>JBBCBC010000025.1:10331328-10900900 GCA_037126765.1 Stenogyne calaminthoides
CAATCTATTTATACAAATATATATATTTTTGTTTAACTCTTATCCATTTTTTTATTATATATCTATAGATATCTCCATAACTTGAAGCTCAATGCTAAACAAAAGGCAAAAGTTGAAGCATCAATTGTTAATGCCTACTTGTGTGAGAAGGTTACAACAATTTGTTCTTACTATTTTGAGGATCATGTTAGAACAAGGTTGAGAAACGAGCCTCATAATTACGACGGTAGAGGTACAGACAATGTTGCTGATGATATTGAGGGTAACTTATTTGTGTTTAAGTTTCCAGGTCGATGTTTGGAAAAAAGTATTGAACGACCCTGGTTAAACCGACAAGATGTTGAAGCTGCACATAAGTATGTGTTATTCAATTGTGATGAAGTCCAATCGTACATTCAGTAAGTATTTCATATGTGTATCATTTACACTTTTAATTAATTATAACATATTTATTATAATTATATAATATATGATTAATAATATATTGCTTTCAATAAGGATCTATACTGAAGAGCTACACGGTATACATCCAAACATCTCAGATGCACAAGTAGGTGAATATATTACTCGTGATTTTGCAGAGTGGTTCCAAAACTATGTGAAAGTTATCTAACCACCGTTTATTAGTGAATTCATATTATATGTTTACAATTATATATTTAACCTAAAACCGCCCAGGGTTATAATGAACACATTGAGAACCCATTTATGCGGGATCTCAGTAGAGGACTATTATGTCTGGTCAACACGTACCAAGGATACTATGTAAATGATTACAAATACCATACAGTGGAGTATGCCTCGACCAGATCTGCTGCAAACAGTGGAGAAAGTGTTGGGAAATTTATAGTTTTGATGAAAGTTCCAAAACAGTTGTAATAGGACCAGTCGAATCTGTTAGTCGACTGATGTTTGATAGGAAGCCGGTGAACATGTTAGACAACTGATGAATTAGAATATATCACATATTGAGGGGGAACTCAATATGCATAGGTGAAGATCAGATGCAAAGATCAGCAATGAAGATCAGATGCAAAGATCAGCAATGAAGATTAGATACGAAGATCAGCAAACAAGGAGACCAGCAGACCTAGTCTAAGAGAACATCAGTAGAGTCGATAGGTTGAAGCTAAGACAACCATATCAGAAGACTCAAGATTACTGATCAGAAGAATATTGATCAAATCAAAGCTAGTAAGAAAAGTGATAAGCACAACTACTTATCCAAGGCATACGATGAAGATCAGACCAGAAGAATGTCAACATAGTTGGCTTTACAAGGCACCGAATAAGTGTACTTGTTAGCCACTCAGAGATAGACACGTATGTACGGATCTGACGATGCAGGATATGGCGTATCAGGGCAAAAGGCTAGAAAGGATGAAACTACACGAAGACGGCATGGCCTTCCTGAGCACGTCAAATCAAGCCTGCAAGCTACCTAAAATAGCCTGAGATTCAAATTGATCTCCAACGGCTCTTTGATATCAAGGCCTATAAATATGGGATCAACCTTCACAGTAAGGTGACGGAAATAATCATTAAGCACAAGCTATCAAGAATTTAATCAAGAAGGTAGAACACAAATCAAGAATATTTTCTAAGTGTTCATCTCATTGTTCTTAGCATAGAGTTCTTATCCTCTAGCATTAGGCTATTCAAATACTAGGATAGAATTCCAAGTTGGAACACAACAAATCTTATACCCAAACCCACAAAGTTAGGTTAAGTTTGTTTAGCAAGATTTCAGACTAGGGTTTCTAGATCTTATTTCTGGGATTGGTTGAGCGAAAACTCGTGAAACATCTGTTGGTTGTATTGTGTTGGACTAACACATTAAACTAAGTCCAGTTGGTTAAGTTGGTGCCCCCGCTGATAGGGAAGAGTGGACATAGGACAAGTTGTCTGAACCACTATAAATTTGTGTGCCTTTATATTGCTTTACACTTATCTGCACACTACTTGTTATCTGCATGCATACTCTGAGTCTGGTTCAGACTAGTATCAAACTACTGAACTAATCAGCTTGACACTTTAGCCATCTGATCTAAAATAGATTGATCAGAATCTTGGTTGAGTAAAATTGGTTTTCACACGGGATAACTAATCTTCCGCACCATTAGTTAAATTGATAGACGCCGAACTGATCTGTCATCGAGCAATCAGTAAGTCGGATATCAGTCCATACTGATTCACTCCGCACTCTGATCAGGCATACTTGCAAATCATACCTGATCCACGAAAAGTTTTAGAAGTCTATTCACCCCTCCCCTCTAGACTTCTACCCTCACTAAACCATTTAGGACCTACAGAAAGCCAAGACTACTTCGGACAACTACAAGTGTTGGGTTATACTGGAAAGTATGCTTTTACTTTGTATAACCAAGCTGAATTTTCTGTCTTATTTACTGAAATAAATCATTTATCACTGATGCTTTAAATATCGTTGAATGTTACATATATTTATTGTAAAAAATTTTCAATAAACTGTACGTGTTACATTGTAGTTAATTTTAGTGATACCAAATCACAGAAGATTAAATTAACAGTCCCTTGTAACTTAAAGTACGTTGTTCATGACCTAGATGGAAATGAACAATCCATCGTGAAAGGTTGAAGTGTAAGGCTCAGATTGGCTTGTCTTGACAAAGAGATTACACTAGTGCATGGTGATGCCTTTTGAATAGGACCTGAGAGTATAAATTCTTGACCTTTGAATTAGGAAGAATTAGACCTCAGTGGTTCGTTATTTCTTAATCTTCGTTCCTTAAATAGGATCGTGTGTGGTTAGTAATTATTGCTTTGACTTATGACGGGTAGAGAATCAATGAGATTCAATACTTTATATCTTGGGTAATATTACTGGTCATGTGCGATTGCTAAGATTTAATAAGAAGAATCGTGTGCGAGTACGCTCGTTTGATTTGCCCCCTTGGGAGGTTCATAAGATTTATCATACCAAATCTTGCAAGTGGAATTTGTTTCCGGTATGGATAATAATGTTGAAGAGTTCCTTGACCAAGGACAAAAGATATTAATTAAAGGAAAGCTATTTCAGTGACTTGAATTAATTAATGGGCTGGATAATCTTAAACACGGGGAAATAATAACCGGGAGCCATATTAACAGTAATATGGGTTTAAGATGGATAGTGCAATATTAATTATGTAGTGGGATTAATTAATATTTATGGGCTTGAATAATATTGTGGCTCAATATTAGATATTCAAAGTCCATTAGAAGGTCCAATCTTAATTCTCCTAAAGGCCCCTCAAGTAGCCCAAGATAAAGTCCAATAACTGAAAAAGGTGTTTAAAATAAAATAAATATTGTTGCATATTTTTCCTAATATTTCAAAAATAATAAATAAAAGTGGGAGAAAGATTTTCTTTGAATTTTGTTATGGAATGAGGATAAGTATTCTTGGAATACAAGATTATCTCACTAAATTCAAGAAATCTCCCACTTGGTTATTTATCTTGAGATTTTCGAAAAATATGAAGAAAATAAGGAAAGAAAGATTTTCTTGATTTTCTTGAATAGACATTATGGAAGATATGTATTCTTGGAATACAAGAATATCTCATAAATTCAAGAAGATCCAAATCTTGGATTCTTACTCCTTATTATTTTCGAAAATACCATAACAAAAGGGAGGTGGGATTTTTGTGGAATATTTTAAATATGGAGAAAATAATATATTGAATATATTCAAGATTTCTTGGAGATCAAGAAAAAGATTTTCCCATTTTATTCATGCACAAAAATTTCGACCAACACCCCTCTATAAATAGGGGATGAATGTTTCATTCCCAAGTGCAATTCCATGTGTTGGAAAAATTAGAAATCCACAAAGGTGGTGCAACATAATTTTATTTCTCCTTTTGTTAAAATTGTTCGCGAGTTTCTACCACCGGATTGTTGAACAAGGATAATGGGAATACTTGAGAAGACCTTTTGGTGTGTTCGTGTGAACGGGATCCATCTTCTCAACGGTTGTCACTCCAAGAGGTTAGTTCACGTAAACCCGTAGTAATTCCGCATGCGTAGGTTTTATGTGAACTGTTTATGTGAATGATTAGTTGTTGAATTATTATTTGAATTAATATAGGATTAATTCATGCTAGTAATAATTGTTAGAATTAAATTTGTATTTAAATATTCACCCCGAATAGATCCGGGCAATTAATTCCCCAACAACTGGTATCAGAGCCTCGGTTTTGGGCTCTGAATTTTAATTGTAATTTAATTCGTTTTCATTAAATTTGAAATTGGATAGTAGAATTGCTAGATCTTTTTTGCAGGTATCCAATTGTCATGGTATTTGATGAATGTTTATATTTATGCATGCATATAAATTGTGGTTTTTAATTCGATTAGTTCGAATTTGTTTTGCCTCGTGAGAAAATCCACGAATAGATTAGGATTTGATTGATTCGTTCAATGTAATAGACTAGTCTAGATCTAGGTTTGTTTATTTTTTGTAAATAAATTGTAACTGGATCGGAAATGGTGGCGGAGATGAAGAATTAAAAAGATGGGATTAAAATGGTCTGGCGACGCGTCGATCGGCCTTGAGTGCACATGGGCGTGGGGGCGAGCAGGCCGGGCAGCCTTGGCGGGATCGAGCCCGACCTGGTAGCAGCCGCTGGCAGCTCGCAGGCGGCGAATCGCTAGGTGGGGCCATGCAAGGAAGCTGGCGTGACGCCTTGAAGCGAGGCAAAGCGATGCGGATTGGGATGGACGCATGGACGCGAAAGTCTTGTGAGCACTCCTGCGGCCTGCATGGTACATTGCGTGCCTGCCGAGATCTGCCGAAAGATCTTAGAAACCACCATGGCGGCGTCTTGGCCGGGCGCTAAAGCCCACAAGCCACCGGCGCCGATCAACACGGGAAGGGAAGTGCAAGGCGTGCACTTCAACCCGCGAGCTAGTCGATGACGTGGCTTGACGAGGCGTTTTTCAAGAAGGTCGAGTGGGAGCTTTTTGAGACGAACGATGAAGGCTATGAAGACGATTTCTTGAGATCAAGATATGACAAAAATTAATCGTGACAATTGGATATATGTGCCCAATGTGTTTAATTTTTTTGTTTTGATGTTTTGCATTATTTTGTGCTTATTTAAATTGTGTTTAAATATGCGATGCATGAGAATATGTTTTGGAAAAATCTCACCTTCGAAAATTACTAAGTATGTTTAAATAATTAACTGACAATTTTATTCCGGATAATAAAATTGAATTAATTTTAACTCCATGATTTATTTATTTGTGGATTCTTTTGGAGAAATTCCCCCCACGGGAAGGCCAAAAGATAGATTTCACATGAATATATTCCGAAGGGATGATTGTGAGTTATTATTAGTGGCGACGATGACCCTCCCCACGAGGCTCATTCAAAGCGAAGTAATAATTCTGTATTTAATCATGGTTATTATTTAGGTATAAAATTGATATGCATATACTTCCCCGAAGGCCCTGTCAATTTTATATTGGTCAAGTGGGAGTCAACTATTAATCTGGATATTAAAGGTTTGTAACTGTCTTGTTTGTAACCTGCTTGAATGTGTTTAAACAATGACCCACCCCACGTGGCTTATTTAAACTGTTTTGAGATGTTGACTGATGTATGTTCATATTTTTTTGAGATTTTAATATGAATCATGTGATCGAATTATGTGATAATTTTGTGTTTATACAATAGTTATTTATTTCAGTTTAGCATGTCGCAACCTTTTAATCCACTGTTAATATACTTAAAGTTAATAGAATAGTATTGAAACTATATTGATTGGAAACGAAAAATTATGATTGTCCTAACTGCACAAAAGCACAAGTGGATTCTTGACACACAAAAATTCAGATGAGCCAACTGACGAGTCAAAAATGCGGGGCTCGTCAGATCACCTTACGAGAGATGTCGTCACTGAAAATGGTGGAGGGCAAACCCGTAAGGGATTACGTCCTCAAAATTGATGGTCCATCTGAACAAGCTTGAGGTTCTGGGTGCAGATTATTATCTGGAGACTCAGATGAATTTGGTACTTCACTCTCTGCCCAAAAGTTTTTGAGCATTTCTAGCTGATTTGTTGCAAGCTTTGGTCTCGGCAGAGATGTTGATGGGGCACCAAACTCAAGCTTTGACGGCAAGTGGTCCGTCTTCATCTTCTAGGCCAAGGGAAGGCAAGAAGAAGAAGATGACCAAAAGCGATAAGCAATCAAACTCAACTGTTGCCAAGGGCAATAGTAAGATGACGAATGCTGGAGGTGTCAAGGAAAATCCAAAAGGGGAGTGTTTCAACTGCGGTAAAAGAGGACATTGGATGTTGGCATGTTCCAATCCCAAGCGGAATGGAAAGAAAGGTAATTCTCACGCACTAGTTGTTGAAACTTGTTTAGCGGCGTATGCTACCCATTCGTGGGTAATGGATACGGGGTCCACTGATCATGTTTTCTTCACGGGTTCAAACGGACCCGATAGCTAAGTAGAAGTGAGATCCCTATCACGCTGGGCGATGCTACGAGAGTGGCAACTGAAGCAGTGGGAGAAGTGCACCTGTCTTTTGAAGACAGAGTTTTAATTTTAAGAGATGTTCTTTACGTTCCTAGTTTTAGAAAGAATTTAATTTCGGTTTCCAAACTCTACCTTGATGAATATTCGGTTACTTTTGATAAAGTTTTTACCATTTCTTTTTATGATAAATTTATCTGTCATGGAACGTTGTTGAACAATCTCTATACAATTAACTATGCACACCACTCACGAAATGCATCCTATAACACATCAATTATTTCCGATAAAAGAAAACGTTCATCAGACGTTAACGAGACACTTCTATGGCATCTTAGATTGGGACATATTAATCCAAAAAGGATTCAAAAGTTGGTAGAAGATGGTTCATTGGAGTCTCTCCGGGTTGAACCAATCCCAACTTGCGAATCATGGTTGGAGGGTAAAATGACCAAGAGGGCATTTGGAGCCAAGGGGAATAGAGCCAAATAAGTGTTAGAAATCGTTCACATAGACGTATGTGGTCCAATGTCAATCAAAGCAAGAGGAGGTTATGAGCATTTCGTCACTTTCATTGATGATTACTCAAGGTACGACTACATTTTCCTTATGAAGCATAAATCTGAGACCTTTGACAAATTCAAAGAATTTAAGGCTCAGGCAGAGAATCATAGGGAAAAACGTATCAAGTCTCCATGATCTGATCGTGGAGGCGAGTACCTCAGCGATGAGTTTTTGAACTACTTGTCAGATGAAGGGATTGTATCCTATCTAACTGCACCCGAAACCCCTCAACAAAAAGGGGTTGCAGAGCGAAGAAATAGAACTCTTTTAGAAATGGTTAGATCAATGATGAGTTATGCGGATCTACCCAAGTTGTTCTGGTGTCATGCCTTGGAAACAGCGGCTTACATTCTGAACTTGGTGCCATCCAAGTCGGTTCCCAAAACTCCCAAAGAATTGTGGACCGGGCGCAAGCCCAGTTTGAGACACATGAGAATTTGGGGGTGTCCGGCCTACGTGTTGGACAAGGAAGCCGGAAAATTGGATCCTCGATCAGAATTAAGGTTGTTTATAGGATACCCCGAGGGAACAAAAAGGGTGTATGTTCTATGGTCCCGAAGATCAAAAGGTGGTAATAAGCACCCACTTTAGATTTTTGGAAGAAGACTATATGAACGAAAGAAAGCCCAGAAGTGAGATTACCTTAAATGAGCTTAGAGGGCCTAACCTCAGTGCCCACTATACAAGATGACATACCAAACGACACACTTACACAATCGGAATCTCGTCGTAGTGGGAGGGTTGTGAGACAACCCGAGAGATTCATAGGGATAGGAGAGTCCTCGGACTTAGTCCCTGGTCAAGATGAATCAGACCCATGGACTTACGATGAGGCAATCAGAGACAAGGATGCGGTTTCTTGGCAAATAGCAATGTAAGCCGAAATGGGATCTATGGATCATAACAGAGTGTGGGAGCTAGTCGAACCACTTAATGGGGTCAAACCCATTGGCTGTAAGTGGGTATACAAGAGGAAAAGAGGACCGGACGGGAAGGTGGAAACCTTCAAGGCAAAGCTTGTGGCTAAAGGTTATACTCAGAAAGAAGGGATCGACTTTGAGGAAACCTTTTCACCTGTAGCAATGCTCAAGTCCATCCGAATTCTCTTGTCGATTGTTGCGGATCTTGACTTTGAAATCTGGCAAATGGATGTCAAGACGACTTTCCTTAACGGAAGTCTTGAAGAGGAAATCTATATGCAACAGCCCAAGGCTTCATTGAAAAATGCCAAGAACACCTAGTTTGTAAGCTCAAGAAGTCCATTTATGGACTCAAACAAGCATCCAGAGCTTGGAACCAATGTTTTGATCAAGTAATAAAGTCTTATGGGTTTGATCAAAATGAATACGAAAGTTGTGTGTACAAGAAGCGTGTCGGAACTGCATTGGTATTCTTGGTACTATACGTATATGACATTCTGCACATCGGTGATGATGTAAAGGTGTTGTCAGACTTAAGGGCATGGCTTTCAAAGCAGTTTGATATTAAGGACTTAGGGGAAGCCGGGCACATCCTTGAGATCAAGATCACTCGAGATCACAAGAAGAGGATAATAGGCTTATCGCAAGCTTCATATATAGATACTGTCTTGAAGTGATTCAGCACGCAGGATTTCAAGAAAGGCTTCGTACCCTTCAGACATGGAATCCATCTATCCAAGGAAATGTGCCCTAAGACACAAAAAGAGATAGATGACATGAAAGGCATTTCTTATGCTTCGGCTGTCGGAAGCCTTATGTATGCAATGCTGTGCACGAGACCAGATATCTGCTTTGCGGTTGGCATGGTGGCAAGATATCAAAGTAATTCGGGAAAAGAGCATTGGATGACAGTTAAGAACATTCTGAAGTATCTGAAAAGAACTCAGGATAGAATGTTAGTTTATCAGTCAGACAGTCTGATTCCCATCGGTTACACGGACTCGGATATCCAATTAGACATAGATTCCAGAAACTATCTACCTCAGTTAGTGTGCTTTCATTTGGGAAGTATAGCCATGAAATGGACGAGTGTGAAGAAGAAATGCATCACTGACTCAACCATGGAAGCCGGGTAAGTAGCTGCTTGTGAAGCGGTGAAGGAACCTGCAGTTTGGCTCTAGACCTTCTTAGTGGACTTGGATGGAGTTCCGAATTTGTCTAGCAATATTTGCTAGGGGCAGTTGCAAATTCAAGAGAACCAAGAGTCCACGAGTCAAACAAGCACACTGAAGGAAAGAAATCTTAGACGAGAAATCGTTATGAGAGGAGATGAAGAGGTGGCTAAGATCGCATTGGAAGATAACCTAGTTAATCCTTTCACAGAGTGTCTGCCTCTGGAAACATTCAAGAGACATGTGGGAGGAATGGTTGTCAAGTGCGTAGCCAATCTGCTTTGAGTATAAGTGGGAGATATTATTAGGTTCGTGTAGGTGACATTAGATGTCACGCATTAGGAACTACACGAGATATGCTGTAGTATACTTAAAAGCAGACTTTGAGTATAAGTGGGAGATTGTTGGGGTTATACTGGAAAGTATGCTTTTAATTTGTATAACCAAACTGAATTTTCTGTCTTATTTACAGAAATAAATCATTTATCACTGATGCTTTAAATATCATTGAATGTCACATATATATATTGCATAATTGTAGTTAATTTAGTGATACCAGATCACAGAAGATTAAATTAACAGTCCCTTGTAACTAAAAGTACGTTGTTCACGACCTAGATGGAAATGAACAATCCATCGTGAAAGGTTGAAGTGTAAGGCTCAGATTGGCTTGTCTTGACCAAGAGATTACACTAGTGCATGACTGATGCACTGAATAGGACCTATAGGAGGATAAATTCTTCAGCACTGAATTAGGAAGAAGTAGACCTCAGTGGTTCATTATTTCTTAATCTTCGTTCCTTAAATAAGATCGTGTGTGGTTAGTAATTATTGCTTTGACTTATGACGGGTAGAGAATCAATGAGATTCAATACTTTATATCTTGGGCAATATTATTGGTCACATGCGAAGAATCGTGTGCGAGTACGCTCGTTTGATTTGCCCCCTTGGGAGGTTCATAAGATTTATTATACCAAATCTTGCAAGTGGAATTTGTTTCCGGTATGGATAATAATGTTGAACCGTTTCGTGACCAAGGACAAAAGATATTAATTAAAGGAAAGTTATTTCAGTGGCTTGAATTAATTAATGGGCTGGATAATCTTAAACACGAGAAATAATAACCGGGAGCCATATTAACAGTAATATGGGTTAAGATGGATAGTGCAATATTAATTTTGTAGTGGGATTAATTAATGTTTATGGGCTTGAATAATATTGTGGCTCAATATTAGATATTCAAAGTCCATTAGAAGGTCCAACCTTAATTCTCCTAAAGGCCCCTCAAGTAGCCCAAAGATAAAGTCCAACAACTGAAAAAGGTGTTTAAAATAAAATAAATTATTGTTGCCTATTTTCCTAATATTTCGAAAATAATAAATAAAAGTGGGAGAAAGATTTTCTTTGAATTTTGTTATGGAATGAGGATAAGTATTCTTGGAATACAAGATTATCTCATTAAATTCAAGAAATCTCCCACTTGGTTATTTATCTTGAGATTTTCGAAAAATATGAAGAAAATAAGGAAAGAAAGATTTTCTTGATTTTCTTGAAAAGACATTATGGAAGATATGTATTCTTGGAATACAAGAATATCTCATAAATTCAAGAAGATCCAAATCTTGGATTCTTACTCCTTATTATTTTCGAAAATACCATAACAAAAGGGAGTTGGGATTTTTGTGGAATATTTTAAATATGGAGAAAAGAATATATTGGATATATTCAAGATTTCTTGGAGATCAAGAAAAAGATTTTCCCATTTTGTTCATGCACAAAAATTTCGACCAACACCCCTCTATAAATAGGGGATGAATGTTTCATTCCCAAGTGCAATTCCATGTGTTGGAAAAATTAGAAATCCACAAGGGTATTGCAACATAATTTTATTTTTCCTTTTGTTAAAATTGTTCGCGAGTTCCTACCACCGGATTGTTGAACAAGGATAAAGGGAATACTTGAGAAGACCTTTTGGTGTGTTCGTGTGAACGAGGTCCATCTTCTCAACGGTTGTCACTCCAAGAGGTTAGTTCACGTAAACCTGTAGTAATTCCGCATGCGTAGGTTTTATGTGAACTGTTTATGTGCATGATTGGTTGTTGAATTATTATTTGAATTAATATAGGATTAATTCATGCTAGTAATAATTGTTAGAATTTAATTTGTATTTAATTATTCACCCCGAATAGATCCGGGCAATTAATTCCCCAACAACAAGAAGTCGTTGAAGTAGGATATAAGGGGTTCCCTGAGAAGACTGTTGTGTTGTTCAAGTGTGATTGGTATGATCCATCTGCTTCAGGAACAAGGATTCACCCCAAATACAAACTGGTCGATGTTTATAGATGACGAAAGTATCCGGGGTATGATCCATTTGTGTTTGCTGCTCAGGTATCCCAAGTATACTATTGCACGTATCCAGGTTCGAGAGCAACTAATGAATGGATGGCTATTTGCAAAGTAAAGGCGAGATCACTAGTGAAAGTTCCTAAACCGGATTCAACTACCGCGGTTGACGACACTCCGTTCCAAACGGAAGAAGTTGATGCTCAAACTGAAGTGCATATAGGAGATTTCAATCTTTTCATAGACTTAACAGCTGCAAATCCAGATTTGATAGAGATTGACAGCGGCGGGGAGGATAACGATCATGATGAAGATGAGGATGTGAATGAGAATGAAGATGGTGAGGAAGAGGAGGATGAAGAGGAGGAGGACACGACGACGACAACGAGGACGAGGACGAGGACGGGACGAGGACGAGGACGAGGAGGATGATGATGATGATGATGATGATGATAATACAGATGGGGGCAACGATGAGAATGACGAATAATAATTATATTGTCTTTCATTTGTAATATTTTCATGTATTTGCATATTACAAGTTAGTTGACATTGCTTAACATAATTTATTTTTTGCTAATTATCCAATATAAAAACTATCATTAAATAAGATAATTTAAATAAATAATTTAAAAAAAAACTGAAAAAAATGAATTGTAAATTAATATAGAATTAATTTTATTAAAAATAAGCTAAAAAAAATACAATTTTAATATATTTTATTTTATTTAAAATTTATAAATAAAAAATATAAATTATTATATTAAAATGTAATTGAATTCTTAAATAAGATAATTGAAATAAATAATTTAAAAAAATAGAAAAAAAATGAATTTTAGGACATATAGAATTAAATTCATTAAGTGAACGCAAAAGACTAAGTGCACGAGCGGAATTGATCCCCGCTTGGGCGCCCAGGGTCCCATGTTCGGTCCCCCATGGGAGGGAATAAATGCCCAATTTAATTGGGAGGTTTGGTGGCTTATATATGAGATGCTTGGTGGTTGGGTTCGAGATGGTTCGTGGCTCGGGTGGTTCGGTGCCCACCCGGGCCCGGGTTTGAACTACAGTGAGCCATTTTTTTAAAAAAATTCACGATTTAGTGACTGCGTTAGTGACTCCTCTCACCGTCGCTAATACCGACGGTGATAACAGTCGCAAATGCCGACGAAAATATCCGTCGCGCATACCGACGGAGAAACGTCGTTGTTAACGACGGTATTATGACGCCATAACCGTCGACAATATATCGACGGTGTAGCGATGGATTTTTGGACCTATGCCCGGACCCACATAACCGTCGACAAACCCGTCGCTATGTTGCGACGGAATATAGCCGTCGATATTTTGTGCGACAAAAATAGTCGTCGCTACCTAGCGACGGACTATGAAAACCGTCGCTAAATGTTAGCGACCCTCGTTTTCCAGACAGATGATAAACAGTCGCTAAAACCGTTGCAAATTCTTGTTGCGACGGTTAAAACCGTCGTTAAATCCGTTGTAAAACACCGCCTTTTTTGTAGTGTAAACATATACTAACAATTTAATATACTAAATTAATTATTAATTATTGTACCAGTTTAAAATATGTATATTATACTTTCTAATGCATGTCTAATTAGTAATTAGTACAACAAAAAATACGTAATTAACAGTAGCATGCAACTATATTTCCATATTAACAGTTGCACTTTTCTGTGTAAATAAGTCACACTTTTCAACATAACAAGTTGCACGCTTCTAAAATGTACTGTGAATGCACGATGAACCCGGGTGCATACAAGACCTAGCCTATTACTAATTAGACATGAATTAGAAAGTATAATATATATTTTTTAAACTGGTCAAATAATTAATAATTAATTTAGTATATTAAACTGTTAGTATATGTTTATTAAAATTAATTATAAGGAATAACTAACAACAATAAATATTATTACAATTGAAATATATATACACAAACGAATAACATTTAAAAAAAAAGAAAACAATACATATATGTAACCAAAAAGAATATATATAAATGAAAAAAAAAAAAAAAAAAAAAAACTTATAGGTAATACATACAGATATATATTAAAACTGGATAACATAAAGAATATTATGTCATTTTTAATTAAAATCAATTAATGATATATAAAGATTCTTTAGCATTTTAAATTTTGGTTGATAAAATTAATAATTTATACATAAATATAGAGATTTTATGTATATATATACACACATATATAATTATTTAGTTAAAATATACAATTATAAATAATCTATACAATATAAATTTAAATTTATAAGATTGCGTAGAATTATGAAATAATTTAGTTTGTTTAATGTGGTATTATTGACAAAATCAATCATCTATCAATTATTAAATATATGCACAAAAGTTGAAGAGATTAAATAGCACCATACCCGGTAATATAAATTCACATTCTTAATTTAATATCAAATTTTTAATTGGTCTTTATTTTTTACAAATTCAATAAAAATTCAAAATTTTCATAATATAAAGTCAAATAAATTAATTTATTTTAATATATTTAATTCTCATTGTTGAGAAAATTCACAAATTAGGATATCCTTAAGTATAGAATTTCCTCAAATATAAGGAGATGAAATTTTTTGAGTTATATATTTACTAATCAATGTCTAACAAAGTTTTATATGATAAAGGTAACTTTTAGGTGTGATATAAATCTATGCGCGATAAATAATTAATAAGTTCATCAACTATTTAAGGAGATAGAAAAAAAATTGATGTAATTACAAATCAATGCCTAACCTATTTTTATATGATCTCATACATAACCTATGTTGGGCTAAATAGTTAATAAGTCCATCAACTATTTAAATTATTATGTACGGAGATTTTTGAATATAGGATTCTTCAAATATAAGGAGATTGAAGAAAAGTTGATACAATTACAAATCAATGATTAATACAATTTTATATGATAAAGATAACTTTAAACAATGATATGTAACCGATCTGGAATAAATCATTGTGAAATAAAAATTTAAGTAATTTAATTAGATATATTAAAACCTTAACTTAAATAACTTTTAATGAAAATACATAATTTTAAAATAAAATAATCTGGTTGAATTAATTTTTCTTTACAGAGACTAACGTGGTTTCGCGACATATATAGGCTCCTGCAGGATGATCAATATTATATAGTATTAAGACATTCCCTCCAACCAATTTTATTTGTTGTTTAAAAATATTTCATTCAAATTAAGAAAATCACTAAATAACAATAAGTATATGAGAGATGTGATCATAAAATTTTTTATTTTTCTATATTAGTGGAAATTAACAATTAATATTTTGGTTCTAAAATTATTGAGAATAATTTTTTTTTAAGGAAAGTAACCTAGGGGGTTGTGTTTTAAGGACAATACTTTTACGGGCTTGGAATTGTAGGACAATATATTTTAAAATTTGTAAATATAGGGCATTATGTTTTAAAATTTGTAAATATAGGACAATGTGTTTTAAAAATATGTAAATGTAGGACAATCGAGCCCAAATCACACATGATATTTCAGCCCGATTTTGGCTCAATTGTCCTACATTTACAGATTTTAAAACATATTGTCCTATACACTATTCTAATTTATATATTATGTAACACTTTATGTAACACTTCATTAATATGTAACACTTCTTAGGCAACACTTTCACATAGGTAACATTTCACAAATAACACTTCTATATAGCTAACACTTATTAGCAACACTTTAACAAATGTAACAATTTTTAAGTAACACTTTAACATAAGTAACACTTATAGGTAACGTTTTTACGTATGTAACATATTTGAGTAACACTTTATATATATTAACTATTTAATTAATAAATATATATATAAACATACTTTATTTATAATACATACAATAAATATAATTCTATATGAATTATGTGCACTACATTTATATGAATTCTTTTAGTAAATAACATATAAAACATTTTTTAAATATATTTGTTATAATATTTAAAAAATTTATGTTCATATATATTAAATATGTTACATAAGAAATATATCTATGTTTATTATTTACCTAAATATAAAATTTATTTATTTTATTTAAAATTATAATATAAATAATTAATACTCTATTTAGATTTTTTTTAACGAAGTAAGTAGAGGAAAAAGAGGAAACAAAAACGAACAAAGTAATAATTAACCAATGCTATTTTTGGAAAAAAAAAAAGAGGAAAAACAAAAACGAACAAAGTATAATTAACCAATGCTATATATTTTTGGAAAAAGAGGGAAAAAAAAACGAATAAGTATAATTAACGTCCAGATTATGTAGAACATAATCGGATAGCTGAGTTGTTAACTGTTGGTTTATTAGTCTGTGGGGTTCCCAGGTTTGATTCCTAGGTACAACATTTTTCAGTTTTTTTTATAATTTATTTTCTTATAAAAAGTGTTACCTTAAGGTCAATATAGTAACATTTTAAAAATGTTACCTTAAAGTCAATATAGTAATATTTTAAAAGTGTTACCATAAAGTATTACATGATGGTAACACATTTTTAAAGTGATACATAAAATATAAAAGAAGGTACAACATTTTTCAGTTTTTTTTATAATTTATTTTCTTATAAAAAGTGTTACCTTAAGATCAATATAGTAACATTTTAAAAGTGTTACCTTAAAGTCAATATAGTAATATTTTAAAAGTGTTACCATAAAGTGTTACATGATGGTAACACATTTTTAAAGTGATACATAAAATATAAAAGAGTGGGTCTAGTGTGAAAATTTTCATGTATGAAAAACTATAAAATCACCCTAAATCATGACCTATCGGGTGAACCATGAACCACTCGGGCCGAGTGAACCATGAACCACTCGACTTTGTCTTACCTTCACCATATACAAAATTTGTTTGTAAATAAAAGTTTTTTCATGTATGCAAATTTTCATACTAGAATTTGTGATGTACTCAGGAGTCTCTCAATTTCTTTAATATCCCACCTATCGGAAAAGTAAATAAAGTAATATAGATTTTTTTTTCTTGGGAAAAGGCAGTATATACTTATTAAAAGAGCATCAGGAATGCCCTAAAAAGTACAAGAAACAGTGAAATACAATGGGGAGAACAGTCGAGACGTATCTAAAATGGAGATTTGGAGCACTCAATCTTTCATTTAGAGAGTTGTAAATTATTAATGCACTTTAATTGGGGCACTTTCATGTAAAATATTTCACCATGAAATATTAGTTAAAATAGGAAGAAACTTAAAATTCGTGGATCTTGCATGGGTTGAACTGGGTCAGACAGATATCATACCTAAAATGTACACTTCTAAAATTCACTATGAGTGCACGGTGCACCCGGGTGCATACAACACCTAGCCTAATCCCTTATATCCCCAATATAGGTGGTTTTGGCTTTTTGCAGGCCTATTAATAAAAAAAATGTTTATACCAAAATTAGCTTCATTTAATGATGATATTATTTCGGAAAATTATCGTGGAATAATTAATGACATATTAATGTATTTTTGTGGTATTTTATAATGAATATTGATGTATATTAAAATATATATATATATATATATACTCACTTCTTTTTTTAGATGTTATTTTGAATTTTTCAAATAAATTGTGGATATTTTTATACCAAAATTAATTTTAATTAACGATTGGTTGGGAAAATTATTCACACAATATTAGGAAATTTGAAATTTTAAATGGCCATATTTGGAGTACATATGAAATAAAAGAGGGAGAAAATGTCAAAACAACATTTATTGTATAAATATTTTAAAAGATTGAAACGATATTTAAAAAGAATGAGAGGGAGTTGTAATATATTAATTTAGATTTTATCATCACATGTTTTATTAATGTTAATGGTACTTTGTTGATATATATATTTCATGACAAAGTCTAGTATGAAAATTTGCATACATGAAAAAACTTTTATTTTCAAACAAATTCTATATATGGTGAAGGTAAGACAAAGTTTAGTGGTTCATAGTTCACTCGGCCCGAGTGGTTCATGATTCACCCGGCCCGAATAGATCATGATTTAGGGTGATTTTATAGTTATTCATATATGAAAATTTTCACACTAGACCTACTCATATTTCATTTGTCTTTAAATTTACCTCTGTATTGCCTCGGTAAGAAGCTCAAGTTCTTCGATTGTACCATAAGAATCATACGTGTCATCCAATGTAGTTGCCACAGCAAAGCTTTTAGCAAGCATAATACAGGCACGACAGTACTGCGGCTCATAAAACACTCCCACTTGGTATGACTTGGGAATGATAATGATAATGAGTATCATTGAGGGGTCAATCACTATGAAGTTATTGATTGCATTGTTATTGTTTATTTAGAACATCTTCAATGAGTATCATTTAAGGAGGATTGAGTGAAGGTGAATTAGGTAATGAAAGTAGGGTACTCAACAATTACTTTTTTCTATTCCCATCACGGGTGTATCAAAAGTATAACATTATTAATAAGAATGATTCTCATTATCCATTCCATTACTTCCAACCAAGCGGACCCTAAATGTTCAATTCATTAGCTCATTATCAACATAAAATATTTTTCACTAATTAACGTAGTATCATATATATTTATATATATATATATATATATATGGGCTCTTTAAAATAAAAATATATTTTAGGAAAATATCGAAATACCAAAAGGACCTTAACATTTGCATTTTTATTCGGTGAAGTTTTCCATTGAAATATGAAACTTGTTTACACTGAACCGTGCAACTGTTAATATGGAAAATAAATTGCACGGTTCAATGTAAAAAAGTTGCATAATTTAGTACAACAAGTTGCATGATTCTAAAATACACTAAAGAGTGCACTTGGTGCACATGAGACCCACTTTTTTTATACATATAGAGGGACTCTTTAAAATAAAAAGATACTTTAAGAAAACATCAAAATAAAATATGCCTATATATAGAACATGGAGAGTGAAAGAATTTCACCTCATTTAAATATCCGAACTTGTAGAGATGTGTGGAATTAATTAATGTATCACTTGTGGGCTGAGTTATCCTCTGTGTTGTCTGTCAACTCCAGGGGTGGATCTTCTCCCAGGCAAGGCATGGCAAGTGAGATGGTTTGGAGTAAGTGAGATGGGTGTGTTTAATAGAGCATTGTTAGGAAAGTGGTTATGACGTTTCTTTGTGGATAAAAGGAGGTCAAATCCATACATGGAGAAATGGAGTTTTTGAGGGTCGGGTACTTAGGAAGTAGTAGTGAGGAAGTGGTCAACTTGGTGGAAAGAAATAGTGTCTAATGGTTCAAGTGTGTGTGTGTGGGGTGTGTGTGGGTGGGGGGGTTGGTTTTGGGGTGATTTGGAAAAATGTGTAGGGGATGGGAGTGGAATGAGTCTTTGTTTTGGCATAGTCTATGGGTGGGTGAGAGCTCGTTAAAGGGTCTCTTTCCAAGGCTCTTTAATAATTGTGTCAATAAAGAGGGTAAAGTTCTAGAGAAAGGGGTTTGGGATGAGGGGAGTTTGGGGGTGGGTATGGACTTGGAGAAGGGAACTCTTTGATCGTGAACTACCTTTACTTGATAATCTCATTTCATTGATTGATAGGTACACTCCAAGAGAAGGAAGCACGGACTGCTGGAAATGGAGAAACATTTTGGATGGAAGATACCTAACCAAGATGGCATATGACCTCCTCGTTGAAGATAATGTTGCTTCACACCAAGATGAACCAAAATATCGAAGTGCTATCCTTAGTTTGGAACAAGATTGCCCCAGTTAAAGCGACTACAATGACCTGGAGACTCCTTTGGAATAGACTCCCGACGCTCGACAATTTGGCACAAAGAAACATCATTCCGGACTCTACCTCTAGAAACGGCCCCTTATGCGACCTTGTGCCCGAAACAACAAACCACACTTTCTTGGGCTGCATGGAATCCTCAAAGTTATGTCATCACTGCTATAAATGGCTTGATGCTCCCATTGCTCTCAACAATAATGTTAATGCACATTTTGTCTTTCATTTCGGGATCCTTCCTGGAAAGAATGGAAGTAAGATAGCCATTTGCCTTTGGATTTGTGCGGTTTGGGTTATATGGAATTGGAGAAACAAGAAGATATTCGAGGGTATAAATTTCTCTTCTAGGTTTCTAAAACTTTATAAATTGCTCTTTGGGTATATCTTATACTCAAGTAAATAAAATTATTTTACTGATAAAAAAAAAAAAGAAAGGTTTACGCTTACAACAAATCCCATTATTTTCAGTCTCTCTAAATTAGAAGCAATAAAATTCAAACGGACATTGGAATTACCTCGAGGGGAATTGCCTTGTGCAATGCCAGCCCAAATTTCTCGGATACATCTATATTTTCAGGTGCCACCCCTTCTTCGACTTTCCAATCAAAGTCATTAACCAATGAAGCCACCATGAGATGCACCATTCGGTCAGCCAGCGCTAAACCCAGGCAGATTCGTCTTCCTGACCCAAAAGGAATAAGCGTGAAATCTTGGCCTTTGAAGTCTAGTTTGTTGTTCAAGAATCTCTCCGGCTCGTACACGTTTGGATTTTCCCATATGCTCGAATCTCTTGCCATAGCCCAAACGTTGACAAGTATCTGCGCTTTTTTGGGAATTAAGAGTGGAGCAGCCTGATGCTATCGAAAGGTTTCTTTGATCACAGGTTGTAGGTATGGGAGTCTCCATACGTCTGACTCCTCGACTCGTTTGTTTTTTCCAATCACTTTTCTCACCTCATTCGTAGCTTCGGTCATCTTCTCGGGGTTTATTAGTAATTCCGTCATTGTCCATTCTACTGTGATCGAGGCTGTCTCGGTTCCTTCAAAAAGTAAGTCCTAACAAGAAGATTTTTGAGTAAACCTCTTGTACGGGCAACTGTACACAACTAATACTTTTCAGTAAAATCAACTAATACTGTTCAGAAGAATTAGCATCTCTCGTGTCATTATGTGTGTGAGAGAAACAGAGAGAGACAGAGAGAAGTCTCACTGTTAGTAGATGTTTAATTTCCTCCAATCTGAGCTCATACTCGCTTCCTTCCCTGAGATCGAGAAGTGCTTCTAACAAGTCGCTCTTTTCCCTCTTGATTCCAATCTCTGATTAATTACATCTCCAATTATAGCAAACAATTTCCCCAAATAAACCTCTGCCTCCTTCTTAATCCCCTGAGGATCGATCTTTTTAAGAACCGGAAAAAAGTTGGCTACATTCCGAGCGGCTGTTATCTTTGCCACATGCTGAAGACACTCCTTCAATTCATGAGTAGCATCCGAATCAAAGTCCGTAAAATCAACCGAAAAAAGCGTGGCCGTTATCAAATTGAGAAAGGTCACGAAGGCAGCATCGCCTATATGCACAGCATTCGTGCACGTGGTCGCACACTTTCTGCAGCTTCTCCTGTCGAAGGCCACGGCTAGGATCCAGCTGATTACTCGAGAACATCTGTTCTCTGCATATTTTCCGTAGTTTTCGCCATTTTTCGCCCACTGTCAAATACGCCACCGAGATCTTGTGGTGGTTGTAGCTTTGCACGGCGATGGGGATAGGGCGGCTGGAAAAGGCTTGGTCGTTAGTCTGTAGTATCTCTTTTGCCATTTCAGGTGATGATGCAACTACTGTATATATGCTCCCGAGCTGAAGGGACATTAGCGGGCCGTATGTTTTGGAGAGTTTGGCGAGTGATTGGTGCAGCTTTTTGCAGAGTAGGAGAGCTTTTCCGATTATCGGAAACTGGTAAGGCCCTGGCGGAAGCTTCTCTCGCCGTCGCCGGTGACTAGACCTCAGGAGATGAAAGCATCCCCATAGCAAAATCCATTTATATGCCAGTCCTATTTGCCCCAATTTATAGGAATAATATCATTTGTTCCACTTTCAATTTTCCACTATATGTTCCATATGGGGGATGTATAAATGGATTTACTTCAACCAAAGTCCCGAATTAGTACTATTAAAATCCATATATTTTACTCTCTAGACTCCAACTTAGCCCAAGTCAATAAATATGTGTTTGTACATCGAATATTTAATTGTTGAATTAGGAATGTGGATGAGACGGGACGACCCTCACTCCCTTTTCCAAAATGAATTGGACAAATCTATCCATCCCCACCCGGTTCACATCCTCATTCAACAATTAATTAAACACAAATTCTCGTGTGAAACTTGTTGAAAATATAAAACTCATATCATTACACTTATAAATTGATACTACCATTCTTATAAAATAATACCTATAGTAATTAATGTGAGAAAAAAAAGCTTTTTGGTCCCATAACTTTCTTATAATCCCTTTTTCGTTTAAAAAAATAATTATCCAATTTTGATCCCATAACTATTTGAATTGTCCAATTTTGGTCTCATTTTCTCCGGAAAACACAAAAGTTTGTCGTTTTCGGTCATGCACAAGTCACGTGACGGTTAAAAATGAGGATTTTCGAGCTTGTAGGTGACGTAGATGCTGATTGTTAAACAAAAAATCATTTTTCCTTAAATTAGGTGGAATTTTCTTGCTTTTTCATATTTTTTTTTAAATGAACTTTTGTTTAACAATTAGCGTCCACATCAACTACGAGCTCGAAAACTCCCAATTTTACATGTGACTTGAGCATGACCGAAAACAATAAGATTTTCATTTTTTTTTTTTGCGAAAATGGAACCAAAATTGGACAATCTAGATAGTCATGGGACCAAAATTGGATAGTTAAATTTTTTGGGACCAAAAACGGATTACAGAAATATTATGGGACAAAGAAACTTCTTTTCTCTAATTAATGCTATGAGATCTCAGTTTATAAGTGTAATGATAGTGATATTTGTTTATAAGTTTAGTGAGATAAATTTCATACTAAAAACAAGTTTCACCGAATACCTATTCTTCATTAAAAAATAATTTGAAAAAAATCAATTAAAGCTATGTAAAATCTAAATTGTATTAAAAAATTTATTAAATCTTCGATGAATAATTAAATTTTAAAAAATCAGTCAAAACTTAAAAATTCAATAAAAATCAATAAAATATAAATAAATTCCAGAATATATATATATATATATAAAAAACTAAATGTAACTTATTTTTCTAATTGATATTTTTAAATTTATTTTTTTTGAAAAATTAGATGATTAATTTTTTAAAATATTTTTTCAGAATTTTATATTTTTTTAATTGATCTTGTAATGATTTTTTTTTTTTTTGAAGATTTAGTTAATTTTAATAATATTTTTCAGATATTATTTAGCTTTAATTGAATTTTAAGTATTTTTATTTTTCAATTAACTTTTTAATTAATTATTTTTAGAAGATTTAGTTAACTTTTAGATATATTTCATATTAAGATTTAGTTGAGTGTTTTTATATTCTCTCCATCCTGCTTTTGATTAAATCAAACCAGCACAGGTTTTAATGAAAGTGTTCTTTATTAGTGTTAAGAGGAGTAAATTATCTTTTTAGTGTTAAGAATGAGACAAAAAATATATATTTTTGTGTGTAATTACAAGTGACAAGGGATGTAATTTATAGATATTTGTAAAGGGTTTGTTTGAGAGGATAAAATTATTTTTGTGCCATTTGTGGAATGAGAAAACTAAATAAAGACATCAATTTATAGATTTTGTAGAGGGAAAATTTCATATTTGGTCACTCAAATTTACCTTTTTTCAGATTTGGTCACCTATTTTTACTCACTTTCAAAATTGGTCACCCAAGTTTATTTTTTCTCTCAAAATTGGTCCTGTCGTCAGTTGACCGTCTTTGACTTATGAAACCAATGGGAAAAAATGCAAATTCAGTCCATTGTCTAAAAAAAAACACCCCCAAAATCAAAATTTCAGACTCTCCTTTCCCCCATTTTTCACAAACTCTAATTTCTGCAATTTCTCTTGGATTTCTTACAATCAAAGTTCCTATGACAAACAAATAAGTAATATTGAGTTTGAGCTTTTGTCTTTCAAGAGATTTTGGGTGATTTCGATTGTTGCATCTTCAGTTCAAATTAATGGCGAGAAGGGGGAAACTTGGGTCTATACCCCAATATGGTAAATCTTCGATTATTGCTTTAGTTGCTCAGTTTCCCTCTTCTTCTTCATTGTCTTCTTGTAACTCTCGAATTTTGTTCAGATGTAGATTGAAAGAAAGTTTTTTTTTTTTTTTTAATTAAATGGTGTTTCAATGAGGATGTTTCGTGAAGGATGAATATTACGCAGCCATATAATTATGAAGTTTACAATTTGCTTAGAATCTAAGTCCTCTGATTAATTATGCAGCCATGATAGAATATAATTATGCCTGTGAACTATTAAACTTTAATATAATTCTGGATTTTTTATATTTTTTTTGTGGAGGCGTTTTTTTTATACTGTGGACTGAATTCATGTATTTTTTCATTGGTTCCGTTAGTCCAAGACGGGTCAACTAACGACAGGACCAATTTTGAGTGGAAAAATGAACTTGGGTGACCAATTTTGAAAGTGAATATAAGTGGGTGATCAAATGTGAAAAAAGATAAACTTGAGTGACCAAAAATGATTTTTTTTTCCTTTTGTGTGATAAAAAACAAGACGGGGTGAGTATTATTTTTTAGATTTTGTTTAGCTTTAATTAATTGATTAATTTTGGTCCAAATAATTTTATTTTTCGGGACCAAATAATTTTGGTCCAATTTTTGACAATAGATAAAATTTGAGGGTTTTCGATACCCTATGGGACAAAATTTTTTTTTTTCTAATTTTTTAAACATTTTTTAAATTTATTTTAAAAACCATTTGAATTTTTTGTGTGACAAAAAATGATGTCACTTGCGATTTTTCGTTGGAAATTGGACAATTAATTTAGTTATAGGATTAAAATTGGATATTTAAATTTTTAGGGACGAAAAAATTGACAATAGATAAGTTATGGGACAAAAATTTTATTTTTCTCTAATTTTTTAAACATTTTCAGATTTATTTTGCGTTTGTGTCAAAATCCATTTATTTTCCGTTTTGTCAAAATCCATTTATTTTCCTTTTCCAGACTCCAACTTGGCCCAAGCCAACTATGTAAGAGCATGTTTGGCACATCTTATAAGCTCTTTAAAATAGCGTTTCTTAAATTTGTTTGGCAAAATAAGATGTTTAGCATCCTATATAATCTAAAAAAAAGCTATTTAGAGCTTATAAGCTCAAAAAAAATAAGTTGGATAATTCCAACTTATTTTACAGAAATTATATAAGCTCTACTCTATCTCAACACATCCCGGTTCAAACCCGACCCGAATTCAATCCAACCCGTCTTGTTTTCTGTGGAAAAAAATAAAAAATAAAAAATATTTTCGAAATAAAAAAATTATTTTCAAAAAATAAAATATTTTCGAAAATAAAATTATTTAAAAAAATTATTTTCCAAAAATAAAATATTTCCAGAAAAAAAAAATCGAATTTTTTTTCAATTAGTTTTGAAAAAAAAAATTATTTTCAAAAAAAAAATTTTGAAAAAATATTATTAAAAAAAACCGAAAAAATATATATTTTCGAAAAAAAACTATTTAAAAAAATATTTTCGATTAAAAAATTATTTAAAAAAATAAATTTATTTTCAGAATACTAATTTTTATCTTAGTTTGTTAAATTGGGGATGCGAACGGGACTGGAAAATCCTCACTTCTTTTCCCAAAATGAACGAAATTTTTTTGTCCCCATCCCCACCCTGTTGGGGATCCGGCCCGTTCCCACGGGGTTTCTAAATCCCCCTTTTTTTTTTTTTTTTTTTTTTTAACAACATGATAGAAGAGGAGACGGCTATGGATAATCATGTAAAAATTATTAATAACGATAACTCAATCGCAACTCCGAAATGATTAAGTAAGAGGGAAGTCAATTAAGAAATTGAGTACGGAAAATTGAAAACAAAGAGAAAGACTCTATACAAAAGATAGATGAAGGGTTTTATTTTTTTGCATTCAATAATTTCAATAATATATATTAAATAAGAGTGATGCTTGTGTGCACCAATTGCACGCAATTGGTGTAATTGAATTAAATTTTAATTTGGATGAACCATGAACCCTAATCCCTATATATCCTAAACCTAAATCCTAAACCCTAAACCATGAATCATTCGGGTCGAGTAAACCATATATTAACCACTTGGGCTGGGTTCAGGTTGGGTTCGGGCCGGGTAAAAAAAAAATGAAAAAAAGAACTAAAAAAAAAAATTCAATTGTACAAATTCTAAATTGGTGCAAAGGGTGCACACAAGTATTTGTCATTATATAATTGTGCAATATAGTAAAATAATATAAATAATAAATTATCGGCCCACACGGAAAAATAAATTCCCCGGTCCATACCAAACTAGTACATCATTAATTCCATTTGTTTTCCTCTTTGAGACTCCAACTAGGATAAGTTAATTAGATCCACTAATAAAAGCTTTATAAATTGACAAAAACTTGTATGCAATATTGCATATTAGTGTCAGGATCGGGTCGGGTTAGGGCAAACAGATTGGCGGGTCTTATGGGCCTTCTTCCTCACATCGCCGCTACAGACCAGATTTCTTCTTCTTCCTTGAGGCGCTTCCAAATTCTTCTTCCATCGCCGCAACAGACCTGATTTCTTCTTCTTCCTTCCATCGCTCGTGCCCTAATTTCTTGTCCAATTTATTTTTATTCGATTCGTTCTGATCATTGGATGAAACCAGATCATTCAATTTGGATTTCGATGTGGATTCTATGAGAATAAGAGAGAATTTGTGTGTGGTGTTTGGATTACCCCTCAACACAAAGTGTGTGATGAAATTCAGATCCTTCTGCACTCTTTTTCACGCTGTCCTGTAAATCTGTAATTCTGGACTGGAGATTTTTTTCGCGTCTGTACTTGTTTTTGTTCATGTAGTAACACTCTTTTGCTCATATGGTAACACTCTTTTTGTTCATGTAGTAACACATTAAATTGTTCTTTAAATCTGTAATTTTGGACTGGAGATTTCTTTTCACGCTTGTACTGGTTTTATTTATGTGGTAACACGTTTTTCTTCATATGGTAACACTTTTTGTTCATGTAGTAACACATATTTTTTTAGTAATATGTAACATTGTTCATATATCGTCATAATACTATGTGAATACTCATGTGTTACCATATGAACAATAATGTGTTACCATGTGACCCATATTACGTTATGAATATTTATGTGTTACGATATGTTTAATTACATGTTACGTAAATGAGTTGGTATGCTGTGAAACTTGTTCACCGTGAAACTGATTTTTTTTTTTTTTAAAGATATACTCTTTAGTAATAAAAGTCACACCCTTTAGTATTATAAGTCACACACTTTAGTTATCACTACAATACTCTTTGCTATAATATAAGCCACACCCTTCACTTTTATGAGTAATACTCTTTATAGTAAAAAGTCACACACTTTACAGTAAAATGTCACACTCTTTAGTAATATAAGTCACACTCCTCAACCAGTTTCACTGTAAAACTTGTTCACATTAGACTTTGCCTACGTAAAATATGAAGTTTTTCAACATAACAATGTAGTAACACTTATACATAGATGTAGTAACACACAAAAACTTGACCAAAAAAAAAATTATATGTTCAGTAGGGGAAAAATGTTTTTTTAGTCTCGTAACTAATTAGGGTTGTATTTTAATGACAACAACTTGAAAATGCAAGACAATATTCTTTAAATTCTATAAATATAGGACAATATGTTTTAAAATCTAAAAATGTAGGACAATCGACTTTGTTAAGGGCCTTAAGACTATCAACTCTGGTGGATCTCGAGTTAAAAAATATTTTTGGTTCCGTAACTTTTCCTTTTTCGCAAATCGTTCCAAGATAGTTAAAAAATTCATTTTAGTCCTCTAAATTTATACAATGCTCATTTTACGTCCCACCTTTGTCAAATGTCATTCTTTATGATACATGACTTGGGGACAACTACTGAAAAGATGAGAGTTACGAGACCAAAAATGAGAAAGAACAACATCGTGTTGCAAAAATTATAAAACGTAAGTTGAGCAATGTATAAAGTTACGGGACTAAATTGATTTTTTAACTATTTTGGGGCTATTTGTGTAAAATTAAAAACTTACGTGATTAAAAATGTTTTTAACTCGTGGATCTCTAACCCATTCTTTTAAAAAAATTCCCCATTTTGATTGGTAGACCGATTGATGCCAAAGAAGAGATTGTCTCCTTTTCAATTGATTTACAAATGGTCCTATAACTATGGCCTCAAATAAATTTAGTCCATAAATTCTTTTATCGTCGATTTAGTCCCAATAATTTTGACAATGTCAAATTGTAGTCCCAAATCGGTCGAAACAACATCGTTTTGTCGTTTCAATCTGGGCTTTCCTGCGGATGCTGTGACTGGACTGTCATGTCTTTACACTAATTATAGAGCATTGATTGTACAAGTCAGGTGGTAAGAAGAGGCAACACGAGATCCTGTGAGCAGGCCGCTCAAGGTCAGAATCAGAAGCTTTCAAGGGAGGAAGCTACGAAGTCGATCTTCAGATATTGTACTGAGTTTTTTTCAATGCAATATTTTGTAGAGGACGACCCAGAAGATCCAGCTAGGACTACACTTGTGTCCTCAGAGATGCAAATTGTGATGAAGAACCTCAACATTGGTTGAATTCTTTCACTCCCGTAGATGCTAAATGAGCTGTTTTAATATGTATATCATTAAATAACCATGAAGGCTGATTTTTTGGAGTACTCACTTTAGGGCTCCACTTTGGTCACTTTGTACTCTGGGCCACTTTTGAGTCCATCTCTCTCTTTATTCCATTTATTTTTCTTTAACATTTACATCAGTTTTGATTTTGGTCCCATAAGTATTGACTTTTGATTATGGTTCTGTAAGTTTTCAATATTTTTTAAATTGGTTCATTAACCTACTGCAGTAGGTGACCGAGCCGATCATGCGCTATGTATGATGTGTGTAATTTTTTTTTTTTTTTTTTAATTTCGTAGCACCACCTAAACTTTTTAGGAAAAATTACAACCATGTACAAGATTTGAGTATAAATAACAACCAGGTACAAAGGTACACTAAAGTGCAGAAATTTGAAGAACTAAAGTACCTTAGTTCAAATTTCTGCACTTTATTGTACCTTTGTAGTGGAATGTTATTTTTTGGGTGACTTTGTAGTGGAATGTTATTTTCCCAACTTTTTAATCCTAATATTTATGGATCGGGTTTTTTGAAGCGCCACCTTGCATGCAGATTCTTCATTTTGATTTCTTGAAAATTGTCTTCACATGCCATGAAAGGTCAGAGAAGTGTGTGTATATACGGGCATTGTTTCCACAAGAACATTACATGTACCTAGCTCCTGCTGCGGAGAACTATGTGGTGGGTGACATTTTTGGGATTTCCTTGCTACGATTTTGCCCTCTTTTTCTTCTACTTCGAACCGATCGTGCCTTCTCCTTCGATCCCCTCCACCCCAAAGTTTGAAGAAGAAAAAGTGTGTTATTAACGTTTTTGTCGATCGCAGAGAATCTTCAAGTTCAGTTTTTTTTTGTTCGGGTTGGTTTTAGTAGTGGATTAGTGCAAAAATAAGCAATGGGGCAGTTTTCGGGCGAAAAACCGACCTGCCCCGATTTGTCTTTTAATATTGCAAATTTTCTTTAGAGTGGATTATTCTTAGGTACCATTCTAAGAGATTTATTGCAACTAGGTTCCACCTTTTCAAATGCTTCCTTTTCAATATAAGGAATTTCAATTTTTTTCATTCACTATAGAGGATTTTTTCAATGTAAAGGGTTTGGATTTTTTCAATATAGGAGGTTTGGATTTTTATAATATCCCATTCACTATAAAAAAAATTACATATTTTAGTCAAAAATTAAAAAAATTACATATCTTCGTCTTTTTCGACATGCACATATGCACAAATACATGAACATATACATACAAATCGAAAAAAAAAAAACCCAGAATCACAACAGTACATCTTCATATCCACCATCTTCTTCCACTAAGTAAACCCATAAAATCCAGACAAAAATTTACCTATCATCTTTTAATTTCAAAAAGTTTAGATATCTTCGACATGCACATATGCACAAATACATGAACATATGGATATATATCTGGAATTTTTTTTTCTAGAAACTTAACATATCCATCTTCATCTTCTTCTTCCATATTCAAATCTGCATCTTCAGCATCTTCAAAGGTGACCCCTTTCACCTCTTCTCTCCCCCAAAGTAGTCAATTGATCTCTCTCAGACATTTCCACAAACACCTTCACTGCAAGCATTTACCCATCAAAAACTCCAACAATTCAAGGCTTATCACAACCCCTTCAAACTGTTCTTCACCACTCATCTCATATTCCAACACTGCCAAAAACAGAAAAACCCAAAAAAAAGAAAAATCTTAGAAATCAAATTGCAAAATCAAATTTCAAAATTCAAAATCTCCTAAAAGTTCAACCATCTCAAAAATCAAATTTTGAAAAAACATACACGCCGTCGTCGGCAATGGGTCTCATCCTTGCACGGCAGCGTACAATAGCGATGGGGGTGGAGTCTTCTCCAAATTGAATGAAACAAAAGCAAAAATCAATTTTAAAATTCAAATCTAAATCTGCCAACAAAAATTAAACAAACACCCAATCGCCAATACTAGAGAGAAAAACTTCATATCTCACTTTTTCCGACGAAAATCCGCCGGCAAGCACTGCAATATACCCTACAAAAGCCGCCGCGACAAATCGCACAAACACCACCATCGCGTGACTCACAGTTCCGTCGTGCGCCCCTCCTCCACGCTATAGCCCGTCGCGAGCCGTAAAAATGGGTAGTGGGTTTCGTGAATTTAGGGGGAGAGGGAATTTGGGTGGAGAGTTTTGGGTTGGGGAAGAGAGAGGGGAAGATAATTGGTGTGTGATTCCAGTGAGTAACGAGAGAGAAATGAATGGTTGATGGGTTTGGGGCTTTTAATTGAGTGTGTTTGTTGGTTGGTTGGTTGTGGGTGGGTGGGGGGTTGTTTGTTAGTAATTCTAAAAAGTAGATGGAATCTCTCAGCAATATTTTCATTATTTTGGAACTTAATAGTAATTTTCCCTTTTCTTTAATCCCGACCTGTAAATATTATGATTAAAAAGTCCAGGTGACACTTTGAAATTAAAAAAAAAATTAATTACACACATGGTATATAATTGGGCCAGTCTCGTGTTGCAGCATGTTAATGAATCCATTTCAAAGTTTTTTAGAAATTTAGAGGACCATAATAAAAAAATCAATACTTATGGGATCAAAATCAAAAAATTGAAGTAAGTTGAACTACTAAAAATTTAATCTCTCATTTTAAAAATTACCTTATTTGCAAAAAAATAACACAAACACTTTTATTACGTACTGACACTAAAAACTACAATAATCAAGACTCATATTTCAATAATCATGACGTACGATTACATACTTAGATTTATATTTTATGTAAATTACTCGTCCTTTTTTAAAACACAATTACAACACACACCAACTGTCACTTGCATTCCTAATATGAAGAAGATGATCACTTATCTATGGGAGCATCCTCTAATTATTATGGCAATTATTTCAGTGACATAACATTGTTAAATAAAATATTACAATGTGCAAGTTAAGCAACTATAATAATATTGTTAAAATTTGACGGACATTGGAATAGCTTTGAGGGGAATTGCCTTGCGCAATGCCAGCCCAAACTTCTCGGTCACGTCTATATTTTCCGGCGTCACCCCTGCTTCAAGTTTCTAATCAAAATCATTAAGCAAAGTAGCCATCTCGAGATGCACCATTCGGTCAGCGAGTGACATACCGGGGCAGATTCTTCGTCCTGTTCCGAAAGGAAGAAGCTCGAAATTTTGGCCTTTGTAGTCTAGTGTGTTGTTCAAGAATCTCTCCGGCTCGTACATGTTTGGATTCTCCCATATGCTTGCGTCTCTCCCCATAGCCCAAACGTTGACAAGAATCTGCGTGTTTTTGGGAATTGTATAGCCGTTGATTTTGCCTTCTTCTTCCGCCTTGTGCGGAACTAAGAGTGGAGCAGGCGGGTGGCACCGAAAGGTTTCTTTGATCACAGCTTGCAGGTATGGGAGTCTGGATATGTCTGATTCCTCGACCGTTTGTTTTTTCCGATCACTTTTCTTACCTCATTCTTAGATTTATTCATCTTCTCGGGGTTCTTTAGTAATTCCGTCATTGTCCAGTCTACCATGATTGATGATGTTTCCGCTCCTGCAAAAAGTAAGTCCTAACACGAAGAAGAATTTATTAGCATCTCTCGTGTCAAATAACAGAATTTAGAATGCAGAAAATAGGCAAAAATGCCCTTTATTGATATTGATAGTTGAAACTTTTTTTTGCTTTAATGTTTATCCATCCCACTATGCCGCGCAATCAATGCACTATCTATGTGCGACTCTTTTTAATAAGGATAAATATGTCATAAAATGGCAAATATTTTTTTTTAATGGTAGGGCAAAAAAGAGTTTGAACTATGAATTTGGGGGAAGAATGACTAAAAATATTCAAAACAAATTAAAAAAAACTGAAAGTACTTGAATAATTTTAAAATTGGGATTAAGTTTTTTATAGTCCTATAACTTTGCTTCGTTTTGAAATTGGTCCCAATTGTTTTGACTTTTTGATTTTGGTCCTGTAAGTTTTCAAATTTTTTGAAATTGGTCCTTAACCTGATGTAGTAGGTCACCAAACAGGTATTCGTCACCTACGTAATTATATTATTTTTTCTTTTAATTTCGAAATGCCACCTGCAATTTTTTAATCTTAATAATTTTGTGTCGTGATTTTTCTGCTTATTTTTTTAGGGAGGAAGAGTGGTTTTCTGCGTATTTTGGTTTATTTTTAAATTTTTCGATCTGTTTAGACCTAGTAAACTGACGTGATTTGCTTTGTCTTTTAATATATAAATTATTTTTAAACCCTACCAAAAATCTGATCAAGATTATTAGGATTAAAAAAGTATAAGTGGCGCTTCGAAATTAAAATAAAGAATAAAATAATTACATATGTGGCGGTTACCTACTTGGTAATCTGTTGTAGCATGTGAAAATGATCAATTTCCAAAAATTTTGGAAACTTACCGAACCAAAATAAAAAAGTCAAAATAATCGGGACCAATTTCAAAACGAAGCAAAGTTACAGAACTACAAAAAACTTAATCCCTTTCAAAATTATTTAATTTAAAATTGTACATAAATAAAGATAAAAAAATTATAAATATTGTAAATTGGATCAAAATTGAACAAATTGAACAAATATTTTAATCCCTTTCTCATGAGACGCCCCTCTCCATTCCAATCTTTGATTGATAGTATCTTCAATTATAGAAAACACTTTCCCTATATAAAACTCTGCCTCACTCTTAATCCCTTGCGGGTCGAGCATCTGAAGAACCGGAAAAAAGTCGGCTAAATTTGGAACCCCGGCAATCTTCACTACGCTCCTGAAGACACTCCTTCAATTCCTGAGTAACATCCGAATCGAAGTCCGTAAAATCAACCGAAAAAAGTGTGACAGTGATGAGATTGAGAGAGGTCACGAAGGCAGCATCGCTCACGTCAACAACTTTGCCACGAGTGCAGCATTCACGCACGTAGTCGCGCAGTTTCTGCAGCTTCTCCTCTCGAATGCCACGGCCAACGTCAACCTGATGGTTCGAGAACATCTGTTCTTGCATTATTTTCCGTAGCATTCGCCATTTGTCGCCCACAGGCAAATAGGCTACCGAGATCTTGTGGTGGTCGTAGGAGTGCATCGCGACGGGGATAGGGTGGCCAGAAAACATCCGGTCTTTGGTCTGTAGTATTTCTTTTGCCATTTCGGGTGATGATGCAACTACTGTATATATGCTGAAGGGACATTAACGGGCCGTATGTTTTGAAGAGCGTGGCGAGTGATTGGTGCGGGTTCTTGCCAATTTGGAAAGCGTTTCCGATTATCGGAAACTGGTATGGCCCCGGCGGAAGCTTCCCTTGCCGTCGCCGGTGACCGGACCTCAGGAGATGAAAGCATCCCCATAGCAGAACTAGTACAGGCACAAGTGTTACAAAATCCATTGTTTTTCCTTTTCCCAGATTTTAACTTGGCCCCAATTCATGTAAATATATCATATATGCAAGTTGATAGACTAATGTATGCTTTTTAAAGTTATCAATTTATTTACGGATCAAGTTTTTTGTAGTCCGGTAATTTTGCATCATTTTGAAATTGGTCTTGATTGTTTTGACTTTTTGATTTTGGTCCTGTAAGAGTTCAAATTTTTTAAATTGGTTCTTTAACCTGCTGCAGCAGGTTACCAAACAGGTAACCATCATATGTGTAATTATTTTATTTTTTTCTTTAATTTCGAAGCGCTACGTACTTGAACTTTTTTAATCCTAATAATTTTGGTCAAATTTTGAGTCGGGTCTAAAAATAATTTGTATAATAAAAGACAAAGCAAAATCGGGTCGGTTTACTGGGTCTAAACTGTCTGAAAAAACCAAAAATAAATCAAAATACGAAGAAAACCACTATTTATCTCCCTAAAAAGATACGCAGAAAAATCCTAACAAAAAATTATTAGGATTAAAAAAGTTTAGATGGCATTTCGAAGTTAAAAGAAATAATAAAATAATTACATAGGTGGCAGTTACCTGTTTATTGACCTGCTATAGTAGGTTAAAGGACCAATTCAAATTTTTTGATAACTTATAAGACCAAAAATCTAAGTGTCAAAACATTAGATATCAATTTCAAAACGAAGGAAAATTATTGGACTATAAAAACTTTAATCCCATTTATTTAACATAAATTGTTGATTTATGGTTTGTGATTTAATTCAACAAGAGGTCCAGAACTAGTACAGATACAAGTCTCGCAAAATCCATCTATTTTCCTCTCTACGGACCCCAACTTAATAAAAGAATATGTGTAGGTAGATCGACTAGTAAATGCTCTTTAAATTATAAATTTAGTAGCATAATTAGGGATGTGAATGGGATGGAGAGAGTGGACAATCCTCATTCCCTTTCCCAAAATGAAAGGGGGAAATATATCCCCATCCTCACCCGATCACATCCCAAATTAAACAATTAATTAAAAAAACTGAAAAAAAAAATCAATGAAAGCTAATAAAATTTGAAAAGTATTAAAATGAACTAAATCTCCCAAAATAACTAAATTTAAAGAAAATCAATTAAAGAATTTATTTATAGCTTTAATTGATTTATTTAGATTTATATATTTTTCAATTAATTATTTTTGAATATTTAGTTGAGTTTTTAAGTTATCAATTTATTTAGCATTAATTGTTGAATTTATGTTTTGTAATTTACTTGAACGAGAGGTCCAGAACTATTATAGGACAAGCGTCGCAAAATCCATCTATATTTCTCAGGCTCCAAATTGGCCCAAGTCAACTGATTTGTGTAAGTAGATCGGCTAATAAAAGCTTTTTAAATTATCAATTTAGTGAAACATATATTGTTAGTAATTGAATATAAACAAAATATATTAGTGACCTGACGTGAGATAAATCAAAATTAAGTAATTAATGTTGGGAAATTTATAATTTTGATAAATTGTCAAAACAAATATAATAGACCAGCTGAGCCTGTATGATCAGCTGATGAGTAGACCTAGGTTAGGAGTTGGAATCATAAATGGTCCCATAACTTTGGTCTCGAGTAGATTTGTAGGTCCCGAACGAGTTTCGTGAGGTGGAAGTCTAGAGGGGAGGGGTGAATAGACTTTCAAAACTTTTTTGTGATCAGCGTGTATGTCAGGTAAGTGCTGATAGAGTGCGTGTGAGAATCAGTATGATCTGATATCCAACTTACTGATTGCTATGAAGCAAATCAGTTTTGGTGTCTATCAGTTCAACTGATGTGCGGAAGCAAGTTTTAACCCGTGTAGAAAAACCAGTTTAGATAAATCGGATTCTAAGTATTCTGATTTAGATCAGATGACAACAGGTCAAACTGATCAGATCAACTGCTTGATGCAAAACTGGTCTATACTTAGAAAATGCATGTTCAGTTTAATAACAGATGTGTGTAAGGTGTAAAACAGGTAAGCACACAAGATATATAGTGGTTCGGACCAACTTGTCCTACGTCCATTCTTCCCACTCGGGGACACTTACTTAACCGAACTGGACTTAGTTTAATGTGTTAGTCCAACACAGTACAACAGATGTTTATGGAGTTCTCACTCAACTTATCCAGATATTTATGGAGCTCTCACTCAACTTATCCCAAAAATCAAGACTAGAAACCCTAGCTTGAGATCTTGCTAACAAACTTAACCTAACACTCTTGTAGGGGTAAGATTTGTATGGTTTCCAACTGGAATTCTATCCTAGTATTCAAGTAGCCTAAAGCTAAAGGATGAGAATTCTTGCTAAGAAACTATGGGATGAACACTTAGAATATTTCTTGAGTTCTTGGTGTTCTTGCGGAAATTTACTTGTAGCTTTGAGGAGAAGAAAATATTTTGCCTATTTTTCCATGATTATTTTTGAAAAAATAGGTAGGAGAGAGAAAAAGATTTTTTCTTGATTTTCTTGGAAAGATTTTATGGAATAAGTATTCTTGAGATACAAGTTTATCCCATAAATTGAAGAAAGGAAAAAGATCTTATTTCTTCCCTACTTGTGTGTATTTTTCGAAAATAAGGAGCAAGAAAGGAGGAGAAGATTTTGTTGGGATATATTTTGGGAAATATAATATATTGGATATATTCAAGATTGTATCTTGAGGAAGCAGCAAGGAAATTTCCCAATGACCCAATTAGGTCAAAAATTTTAATATGGATATTCATGTTAGTAATTAATTGATTAATTTAAATATGTATTTAAATTCATCTCGAATAGATTCGGACACCCCTATTTTCCCAACAATTGGAATTTAATTTGGGCTATTTGAGGGGACTTTATGAGAATTAAGATTGGACCTCCAATTGGGTATGAAACTTTAATATTAAGACAAATATTATTCAACTCCATTAATATTAATTTATTCCACTATAAAATTAATATTGAACTATCCATCTTAACCCATATTACGACTTCACAATAATATGGCTCCCGGTCATTATTTTCCGTGTTTAAGATTATCTTAGTCTACTAATTAATTAAGCCATTGAACATGCTTTATATTAATTAATATCTTTGTCCTTGGAGTAAAGACAACTCAACATTATTATCCATACCGGAAATAAATTTTCACTTGCAAGATTTGGTATGATAAAGATTTTGAGCCCACCAAGGGGACAAATCAAGCAAGCCGCGCTTGCATACGATTCTCCGTATTAAATCTTAGCAATCGTCATGTAATTAATAATATTGCCCAAGACATAAGGTATCGAATCGCATTGATTCTCTTCCCATCATAAGTCAAATCAATAGTTATTAATTTCACACCATTCTAAGTAAGGGACGGAGATTAAGAAATAACGAACCACTAAGGTCTAATTATTGTATATTCAGTACCAAAAATTTATCCTCCATATTTATAAACCTTGATATCAAAGAGCCATTGGAGAGCAATTTGAATCTCATACTATTTTTGGTAGGTTTGCAGGGGCGAAGAGACGAGCTTCAGAGGCGGCATGGCCAAAAGCATGCAAGCTTGTCCTTTATAGCCGTTTAACTCTGAAACGCCTTATCCTGCATTATCAGTTCCGTAAGTACGTGTCTCACTCTAATTGGTTGTCAAGTACACTTATTACTTTGCACGTCTTAGGTAAACATTTGGTGTTACCTGATTCATCAACTTGGGTTGACATTCTTCTTGTCTAATTACTTTGCACGTCTTAGGTAAACATTTGGTGTTACCTGATTTGAACTGACCTGATCAGATAAAACTGATTAGTCTACCTGGTTGAGTCTTCTGATGTAAGTTATCCTAGCCCAACTTACTGACACTTTTGGTGTTGTTCTGATGTAGGTTTTCTTAAGGTCTTCTAGTCTTGTTTGCGAGTTAGTCTTCTGATCTTCAAGGCTTTTGAGTCTTCTGGTTCATGTCTGACCTGATCACCTGACTAATCTGATCTTTTGATCTTCTTCAAGACTTAACCTATACATATTGAGTTTCACCTCAATATGTGACCTATTTGTTACATCAGCTGTCTATACATTTCAGCTGGACATCCTATTCTGATATCTAATCCATCAATTAGCTAACAGGTCTGACTGGTCCTATTACATCTGTTTTGGAACTTCCATCAAAACTACAAATTTCCCAACAATTTCCCCCTTTTTGATGGAACCAAAACAGTTAATCTGAAAAACTGATAAAAAAAATGTAAAGAACACAATAGAAATCAGAAAACAATGAGACAATTTTGTCTTAAGATCAAAAAGGTAACTGATTCTCATTAAAGATAAAAAAATTACAAGTACAAAGAATTTAAGGAAACCTAACGCTGATCCTAACAACACAGTCTTCTGATATATAAACTTACAAAGCAGTTCTTAGATCCCTAGGAATTTCAAAGATATCATAAATTTTGATAAGTACCTCTCGTTGTCTGTCAGCTTCGATGATATCTCCTCGTTCCAGTATCTGATAGTACATCTTCTTGAAGGCAACAGGATCAAAAGACTTGTCTGACCTGAGTGGTGGTATCATCGTTTCATACCTAGGTGATGTGGGCACCAAGGACATGGTCTTGCCTTCTTGCATCACCATTTTGTAGAAGTCTTCGTACTTGACCTCTAGCCAGTTGAGGAATTTTTCATTGAACTTCACCTGATCTGGGTCTTCTGGTATGCGTTGGATGATATAAACATCACAAAGCCAGTCTGCTTTGATTACCATCCATCGTTCGTGCAGATCTTCACGACATACCAGAATGTTTAGAACTAAAGCAGGTATTGCTCTTTATTCCCAGTCAGTGTCCTCGACAATAACAGCTTTCTTTCTTTGTCTTCTGACATATGTTATGTGTAGACCAACTGCCTCTTTCAGTTTGTGCCTTTGAGTGGCTTCCTCAATGACTGTTCGTCTACTGACCTACTTCTCCTGTTCCTTCATCTGCTCTTTGCTCAACATCATCTCTGACCTGGTAACACCTACTTTCTGAATTGGCTTCTTCCCTTTCAGTTGTTTCCTGGTCTGAGCCTCAGCCTCTGCAGCTTCTTCTGCCTCCAGTTTCTTTATCAGCTCAAGACTCTTGGCTTGATCATCAGTTTCAAATCGCTTCTGAACAGTTGAGGTAAAGTCCTCAATCTTGTCTACTAGAGCAGTTAATTCTTCCATTGATGCTTTCTGTTCAAATAGAGCCTTGTCTTGTGCTTCTAGTTGTCTGTTGTGTTCTTCAATGGTTGAGAACATCTCAGCTAGTTCGGTATCAGGAACCTCAACAGCAACTCTCTATGGGACTTGGGCAACAACCATGGCAAGTGGACCTTCAGATGTTTCTGCTTGTTTTTCTGGTCTTGGTTCGTTTCCTTCCCCCTTTTTGGTTTCATAAAAAAGTGTTGTGAATTTTCGCTCTAGGTTGCCAAACTGTCTCATCATTTCTTGCTTCAACCCTTCTATCTCCAAGGGAGTGATGCGAATAGTCGTATCGGACGGAGCTGGTCCCAGCATTCTGCTCACATCATTTTCTAGCACAGTTCTGGCTTTAGACATAGAAACCTCAAATATTCTCCATGCGGCATCGAAACTGGTGTCTGCTTTCATCAGAGACTTGTACACCTCTTCTAGCAATATTCTGATTTTAGATAGTGTGGACACTTCAGCTCCAAGCTTGTCTGCCAGCAACTCAATGCGCTTCATTTACTTTTCGGCAATTTCTGTGTGCATATTGAAAAGTTTTGCAGTCGTGTGGTTCCGTTCTGATTTAACCAATTGCCTGGTTTTCTCCTCCATCTGACTCATTAGATTAGCTGTCAGCACGTTGAATTGGGCTTCAAAGAATACCTTCACCCCATCTTGAATAATCTTCGAAAGATGATCTAGGGTCTCAAGTGGAATGACGATAGCGTTGTCAGATGTTGATGCCTCACCAGCGAAGGGTCTCATCTGCTTCACCCTCAACTGGTTCATCGGCAGCTTGCTCATCATCAGCATATTGCTCAACTTCTTCAATATCTGGGTAACCCATCTTCCTATTTATCAATCAACTAACATCAGCATCTGATGCAAATTCCGCTGCACTGCTAACTCCAGCTAACTGCTTCATCCTTAACTCCATATCAACAAAAGCAGCTTGTCCCAACACCTCCAGAATGATTAGAAAATCTTCAATCTTCTGCAGCCTGATATCCCTCCAGAATAGGATATCCGCCACCTACTGTCGGACCCCTGGGTTTTCTACCATTCAGCACATCATAATACACTAGTGTAATCTCTTGGTCAAGACAAGCCAATCCGAGCCTATTTTTGGGATTATATTGGAAAGTATGCTTTTACTTTGTATAATCAGACTGAATTTTGGACTTATTTACTGAAATAAATTGTTTATCACTGATGCTTTAAATATCATCGAATGTTACATATATTTACTGCATAACTGTTCAATAAATAGTATGTGTTACATTGTAGTTAATTTAGTGATACCAGATCACAAAAGATTAAATTAACAGTTCCTTGTAACCAAAAGTACACCATTCACGACCTAGATGGAAATGAACAATCCATCGTGAAAGGTTGAAGTGTGAGACTCAGATTGACTTGCCTTGACCAAGAGATTACACTAGTGCATGTCTAGTGCACTGAAGAGGACCTACAGGAGGACAAATTCTTCAGAACAAAACTAGGAAGAATTAGACCTCAGTGGTTCGTTATTTCTTAATCTTCGTCCCTTAAATAGGATCGCGTGTGGTTAGTAATTATTGCTTTGACTTATTACGGGTAGAGAATCAACGATTCAATACTTTATATCTTGGGCAATATTAATGGTCACATGCGATTGCTAAGATTTAATACGGAGAATCGTGTGCAAGTAAGCTTGTTCGATTTGTCCCCTTGGGAGGTTCATAAGTTTTATCATACCAAATCTTGCAAGTGGAACTATTTTCCGGTATGGATAATAATGTTAAACTGTTCCTTAACCAAGGACAAAAGATATTAATTAATAGAAAGCTATTTCAGTGGCTTGAATTAATTAATGGGCTAGAAAATCTTAAACACGAGAAATAATAACCGGGAGCCATATTGACTGTAATATGGGTTAAGATGGATAGTGCAATATTAATTATGTTGTGGGATTAATTAATATTTTTGGGCTTGAATAATATTGTGGCTCAATATTGATAATTCAAGGTCCATTGGAAGGTCCAATCTTAATTCTCTTAAAGGCCCCTCAAGTAGCCCAACATAAAGTCCAATAACTGAAAAAGATGTTTAAAAATAAAATAAATTTTTGTTGCTATTTTTCCTCATTTTTTTCGAAAAATATGAATAAAAGGGGAGAAAGATTTTCTTTGAATTTTGTTATGGAATGAAGATATGTATTCTTGGAATACAAGATTATCTCATTAAATTCAAGAAATCTCCCACTTGGTAATTCATATGATATTTTCGAAAATTTGGAAAGAATATGGGAAAGAAATATTTTCTTGATTTTCTTGGAAAGATATTATGGAAGATATGTATTCTTGCAATACAGGTATATCTCATAAATTCAAGAAGAACCAAATCTTGGAATCTTTATCCTTATTTTTTTTTTCGAAAATAACCATAACAAGAGAAGGTGGGATTTTTATGGAATATTTTAATTATGGAGAAAAGAATATAGGAGATATATTCAAGATTTCTTGGAGATCAAGAAAAGATTTTTTCCTCCCTATTCCATGACAAAAAATTGGCCAACACCCCTATATATTATAGGGGATGATTTCTTCATCCCCAAGTACAATTTCATGTGCTGGAAAAATTAGTAAATCCACAAAGGTGGTGCAACAAATTTTATTTTCCCTTTTGTTAATTATTCGCGAGCTTCCTTCCACCGGATTGACGAGCAAGGACTTGGGAATACTTGGGAAGGCTTTTTGGTGTGTTTTCATCGACGAGACCATTGCAACTCCAAGAGGTTAGTTCACGTAAACCCGTAGCAATTCCGCATGCGTAGGATTTATGTGAACTGTTTATATGCATGATTTGTTGTTGAATTATTATTTGAATTAGTATAAGATTAATTCATGCTAGTAATAATTGTTAGAATTAAATTTGTATTTAAATATTCATCCCGAATAGATCCGGGCAATTAATTCCTCAACAACTGGTATCAGAGCCTCGCTTTCGGGCTCTGAATTTTAAATTGTAATTTAATTCATTTTTATTAAATTTGAAATTGGATAGTAGAATTGCTAGATCTTTTTTGCAGGTATCCAATTGTCATGGAATTTAATGTGTTTATTTATGCATGCATATAAATTGTGGTTTTTTAATTCGATTCGTTCGAATTCATTTTGCATCGTGAGAAAATCCACGAGTAGATTAGAATTTGTTTGATTTGATCAATGTAATAGACTAGTCTAGATCTAGGTTTATTTATTTTTTGTAAATAAATTGTAACCGGATCGGAAACGGAGGCGGAGACGAAGAATTAGTCGTCCTTGTAAACGCGCAAAAGGAGGGACGCACGCCTTGACGCGACGACGCCGGTGTGCATGGGCATGGGGCGAGGCCGGAGGGCCGAGCGGATCACGGCCAGGCCTTGGGCAGCCTCGTCTTGCACCAAAGTAGGAGGCGGAGGAGGAGCGATCTTTGCGAGGGCGCGCTGCGTGGGGGCGATCTTGCCGAGGGCGACGCGGGCGATGTGGGTTACTGTGCGGGCGAGGCAAAGAGGGCACGCGAAAGCAGATCCGAAAGCCGCCGACCCTGCCGAGACTGTCCGAAGCTTGGGCGAAACACCGGTTGGGCGACGTCGCCCAGCGCTTAAAGCGTCTGTAAGCCGCGGCGCCGACGACACGAATCGGGAGTGCAAGACGTGCACTCTGACCCGCGAGTTGGTCGATGACATCACTAGACGTGGCTAACCTTTCGAGACGAACGTTGAAGGCAAACAAGACGATTTCTCGAGATCAAGACATGACAAAAAATTAATCGTGACAATTGGATATGTGTGCCCAATATGTTTAATTTTTTGTCTTGATGTTTATGCATTATTTTATGCTTATTTAAATTGTGTTTAAATTTGCGATGCATGAGAAAATGTTTTGAAAAATCTCACTTTCGAAAATTACTAAGTATGCTTAAACAATTAATTGATAATTTTATGGATAATAAAATTGAATTAATTTTGACCTCCATGATTTATTTATTTGTGAATTCTTTTGGAGAAATTCCCCCCACGGGATGGTCAAAAGATAGCTTTCACATGAATAAATTCCAAATGGATGATTGTGGATTATTACTAGTGGCGACGATGACCCTCCCCACGAGGCTCGTTCAAAGAGAAATAATAATTATGTATTTAATCATGGTTATTACTTAGGTATAAAATTGATATGCATATACTTCCCCGAAGTCCCTGTCAATTTTATATTGGTCAAGTGGCAACTATTTAAAGTTATTTTTTGTAGATGTGTTTAAATAATGACCCACCCCACGTGGCTTATTTAAACTTTTTTGAGATGTTGGCTGATGCATGTTCATATTTGTTGGAGATTTTAATATGAATGTGATCGAACTTTGTGATATATTTGTGCTTATGCATATTATTATTTATTTCAGTTCATCATGTCGCAACCATTTAATCCAATGTTCAATATACTTAAAGACAATTTGCTTACTGGTGAAAACTTCGTTGATTGGAGTCGTAAACTTACTATTGTCCTCACTGCACAAAGCCATAATTGGGTTCTCACTACACCTAAACCGGAAAAAGCAACCCGATGAGTTAACTAAAAACGGTTAAAAAAAGAGTATCTTTGTTGGGAGCATTCCAACGAAATGACAAAGTGTACCATCTTGGCTTCAATGTCAGATGTGTTGCAACACCAACACCAGAACGTTGAGACTGCTGCAGACATCATGACTAGTCTTAAAGCGATGTTTCAACATCAGAACCGTGTGGCTCGTCAGATCACCATGAGGGACTAGCTCTCTATGAAAATGGTGGAGGGAATGCCTGTAAGGGAGCACGTTCTCCAGATGATGGCTCACCTTAACAAACTTGAGGTACTTGGCGCTGAATACGACATCGAGACCCAAATCGATTTCGTGCTCCATTCTCTGCCGAAAAGTTTTGAACAATTCAGGCTGAACTACCAGATGAACAATCAGAAGTTCTCGATGCCTGATATGTTGCAAGCTTTAGTCTCGGCAGAGGCAATATTGGGGCAAAAGAGCCAAGCCTTGGTGGCAAATGGACCTTCTTCTTCTTCTAGGCCAAGGGGTGGTAAGAACAAGAAAAAGGACAAAAGCCACAAGCAAGTGAACTCAAGTGTTGCCAAAGGCAAAGAAAATGTGAAGGGAGGTGGAGGAGTGAGCAAGCCAGCTAAGGGGAGGTGCTTCAAGTGCGGTGAAAAAGGACATTGGGCGTCAGCCTGTTCCAAACCCAAAGGGAATGGAAAGAAAGGTAATTCTCACGCACTAGTTGTTGAAACTTGCTTAGCGGTGTATGCCTCCCATTTATGGGTGGTGGATATGGGATCCACTGATCATGTTTGTTTCACTTTACAGGGGTTCAAGCAGACCCGGCAACTCAGTGGGAGTGAGATCCTCCACACACTGGGCGATGCTATGAGAGTGGCAGCTGAAGCAGTGGGAGAAGTGCACCTGCCTTTTGAAAACAGAGTTTTAATTTTAAGAGATGTTCTTTACGTTCCGAATTTTAGAAAGAATTTAATTTCGGTTTCTAAACTTTACCTTGATGGATATTCGGTTACTTTTGATAAAGTTGTTACCATTTCTCTTTATGATAAATTTATCTGTCATGGAACGTTGTCGAATAATCTCTATACAATTAACTGTGCACACCACTCACGAAATGCATCCTATAACACATCAACTGTTTCCGATAAAAGAAAACGTTCATCAGACGTGAACGAGACACTTCTATGGCATCTAAGATTGGGACATATTAATCCAAAGAGGATCCAAATGATGGTAGAAGATGGTTCACTGGAGTCTCTCCAAGTTGAACCAATTCCAACCTGCGAATCATGTTTAGAGGGTAAAATGACCAAGAGGGCATTTGGAGCCAAGGGGAATAGAGCCAAAGAAGTGTTAGAAATCGTTCACAGAGACGTATGTGGTCCAATGTCAACCAAAGCAAGAGGAGGTTATGAGTATTTCGTCACTTTTATTGATGACTACTCAAGGTACGGTTATATTTTCCTTATGAAACATAAATCTGAGACCTTTGATAAATTCAAAAAATTTAAGGCTCAAGCAGAGAATCATAGGGAAAAATGTATCAAGTCTCTACGATCCCCTCAGCGATGTGTTTTTGAACTACTTGTCAGATGAAGGGATTGTATCCCAGCTAACTGCACCCGGAACCCCTCAACAAAACGGGGTTGCAGAGCGAAGAAACAGAACTCTTTTGGAAATGGTTAGATCAATGATGAGTTATGCGGATCTTCCCAAGTCGTTCTGGGGTGATGCCTTAGAAACAGCGGCTTACATTCTGAACTTGGTGCCATCCAAATCGGTTCCCAAAACTCCCAAAGATTGTGGACCGAGGGCAAGCCCAGTTTGAGACACATGAGAATTTAGGGGTGTCCGGCCTACGTGTTGGACAAGAAAGACGAAAAATTGGATCCTTGATCAGAAGTAAGGTTGTTTGTGGGATATCCCGAGGGAACAAAAGGGTGTATGTTCTATGGTCTCGAAGATCAAAAGGTGGTAATAAGCACCCACTTTAGATTTTTGGAAGAAGACTATATGAACGAAAGAAGACCCAGAAGTGAGATTACCTTAAATGAGCTAAGGAGGCTAACCTCATTGGCAACTGTACAAGATGCATACCAAACGACACACTTACACAACCGGAACCTCGTCGTAGTGGGAGGGTTGTGAAGTAGCCCAAGAGATTCATGGGGATAGGAGAGTCCTCGGAATTGATTCCCGGACAAGACGAATCAGACCCATGGACATACGACGAGGCAATCCAAGAGAAGGATGCGGTTTCTTGGCAAACAACAATGAAAGACGAAATGGGTTCTATGGATCATAACAGAGTGTGGGAGCTAGTCGAACCACTTAATGGGGTCAAATCCATTGGTTGCAAGTGGGTATACAAGAGAAAAAGGGGACCGGACGGGAAGGTGGAGGCAAAAGGTTATACTCAGAAAGAAGGGATCGACTATGAGGAAACCTTTTCACCTGTAGCAATGCTCAAGTCCATCCGGATTCTCTTGTCGATTGCTGCGCATCTCGATTTTGAAATCTGGCAAATGGATGTCAAGACAGCTTTCCTTAACGGAAGTCTTCATGAAGAAATCTATATGCAACAACCCCAAGGCTTCATTGAAAAGGGCCAAGAACACCTAGTTTGTAAGCTCATGAAGTCCATTTACGGACTCAAACAAACATCCAGAGCTTGGAACCAATGTTTTGATCATGTAATAAAGTCTTATGGGTTTGAACAAAACGATTCAGCATGCAGGATTCCAAGAAAGGCTTCGTACCTTTCAGACATGGAATTCATCTATCCAAGGAAATATGCCCTAAGACACAAAGGGAGATAGATGACATGAAAGGCATTCCTTATGCTTCGGTTGTCGGAAGCCTTATGTATGCAATGCTGTGCACGAGACCGGATATCTGCTTTGCCGTTGGCATGGTGGCAAGATATCAAAGTAACCCGAGGAAAGAACATTAGACGGTAGTTAAAAACATTCTGAAGTATCTGAAAAGAACTCGAGATAAAATGTTGGTTTATCAGTCAGATAATCTAATCCCCATCGGCTACACGGACTAGGATTTCCAATCAGACTTAGATTCAAGAAAATCTACCTCCGGTAGTGTGTTTTGCATGGGGGGAGGAGCCATGACATGGAGAAGCATTGAGCAGAAATGCATCGCAGATTCTACCATGGAAGCCGAATATGTAGCTGCTTGCGAGGCAGCGAAAGAAGCGGTTTGGCTCAATAACTTCCTAGTGGACTTGGATGTAGTTCCGAATTTGCCCAGCACAATCACTGTTTATTGTGACAATGCCGGAGTAGTTGCAATTTCAAGGGAACCAAGAGCCCACTAGGCCAGCAAACACATTGAAAGGAAATACCATCTTATACGAGAAATCGTTAAGAGAGGAGATATAGAGGTGGCAAAGATCGCGTCAGAAGACAACCTAGCAGATGCATTCACAAAGGGTCTGCCTCAGAATACATTCGAGAGACATGTGGAAGGAATGGGTGTCAAGACCGTTGCCATTCTGCTTTGAGTAAAAGTGGGAGACATTATTAGGTTCGTGTAGGTGACATTATATGTCACGTATTAGGAACTACACGAGACATGCTGTAGTATACTTAAAAGCAGACTTTGAGTATAAGTGGGAGATTGTTGGGTTATTCTTGAAAGTATGCTTTTACTTTGTATAATCAGACTGAATTTCGGACTTATTAACTGAAATAAATTGTTTATCACGTATGCTTTAAATATCATCGAATGTTACATATATTTACAGCATAACTGTTCAATAAATAGTACGTGTTACATTGTAGTTAATTTAGTGATACCAGATCACAGAAGATTAAATTAACAGTTCCTTATAACCAAAAGTATACCATTCACGACCTACATGGAAATGAACAATCCATCGTGAAAGGTTGATGTGTAAGACTCAGATTGACTTGTCTTGACCAAGAGATTACACTAGTGCATGTCTAGTGCACTGAAGAGGACCTACAGGAGGACAAATTTTTCAGAACTGAACTAGGAAGAATTAGACCTCAGTGGTTCGTTATTTCTTAATCTTTGTCCTTTAAATAGGATCGCGTGTGGTTAGTAATTATTGCTTTGACTTATTATGGGTAGAGAATCAATGAGATTCAATACTTTATATCTTGGGCAATATTATTGGTCACTTGCGATTGCTAAGATTTAATACGGAGAATCGTGTGCAAGTACGCTTGTTCGATTTGCCCCCTTGGGAGGTTCATAAGTTTTATCATACCAAATCTTGCAAGTGGAACTAGTTTCCGGTATGGATAATAATGTTGAACCGTTCCTTAACCAAGGACAAAAGATATTAATTAATAGAAAGCTATTTCAGTGGCTTGAATTAATTAATGGGCTAGAAAATCTTAAACACGGGAAATAATAACCGGGAGCCATATTGACTGTAATATGGGTTAAGATGGATAGTGCAATATTAATTATGTAGTGGGATTAATTAATATTTATGGGCTTGAATAATATTGTGGCTCAATATTGATAATTCAAGATCCATTGGAAGGTCCAATCTTAATTCTCCTAAAGGCCCCTCAAGTAGCCCAATATAAAGTCCAATAACTGAAAAAGGTGTTTAAAAATAAAATAAATTTTTGTTGCTATTTTTCCTCATTTTTTTCGAAAAATATGAATAAAAGGGGAGAAAGATTTTCTTTGAATTTTGTTATGGAATGAAGATATGTATTCTTGGAATACAAGATTATCTCATTAAATTCAAGAAATCTCCCACTTGGTTATTCAAAAGATATTTTCGAAAATTTGGAAAGAATATGGGAAAGAAAGATTTTCTTGATTTTCTTGGAAATATATTATGGAAGATATGTATTCTTGCAATGCAGGTATATCTCATAAATTCAAGAAGATCCAAATCTTGGAATCTTTATCCTTATTTTTTTTTCGAAAATAACCATAACAAGAGAAGGTGGGATTTTTATGGAATATTTTAATTATGGAGAAAAGAATATAGGAGATATATTCAAGATTTCTTGGAGATCAAGAAAAGATTTTTTCCTCCCTATTCCATGACAAAAAATCGGCCAACACCCCTCTATATATAGGGGTTGATTTCTTCATCCCCAAGTACAATTCCATGTGCTGGAAAAATTAGTAAATCCACAAAGGTGGTGCAACAAATTTTATTTTCCCTTTTGTTAATTGTTGCGAGCTTCCTTCCACCTGATTGACGAGCAAGGACTTGGGAATACTTGGGAAGGCTTTTTGGTGTGTTTTCATCGACGAGACCATTGTCACTCCAAGAGGTTAGTTCACGTAAGCCCATAGCAATTCCGCATGCGTAGGATTTATGTGAACTGTTTATATGCATGATTTGTTGTTGAATTATTATTTGAATTAATATAGGATTAATTCATGCTAGTAATAATTGTTAGAATTAAATTTGTATTTAAATATTTATCACGAATAGATCCGGGCAATTAATTCCCCAACACCTTACACTTCAACCTTTCATGATGGATTGTTCATTTCCATCTGGGTTGTGAATTTGTACTTAGTCACGATGAACTGTTAATTTGATCTTCTGTGATCTGGTATCACCAAATTAACTACAACGTAATACGTACTTACTTATTGAACAGGTTTGCAACAAATATATATAACATTCATTCATATTTAATGCAACAGTGATTAATATTTTATTTCAGTAAATAAATAAGAAATTCAGTTTGGTTATACAAAGTAAAAAGTATACTTTTCAGTATAACCCCAACAATCTCCAACTTATACTCAAAGCCTGCTTTTAAATATACTACAGCATGTCTCGTGTTCTATATGACATCTAATGTCACCTACACGAACCTAATAATATTTCTCCCACTTATACTCAAAGCAGATTGACAACGCTTCTTTGATAGACTTAGGTTCGTCTTCCAAAACATAAGTTATAAAATCTGGACCATAGGTCTTATAAACTCTAGCTAGTGTACTACGTCTTGGTTTATCACTATCTTGAGTGGAAGGACCTACAACATCATTTGATTCTTCGTGGGTTCGTTTATTCGAACTCACTTCTTCTTTATCCCTATGAGGGAAGACATTTTCAAAAAGTACAACATTCCTTTATTCTAGTAGTACCTCCTGTCAATTCGGGTATTTCTGATTTCTGAATCAAAAATCAATAAGCACTACTGTTGAAGGCGTATCCTATAAAGATGCAATCGACCGTTTTTGGTCCGATTCTCACTTGTTTAGGAGCTGGCACTTCAACTTTAGCCAAACACCCCCACACTTTGAGATATTTGTAAGATGGTTTGCGCTTTTTCCACATTTCATAAGGAGTCTTATCCTTAGTTTTAAGTGGAATCTTATTTAAAATGTGGTTAGCTGACAAAATAGCTTCCCCCAACAAGTTCTGAGGTAAACCCGAGCTGATTAACATCGCGTTCGTCATCTCTTTTAGTGTTCGGTTTTTCCTTTTTCGCAACACCGTTCGATTGAGGTGAGTATATATGGAGCTGTCGTTTGATGTATAATGCTCGACTTAGCACATAATTGTTCAAACAGAGCTACATACTCTCCTCCTCTATCACTACGAATTGCTTTAATTCGTGTATTTACTTTAATTCTCTACTTCATTCTTGCAAAGCTTAAAGATAAACGTAGCAGAATATAGTACAATAATGAATAAAAGTAATAAAATACTTTTTCCAACCTCTAGCTTGTACAAATTTTAAGTCACATACTTCCGTGTGAATTGTGTTCCTTTCATTAATATTCCCAAATATTAATTTTGATACAACCTTATAACGAATTGAAAAATCAAACGTTTTGAATTAATCATTAAATTTAAATTTCTTTGTTGGATCTTAAAATCTGTACTTTTGTTAGTCCAACAAATTCGAGTTTGAAACTTTGATTTAATAATAGTCACAAAATACCAAAAATAAATTCAATTTCAAGTGGCCTCGCAATTGCCACCCTTGAATTTCAAATAATTCTTCATTGAATTATACAAGCCAACAATTCTTTTCGATTACATCTAATGCACCAATTTGTGCTCTCAAGCACGGTTTCAAATGAGGCCTTAATTGCCACCATTTTCTCGTGAATAACTCTCAAGCAAATTCTACGAGTCTATTGAATTAAATTCAATACACATGCAAAGTATTTAATCCCAAATCAAATTCAAATTTGATGTCAACAATCAAGGGATTCAAATTATGGAATAAATATGTATAATACCTCAAGTATTAAATAAATTAATCCATATTAGTCATAGGCATGCTAAACCAAATATGGACAGGCCATAATCAATTTATTTGACCTAACTCTGGGCCCAACAGGCCCATTAGCAATTAATTGGCCCCAGTGCTAAGCTGAAGAGCTATCACAACCGGCCTTTTGGATTCAATCCAAACACAATTTGTCCTCTCAGCACAAATATATATCATTTTGAGTTCATACTCAAAGTCATCAAATCATAATTTGATGTCAAGAAACCAACACATAATTAAAACAATTTAATTAATTCGTGTGATTTATGCCCATGAAATCTCATTAGTCTTCTAATAGTCATAATCCCATCAATTCAGGATTTGACCAGCACTCTTTTTATTTACCCTCTGTTACAATTTTATATGCTTGCTCAATGGTATTAAAAATTCACACGCCAATGACCTAATCATATGGTCCATAAAAGCAGCCCATATAATCTTAATTAATTCGGCAATTTTAAGTAGCCCAATTAATTAATTATAATGGCCTTTAGCCCAATTAAGCATAATGGGCCAAATCTCTTTAATTGTCCCAATTAAAACAAGCAGCCTCGTTAATAATTAATTAAATTGGCCATTAGGCCCATTTTCGAAAGGGCCAATCTAAATTTTCAATTTTCAACTAAAAGGGCCAATCTAAATTAATTAAAAAGGTTGCTCATTTACTTTCCAATTTGGATATGGGTGTGACCAAATCAATTAATTCTATTTAATTTGGTCAACATTTCGGAAGACTTTCCTTCTTCCTCATCACAGATTAAAATGACTGGCGTTAATTCAAGAAGAGCGACGAATGGAATTTACCCACCAATCACCATCTTAGGCTTCGTCGCCATTCTCGCCGAATCAAGTCCGGTATGGCTTCACAACCTCGACACCACCGCCGCCGGCGGCTTGCCCATGGCTGCGTTTTCCTTCCGACGGTCTCAAACTACCAGCGGAACCGCGATTAGCCATTGAACAGGAGAGGCGCGGCCGCTCCGACGAGCCCCCCACCTCCGTCCTTTCGCCAACGTAAGCCATGTTTCCGGGTGAGATGCGCTCGCAGCCGGTTTAGAAATTTACAGAAAATTTCCTTGCGTAAATGCCCCAAAAGGTAAAACGGTTTCATACTTTAATTTCAGTCGCACCACTGAAAATAAAGCTTCAGCGAACTCAAACGGAGTATGAACAGAATGAACTCTAAAATGTGTGCAAAAATATATTGTGTATTTTTCTGTGTTTGCAACAGTGAATGTGTTTTGAAAACACGTGATTCCCTATCTATAGAGAAATTTGCACTCTGGAACGTAGAAAAAAGACATGGAGGACGCACCAAAATAGTGGGGTGGTTTTGACTGCTGGGCCTGTTTGAAGCCCACGAAACGTCTAGATTCAATGAACCTTGTGGATAAGTTTACATTCAAATCTAGGATAAATATTGACCGGGTCTCATCATTAATTTCTCACTCACCGGAATTCGATTTTTAGATTTTAAATATACCACGGTCATCTACTCCGCGAGTAGAACAATACTGTCACATTTAATTTCCCATAAATTAAAGTTTTAGTCCTCCATCATTTTAGTTAAACACGGGTGTTTGAAAACCCTCAATACCAAATCTCCAACAGAAAATATCCTAAAATAACCGAAAAATAAAGGAAAAAGCAGTAAATCTTGAGATTCTTATGAATCTTGTGTAATCTTGCTCAATCTTGCGAAAATATGGGACACTACCTTTGATAAATATGGGATAATTTCGCAAGTAACAATTTTGGGACAATTTCCCGAATAATCTTGCACGTATTCTCGGGCCCAAACCCTTGTTCGCATCAATCCCTTGGACTTTTGCGAAATTCTATATATATATTCTATTCGTGTGGTTAAAATTGGTTCGTGTCTCTTTGTTAATATTATTCTATCAATTATACTTCCAGTCCTTTATTCTTTTCCTTTCTTTTAGTACATATTGTTTAGGGCTAAATATTGAAGTTTCTTACTTCAATCATAAATCAGATTGCAATTGCTTTTGGTCACACTTATTATTGAAATCATATTATTAATAATTTAATTTTTGATGCATTTTTTATGAATAATCTTTACTAAATCCACTTTTTTTTTAATTATTCAGTTTATATACACATAATTTTTCTTAGAGAATGAGATCAATAGTATTTAGAATATTATGATGTAATTATATTAATCGAATGAATTCTAATGTAATAAAATTATATTTTTTAAGTTGGGTCTCCTAACCAAATTTTCTAGCTCCGCCACTGATTAGAACACGTGAATATGTGATAAAGAATCCTATTATAAATGTGTACTATGTACACAAGTATATGACATTTCAATTAAGAGTTTGTCTTGTGCATACCAGTTTTAGCATGCACCCATTTTACAATTAATACTTTATATTAAAATAATTAATACTTTTTAATGAAACAAGTAATACATACTATCACATTAATACCTCTATAATGAAATAAGTAATACTGTTAAATCGATACACAAAAAATGAAAACCAATTGCACGATAAAACTAGTTTACACAAGACTTTACCTACAATTAATTAATTATTTGGAATTGTATGCAGGTGGTGGAAAGAATTGAAGCTGATATGAAAACCATTGCTTTTTTGTGCATGTTTGATGACACGTATGATTCTTATGGTACACTTGAAGAACTTGAGTTTCTTACCAAGGCTATACAAAGGTAAAATTGTAAGACAAGAAAACCTAATATAAGGTGCACATCCTCACAGAGTGCAGGTTTACTCGTTCTATCTATACTTCTATCTCTGATATCTTTAGTGTTCAACTATGCTATGATACAGGCTTCTTCGATTTGGTTTTTCAGGCACAACAACTCCCTTAGAGTAAGCAGATACATAACATGTGGCGCCTTACTTTTGTCATGATGATTTGGGCTATCTGGTCTACACGGTGCAAGGTTGTTCACAAAGACATTGTACCTTCTCATCATGGTTGCATGACTCTGATTCTTAGCTTGGTTTGTGAGGCCCACGACTTCAAGCTAGGCTCGATGCAAGGGATGGATGACTTGCTGATTTGCCAAAAACTTCGCGTTCCGAGTGTCCTGAGACTACCGAAGACCACTTCTGTGGTCCGATGGAGAACCCCCCCCCCCTCCGGGTGCTACAAGCTGAACGTGGATGACAGTGTTGCTGATGGTCGTATTTATGCTGGGTGTGTCGTCCAGAACTCGAGAGGGTTGTTTGTTGCTGTCTTCTCTGTTACTCTTGGGCATGGCATCGCTTTGGATGCTGAGATTCTAGCTGGTATGCATGGGGTTATTTTTGCTAGGGCCAACGGTTGGACAAACCTTTAGATTGAATCTGATAGCAAGATTGCAGTCAAGATCCTTACAAGCAGTGGGAGAGATTTACCGTGGAGGATCAAGGCCAGCTGGCCGAAGTTCTAGGATGCTAGTCGACAGGTATCCCTTACTGCCTCACATATCTTTTGAGAGGGAAATTCTATTGTTGATAGATTAGCAAAATTACATAGGGATGATGTATGGATCAGGGGCTGTCCCGACTTCCTAGTTAATTTAGTTTATTCCGATATGAATAAGGATTACTTCCACCTTTCGAAGTAATTCTTTGCTTTAGAGGACCCTTTTTCCCTTCGCTAGGGGTTTTGCCCCAAGGGATTTTTTACCCTAGCAAGGTTTTTAGTGGAGCTCCGGCCTCTGGTATGACCTGTGTACTTATGACTTTAGGTTTTTTGTTTTTATTTTAAGTGCTGCTTATTTGCCTAATATAAAGTGCATGAGGCTAATTGCAAAATAAGTCAATATTAAACATTAAATATCTTTCTTCTCTTTGAGAATTCCCTTTAGAGTACTTTTTAAATGTTATATATTAACCTATGCTCCTTTACTTGTATCTTTTCACCAAATCTCTTAAATGCGTTCGTCATGTGTAAACCAGTTTTAATATGCTTTTATTTTGCAATTAATATTTTTTAGTAAAAAACTAATACCTTTTCATGTAATAATTAATACATTTTAATAAAAAATAAATACTATTAAAAAATACATATAAAATGGCAAACATGTTGCATGGTAAAACTGGTTTACAAAAAAAATTCACTCTTTAATTAGATTGTTTTGTGTTTAATGTTTGCTTAATTGATAATATATATATATATATATATATATAGCTTACATTACAAAAAAATGTCATTTACGGAAGGAAATACCGACGAATTTCCGTCGGTAAATTACCGATGGTCAATTTTTTTGTCTTTATTTTTTTTGTCATAAAATTCATCAATGGAAAAAATAAGTCGTCGATAAATTATAGTTTAATGCACTTTTGGTCCCATGAGACACGGACACTCACGATTTGGTCCCAATACTCGCCACTTTGGTCCCAAATCCAATTTTTTTTACACTTTTGGTCCCACCATCACATTTTTCGTTAAATTCTATTACACTTTTGGCCCAAAAGATGAACCTATGGAACTAAAAGTGGACTACAAGAAAACAGTGAAATTCAAACAGTAAAATTCCAACGGATTTTGGTGTTTTTACCATTGGAATCAATGATTCCAACGACAATTCCAATGGAAATTAGCCTGTTGGAAAAGTGTCTGTTGGAATTGCAAAATTGTTTCGATGGAATATTATTCCAATGCAACATTCCAACGGATCGTTACCGTTGGAGTTCTCAACAGGTGAAATATCTTCTAACACAAGTTCCATCGACAATTCCAACGATAAATATCCGTTGGAATTTTTTCCAACGGATTTAAACCTTTGGAATTTCAACGGTTGGAAAATTATCCATCGTCAGTTCCAACGAAACAAATTCTGTTGGAAAAAGAATTCCAACGAACTTGACAGCTGGAATATTCGGTGGTTGGACTTTTTTTCCAATGAAAATTTTGTCAACAATTCCAACAGTAAATTTTCGTTCGATTTATTTCAACGAATTTTGACCGTTGGATTTTCAACAGTTGGCAAATATTTATCGCGAATTCCAATGTCAATTCCTACAGAAAATATTGTGTTGGAATAAAAATTCCAACGAACACGTACCGTTGGAATATTAGCTATGGAAATTTAGGGAGGGGATTCTGTGCTGTACAGGAGGGTGTTGTGCACCCTCCCCACCCTTGGATCACACACACCCGCACTGATGTGTGTGTGTGCGTGTGTGATCTAATGGTGTGTGTGTTCACAAGAGGATGTTGTACAACACCAGATCTGAATCCAGAAATTTATTATATGTGGATTCCAACGTTAATTCCAACACTATCATTTCATTGGATTGATAACAGAAATTGTCCAATATGAACTCCAACGCTAATACCAACAACATTTTGCATATGATTTTTTTTTAAAAAAAATATTATATTATTTTTATTGCTATTATAAAAGACCCTATCAAATTCAATCGATATAACACAATATCAACAAAATGCAAATACATAATCCTATTAATTGATTACATAATATCTCCAAAATCAAATACATATTTAAAATAGTTAGCTTAATAGCATAAACAATAAGTTCTACAAATCAAAATCATAACTAAAATGTTGATCATCCTCTCAATACTCGTCACAGAAAGAAAAAAAAAAAAACTTAGAGCATAACATAAAGATTAAGTCCGGGGAGCCACCATCAACATCAATACTAAGTTACTGATCATCCTTTTAAAACTTGAAAAATGAGATTATCTTCTGTCTCCCATTTGGTTCGGAGTGCCTCAAGCACTAAAGCAGACAACCACCTCCCTTGCGATTTCTTTCTACGCAAAGCAGAGAAGCTTGAACATACAAAGGTTGACGCTTTATGTTTCCATATCCGCTTAATGTTCAGGATCCCATTTACAAAAATTCTACCAAAAAACAAGCAACCTTTTAGATTTATATATAACAGAACAAACTTTGACAGTTAAATATCTTTATAAGTTTATGATATCACTTGAAACAATATAAACCACATGCTCTTCACTTCTTCAAGAATTTTACTCCATTTAAGCCATGGTTGTTCGTATTTAATCTTGACGGCTGCATTTATATGTTTATTAGCTTTTGAAGTAAAGAACCTGTCACATAATAATTAAAAAAATGAATATACATCAGTAAATAATAGATTAATTGCATTAAAAAATCAAACGATATTAGAATGTAAATAGTTTAAAATTCATACTCATTTTTGTTTGGTCGTATTAAAAACTTAGGTCGTGGATGCAACATGAGAATTTCTACTTGTTATCTATGGACATTAAACATTAAATAAAATTCTATATTAGATAAATTAGAAGTTAAATGTCATAATAACACCTTAAAAAATAAAATAACAAGTACTGCATTTGTTATGATCCAATAGAGTAGACAAGTTGAAAACAAAGGAAATATGTCAAGTTTAGAGGTTGCGAGCAATTAAATAAGTCACTATAGAGGGTATCCACCACTGAATTATAGTATCATTTAGTGAAATAAAAATCTAACTTAGAAATAACGAGGGGAACCATTCTAATGGTCTATTGTCATTGGAGTTTTTGCAGGAATAACTAAAAAAAAATGTTCCAATGGTCCCGTGCCATTGGAGATTTTGTTGGAATTAGATATAAAAATATCATTTAATTTTGGGGAATCATTCCGATAGGCTAACATTATTGAAAATTCCATTGAAATTAGATATAAAAATATCATTTGGTTTAAGGGAACCATTCAGACGGTCTAGCACTGTTGGAATGTCAGTTGGAATAATTAAAGAAAACTTTAAACATTATCATGTCATTGGAAATTCCATTAAAATTAAATATAAAAATATCCTTTGATTTATGGGAACTACTCAACAGTCTAGCAATGGTGGAATGTTTGTTGGATTAATTAAAAAAATTTCAACAATATAATGTGTTGAAAATTAAATTGGAATTAGATATAAAAATATCGTACGATTTAGGAGAATTATTCCAACGATCTAAAGCTGGTGGAATGTCCATTGGAGTAATTAAGGAAAACTTCCAATAACAGTATGAGGCTGGAATGTCTGTTGGAATTCATATAAAATTGACATATGATTTTAGGGTAATCATTCCAACGATCATTCACCGTTGGAATGTCTGTTGGAATAATTAAATAAATTTTCCAATGACATCATACTGTTGGAAATTCCGTTAGAATTAGATATAAAAATATCATGTAATTTAGAGGAATCAATCCAACGGTATAGTGCTGGTGGAATGTTCGTTGGAATAATTACGAAAAACTTACAACGACATAATGCCATTGGAAATTCTACTGGAATTAGATGTAAAAATATCGTATGACATAGGGGAACCATTCCAATAGTTTACCGCCGTTGGAATGTCAGTTGGGATAATAAAAAAAACTTCCAACAACATCATGTCATTGGACATTCCATTTGTATTAGATAAGAGAGAAAAAATATGATTTAGGGGTACTATTCCATCGGTCTAGCTTCGTTGGAATATCTGTTGGAATAAATTTTTAACAAATTCCAAAGTCTTTTGCAACAGTAAATTCCAACAATAACATTAAGTTGTTGGAATTTCCGTTGGATTGTTCCAACGGTTGCTGATGTCATTGGAATTACCGTTGGATTTTTCCAATGGTTGCTTATGTTGTTGGAAAACCCGTTGGAATTTTGAAAATTCCAACGATTTATTTTTCTATTGGAAATTTTCCATTGGAATTTCACTGTTTTCTTGTAGTGGTGCAATAGGATTTAACGGAAAATGTGACGGTGGGACCAAAAGTGTAAAAGAAATTGGAATTGTGATCAAAATGACAAGTATTGAGACCAAAATCGTGAGTGCCCGTGTCTCCTGGGATCAAAATTGCATTAAACTCAGATAAATTACCAAATCCTAGACCAAACTAGCTATAGCCCTAAGAAAATCATGAGTCAAATGCACATGAAAATATTATTGAAATAATTAAAATTCTCCATACACCATAAACATGAACCATATATTGAAGTACGTACGCTTATTTAAGTCCTTAATTAGATCTGCATTTGATCAACGAACAAAGAAATAATATGTGGCTTGAGAACCTTTTCAGGTTTAGTGTACCCATCTTGTCTGTCCTTGTAAACAACATTTACCACGCGATTAAAATTCAGTAGCCGGATGAAAACCTCCCTAGAACATGAAGATGGGCTTAGGTACGTCTGGGGCCACTACCAAGCCAGGAGATTTACTAATATTTCGGTGATAACAAATATAACGAATCAAATACGTATTTATAGGCGAAACTGGGCCAAAATCCTAAAGGCCAAAACTACATAAATGTACACGTGTTAAAAGTTCACATTAATTTTAGTATATATAAATTAATTAAATATGAAAATTTTAACACACGGTCTATGTTGTCAATTGGTTAATTACGTATTTTTTGTTGTACTAATTACTAATTACACATGAATTAGAAAGTATAATATATATATTTTAAACTGGTCAAATAATTAATAATTAATTTAGTATATTAAGTTGTTAGTATATGTTTATTAAAATTAATTATAAGGAATAACTAACAACAATAAATATTATTACAATTGAAATATATATACACAAACACATAACATTAAAAAAAATGAAAACAATACATACCCGTTTGCTTCGGGACCGTTACTTCACTAAGAATGGCACGCCTCGGAATTTTCAGCGCCGGTCTTCTATTCAGACGGCTCTTCATGCTCATGCTAGGAGGATTGAGGAGGGTTCTTACTGGCTGATTGGGAGACACTCGAAAGTCAAATTCTGGACGGACAATTGGTTGGGTTACCCTCTGGTTGACCGCATTAATTTGCCTCCGGACTTTTTACAGCACTATTGTAAAGCCCCGAATCCAGAATGCCTGTTCTTGCACCTTCGACACTCTAAACTCGGGTTGCCACTTAGTGATTGTAAAATCTGAGCTTAAAAATTTCTTTTTAAAATATAACGACAAGCATAAGTATTACATTTTTTTGAAACGGAAAGTATTAATGACAAATATAAGTTATGAAAAAGCAGTGTGAGCCCGTTTATTAAAGCTAGATCACGACATTATAATAAAATCAATCGTTTACAAGGTAGCATATATTTTAATCATCGAGAAATCTTTAAAAGAGTTCGTTGCTCGGCATAAGAATAAATTCACTAATCATAAAAGCGAAACATTTATTTAAAGAGTCATATCTATATATTATTATCATTAACCAAGGGAAACTCCGTGTCAATCCTGCTGCAGCTCCAACCCCTCTCAATCATATCCTGAAAATATCAAACTGTGGGGGGGGTGAGATAAAAATCTCAGCGGGCAACTTGTACACTGTTACTCATACTGGTCAGGGAAATATAATTATCTTAGTATTTTGTTAAAGATTTATTCATACGCTTTTGCGTAGATGATTTTTTGGAGAATTGTACGGAGTCTTTGTATAGACTCGTTCGAACCTTGGTTCCTTATGGTAATCTTATTAGTAGCTTAATTTCTTAACATCGATGATATTCATAAGATATCATGCATCATGATCATTCGATCATAAGCATTTCATTTGGGACACTGGTTGCTCCGACCACATGCAATCCCCTTGTCGCTTCCAACCTACATCGCATGATAATTATCATGTGGGACACTGGCAACAGCTACCACGTGCAATCCCCTTTTACAACTTCCCACCTCCTTAGTGAAATCGCATCTTATGTATCTCGTAAGATATATAGCATATCACTCATAAGCATTATCCACTTTATTTATTGTTTTCTTGTGTTCTTAGTTATAGATTTGTGTTTGTTTTAGTCTAGTTCAGAATATACCAACAATCACTGTAACATAAACCACTGCATACAAATAATGTCACCCACCTTATTAACTTTTAAGAAAAGTTACAAACTTTGAAATCGGTTTGAGAGTTTGAGCATGTCAGTGATCGTCCGAGCCTTGATTCGAGCAGCACTTCCCCTAGCACAATATTTTCAAGTTTTCGTCATTAATTACTCTTGATTTAAGTAAATTATTCTTAAGTTTATCGATGACGTTAAACTCTATTTTTTAGATTTCCTTACTCGTGAGCTTTTATCGAACTTTTACTTTAATCGGCTATTGGAGTTTATTAATGATGTCCCAAAATTATTACTTGCAAGAATAAAGCTTTAAGGTTCATTTTTCAATTTGACACAGTTTTAGAAAACAATTTTGTAAAATTGTTTATATAGTACTAAAATTCATCAAATAATTCGGAGAAGCATATAAGAGAATGTAGTATTTGATTATATTTTTTATAAAAAGGAATCCTATGGAAAATAGTCCCAGTAAATCAAGAAGTTCGGCTGTTCTTCAGATTCACAATATAAACTTCACAAATTCATAACTCTTTATTTGCAAGTCCAAAACTTATAAATTTTGAGGAGCATGTTTATGTCTTGTTATAGTTTAGGACCACATTTTTATATTTTCTACAAAGGTCATGTATAACAAATTAAACTAACGGAAAAAGTACGACAGTTTATTCACACACACATATATATATTTTTGGGTAAAAACTCAAATAATCGATTTGATCAAATTTATAATTTTATTAACTTAGTTGTTTTTTAGAAAAAATATAGATTATCATTGTATAGTGTGTGGAAAATTCTCTAAACTTTTTACATGTGATTACTCAAAAAGAGTTCCTAAAGGACTTTCAAATAAGTTGCATAAAAGGGAATATAAAACACATATGGTTTGTGTGAAAGAAAGTCATCCAAATAAATTATTATGCCAACCATTAAGTTTTCCAAAAGTTCCTAATTTCAGTTATGACATTATTAGGAAAGTTGGTGTCTCAAATTTTGTGACTTTCTTCCATTTTCGTGAGCTGTTTCCCGTTGATTCGCTAATCCGATTGAGACAAAACTTTAGGGCTTTTAAATCTTGTAATCTAAACTTTATTGGCAAGAAAAATCGTTGGAAAAATAACAAATATAAGTTTGTTAAAAGTGTCATGAAAGTCAGGTATTTGAAACCAATTCCTTGCTCAAAGAAAACGCCCAGTTTTTGTCTTACTTTTAGAATGTGCATAACTTTTTATTAAATAAACGAAATTACTCAAATTTTAATATTTAGAAACTAAAGTATGTAGAAAATATAATCCTTTTTGTCTTAGTTCAAAAGAAGTTTTTATCAGAAAGTTATAGACGAGTGAAGTTACCTCCTCCATACTAGAATTACAGAATTTTTTTAGCACGTCAAAATTTTTTGAAATAAATCATAACTCCAATTCTACCTGATGAAAAATTACGATATTTTTTACGAATACAAAATACTAGATGAATTTTAACTTGCCGCTAGTTTCATCTCAAAATAATTTTTAGAACTCGAGATATGAATTTTTAAAGTTATTATTTAGGAAATTCGAGTAGCAGTTTTTCTGGAAATTTCAGTTTTGAGCGACAATGTTTAATCGTAAAAACGAGCAGCGTAACGATACCAAAATTGAGTACCGAAACTACAATCACATATTGCACATATAAGGAAGCACAAAGGTGTTTTAAAACACAAATTTCCAGTACAACAGAGTACTTGACGACGTAGCCGAAAATCAGTCGGAAACAGTTTTGACGTTTCAACTTGACATATTTGACCGTAAATTTCGGCAGCATAACAGTACAATTTTTTAAAACCAAAAATATGAGCATGAAGTCTACACTTCAAACAACGGCACCATTTGTTTCTGTTAGCAGATTTGAACGGCACCATTTCTTAACAGCTTGGAGAAGATGATCATGGCTTTGATTTGAAGGATGAGAGTTGGAAGTAAGCAAAACTTCATGAAAACAAGAGTAAAAGTTTTAATGGATTTCAATTCTTACCTCAAGGATACTCATGGATGGAGGGAAAACTCAGAAATTGTTGATCGATTCTTTGGATTTGAGGAAGAACAAAATAGGGGCTGGAACAGATGATGATGGGTTCGACGATGATGGTGTATTTTTTGACGATGGTGATGATGAACGATGGTGGTGAGTTTGATAATGGTGTGGATGAATTTCTACAGCGTTTCGGTGTTTTGGGTTGGAAGTGATGAATTGATGGAGATAATCGGGTTATATATAGCAAGGAGGAAGACGTTGGGGTGTTGCTTGGAAAGAAGGATTAATCTTTAATTTTATTAACTAATTTCTTTAGGAATAGTGAAAGAAGGGGTGGACAATTTTTAGCCATGTATGTTACGTGGTTAAGAAGTATTTAAGAAGATATTTAATTAGCGCGATGTTTATTACTACTCAGTATTAATCACACCTCATATCTGTATTATAAATTTGTGGTCGCTAATTAAAATTCACGGCTTTGTTAGAATTAATTGTTTAGAACTTTTAACAATTAAATCGTCACGTTCCGAGATGAAAATTATTTACTTAAAGATTCAAATTTTCTTAAACTTCTCAATACTTCTAATTTAGTTAGACAAAGTAGATTTTCCATCGTCGTATTTATTATTCATCAGATATTTTCGATTTTTATATCGAAAATCCTAATTCGTTGATAATATTGAATTTCCTTTCTTTATATTTGAAATTAAAATATTATTATGATCAAACCTTAATTAAATATTTTGTTACAGTGCTAGGAGTGCTCCCGGTTCGAAGTGCTCGTCCGTTCCCTGAAAAATCAAAACCTTTTGCAAGCATATACGCTCTAAAATCATTTGAAAATTCCTTAAATCAAATATTCATTTAATTAAACTCATTTCTTTTATTATTCTTATTAAAACTGGGGCGGGGTATTACAACTATGACTGCGTTGTTGGGGACTATTTTATAGAGGGGGTTTGGTACTTCACTAGCTATTTCATCACAACCCACCTTGACTTGGTTATGGATATCTTATAGACTCCGATTCACGAGATGGATCAGCGGATTTGGCCGGAATCTACCACTGGTAATCTTACCTCGAGAAGGGCTTATGACCTTCTACGTTCCTGTTGGGAGATGAATTTAATAAAGAAGTTTTAATTAGATCCCAAAAACCCTGAGTATGACATGTTCAGGATAATCTTGATAGATTGAGTCAGGTTTCAATATAGATTGTTCAAGAAGTTATCTGCACCATGTATAGTCGTGAGATAGATCGAGTTAGATTCTCAAGACACTCAAGACTCGATGAGTTGTTGAAGACACCAAGACTCGATGAAGTCTTGAAGACATCAAGACTCGGTATGTCACGTAAGACACCTTGAAGACTTCGATGAAGTTCTTTGAAGACAATGAAGACTCAGTAAGTTGTTGAAGACACTGAAGACTCAGTATGTCATCAAGACACTCAAGACTTCGATGAAGTTCTTTGAGACAATGAAGACTCGATGAGTTCTTTGAAGACATCAAGACTCGATATGTCACTTCAAGACACCAAGACTCGGTATGTTCTTCAAGACATTAAAGACTCAGTATGTCACTGAAGACACAGAAGACTCAGAAGATATCAAGACCCAAAGATTCTTCAAGACTCAAGATAACCTTTGAATGTTCGGAGGCAATTTGAATAATATCTATCTGAAGACTACAAAAACTGAGAAAAATGAAAATATTCAGAAAAGTAGGTATTGCCTAAAACATTCATATGCAGACAAAAGGAACTAAGTCTAAGTGTTGTTTAAGGTTGTCTCATTCAGAGAGATTGACCAAAAAGAGCCATTTTGTTTGTCTACATTCACTGAAGACAGGAACCAATCACAGGAAGACAACACTGTACTTTACTGACACTGAAAGCGATAGGACCCTGAATTATGTCAGTAGCACTAAGTTCCAGACTGCAAAAAATGGTGATTGGCTACATGACTACATATTTCCTAAAACATGCAAGGGAGTGTTCAAACCCTAAAAATAGTCGTTCATCAAACACCAGAAGAGAAAACTCATAAAGCTATCCCTTCCAACGGATAGTTTTTCAAGAGTGACCTTGGTGAAGGTTGCCTATAAATACCAGTGACCCTTTACATTGAGAGGTCACGGGAAATTTCAAAGCAACTCAAGAGCTCATTCGTATTATTGCAAATTGAAGCACTCGAAAAACCCTAGAATTGCCCAAGTGTTTCACATTGGAGAGAGCTCACTATTCTATGCCTAGAGTGATAGATATATCTAAAGCTTAGAAGAGATATCCTAACCTTTGCATTAGTTCTTATTGTAAAGGATATCTCACCCTAGTTGGAAACCAACCCAAAACCCAAACCCTTTGTTAAGGTAGTTTGTGTGTGTTTTGTTGGTGAGTTAGAGTTGTAAAGAGTTAGTAAGCTACAGTGAGTTAGCTAGAAAACTCTAGAGAAGAAGTTAGTAAGCTACTTGTGGTAGTCTGAACACTTGTGTGTGTTTGAGTTAGTAAGCTGCAGTGAGTCAGCCAGAAAACTCAAGGTAGAAAAGTGAGTAAGCTACAGTGAGTTAGCCGTAAAGCTTTAGGAAGTGGTTAAGAATTTCTCTCAAGATCGAGAGAGTGGACGTAGGAGCTTGAGTCTCGAACCACTATAATTCTTTGTGTTGTTTTTTTTTCATCTTTGCATTATTATCTGTGCATGTTTTTCACCGAAAAGCATAGTTCATTTGATATTCGGTTGGAACCAATCCACTTTGAACTTGCATCAAATTGATCACAAACCTTAATCACTTTGTTTTTATTGAAGGAAGATTTCAAAGAAAGCTAAAACGAGTATAAACTTAGGGCCAACCATTCCGCGACACTTGAGTAAATAGAAACAGATAGTTACCAAATCCGAACTAACTCTCATCGAGGGTTCAAGAAGATAATTATCTGATCCAAGTGCCTCAGGATCTCTGATAAACTCAGGCACAGTTGGGCTAATCTGAAGCTTCTGAAAGCAGATCAGGATCATTGTCTCAGTAGACTTTGATTCCGGGCAATCCGTGCTTCTCAGGGCAAAATCATCAGGATAACCTGACCCATCTGACCTCAGTGAAAGAAAAGTTTTTAAAATCACTGAACACGTGTATCCCCCCCATACACGTGTGAGACTCGTTAGCACCGAGACCAACAAGTGGTATCAGAGCAGTGGTTCATTTTGACCACTTGCTTTGGTAGCCATAGTCTATTTTGCTGAAAGACTTTGGTGGTGTACTGAATAGATCTGTTTGCTGATATCTTACAAGGCTCAGTCATCATGCCTTCTAAGAAACTTCCTATGTTCTCTGTTGAGAGCTATGGCCTATGGAGATTGAGAATGCAGGCTCATCTGTATTCAAAACATGAAAGAATGTGGAGAGTGGTTTCTGAAGGACCATTCAAATTTACTGTTGTGAATCCCAGAATCACTGATACTGAGAGGAATGATCCAAGAGATGAAATTCCAAAGCCTGATGATCAACTTACTCCTGATGAGAGAAAGTTAGTCAATCTGGACTACATTGCTAAAGACACTTTGTATATCACTATTGATGATGGTGTATGGCGATGATTTCTTACTGTGAAACTGCAAAAGAAATATGACACACTTGCTATTATGTGTCAAGGCACAGATCATATTAAGGAAAACAAACTTTCTGTTGCTATTGGAAAGTTTGATAGCTTTGAAATGGAAGATAGTGAATTCATTGACAAACGTGAGGTCAGATTCACTAGCATCATGAATAATCTGAGTGCTCTTGGGAAAAGATACCCACAGAGAGAAGTGGCACTGAAAATTCTTAGAGGATTATCTATGAAATGGGATATACATGTTGTGGTGATTGAAAACACCAAAAATATTGATTCCATGCCATATCAACAAGTTTTCTCTGAACTGAAAGCTTATGAGTTTGTGATTGACAAGAAAACTAAGAAATCTGACAGCAAAGATGATTCTTCATCTAGCAAGAATGTGGCTTTTCAAAGCCAAAGAGAAATCTCAGAAGTCTAGAGAGTTCGAGAACTCACTTGCCAAAAATCGGGATGAAAGCGGGAGGATAAGCTAATCTTGATGGCAAGGAAGTTTGAAAGACTCAATAGCAGATATGGGAAATATAAGAAATATTACAGAATCACAGTACAAGAGAGACTCTCGGGCGAGGATGATATCTGTTTGAGAAAAGGAAGGACCAGAAAACTGAAGGATCCTCATCCAAGAAGAAGGACTCCAAGACCAAGGAGGAAAGTGATCAGGATGATGATACCAACAAATGCTACAACTGTCAGAAGAAAGGTCACTTTCAATATGACCGGCCCCGAAAATGAAAAGCTAAAGAAAGAAAGGAGAGACAAGCCAAGAGAGACAGAAGATCTCTAGCAAGAAAAAGCTATGATTGCGAGAAGAGGAAGAACATTCGAAGAAGGTTCCCAGTTCCTCAGATGAAATTTTCTCAAACAGTGACAATGATGATGTCTGTCTTATGGCTGTGGAGGAGGTAAATTCTTCTATCTCTGTTGTTGCTCCTACACAAGCACATGAGTTCTCAAGTTCAACTCGTAAAATGATAACTTTGACTGATGGATTCATTTGAGAATCTTATGAAGGACTATTCGTATTACAAGAATCTCCACTGAAAAACTCAAGAGCGTAACAAGGAACCGATCACGAGAATCAAGTGGAAAGACTCTAAAAATGCTTTGAGATCACTTCTCAAAACATATCTTGATGAATCGGATGTTACGAAAGTACAACTCTCGAAAATCCACTAAAGAGATTCACTTTTATCGAATCGAGTTCAATGACCTCTTTGAGAAGCATGAGACTCTAAAAAAAATGTGAGGATAGTCGTAGAGAAAGTTAGCTCTATTGAATTCGCATCTAAAGTAATAGATGAAATTCAGAGTTATCAAAGACCAAGAACTATAAAGGTTGGATTAGGATATAATCCGGGGGAACCTCACAAGGTCTTCTCGAATCTTTGCTTCTAGTAGCACCAAGACCGTCTTTTGTTAAACCAAAGGGCATCTAATCTTCTTCTCAAGAACTGCTCGTAGTTTTAGACAAGGGTAAAGGACCTATGGTTTGAAAAAAATCAAGGTTCAGGAAGAAAGCCCAAACCTCGGAAAAGGCTAGAAAACCCGAACACTCGGTAGGGGAAATTTTCAGGGCCATGACTTCAAAGCCTCGAAGCTAAGAATACCAACCTAAAGAGAAACACTCAGTAGAGATATTCTCAACTGAAAAGACCAAGTCCTCGACATTGAAAGACCCCAATTTCAAAGACAGGCAACCTAAACCCCACTTATTTAAGGGTAAAGGTTTCTTGAACCCATGTCGTGAGAGACAGAGACCAAATTACACAAAAGCTAAGGCACTTGAACAAAAGGCCCGAACCCAAGAAGAACTCTAAGGCTCATGTTCATGCTAAGGTCGGCACTCATGCACGCGATAACGCCAAGGCTCCTAGGGTGGTGAATGTGTATGTAGATGTTTATGGGAGACAAATCAGCCACTCTAAAGTAATTAGAGTTGTTAGGCGATTGGGTTCCAAAAGGTACAACTAACTGGTAGGACCCTACACCAAATGGGTACCTAAGAACCCGATCTATTTTTCGTGAAGAAAAAAAGGCACCGAAATAATGAAAACAACATAGCACTTCTGAGTGGAAATGAATTGGCTCCTCTTGTATGGTATCCGGACAAAGGATGTTCAAGACATATGACAGATATAAACAACTAATCACCGACTATGTTGAGCAAAAAGGCCCTCAGATCACATTTGGAGACAATTCCAAAGGACAAACTGAAGGATATGGAACTCTTGAAGTTGAATCTGTTCATATCCATGGTGTTTCATATGTGTCTGGTCTAAAGCATAACTTGCTTTCTATCAGTCAATTCTGTGACAAAGGATTCAGTGTTGAGTTCTCAAAGAACTTATGTTATGTAAAAGACAATACTTCACGAAAAAATTTTCTTGACCGGTACTAGAAAAAGGAAATGTGTATCTTCGATTGGAGTTCAACTCCTAAAGATACATGTTTGGTTGCAAAAAAGTTCCAATTGATACCCGCTTAGTTGTGGCACAAAAGAATGAATCACTTAAACTTCAAAACCCTGAACAAACTTGCAAGATTAGCACATGTAAGGGGGTTACCCAATGAAGTGTTCAGTAAAGATCATGTATGTGATGCTTGTCAGAAAGGAAAATAAATCAGAGCATCTTTCAAAAGCAAAGTAGATGTTTCTACTGATAGAATACTACAACTATTACATATGGATCTCTTTGGTCCAGTAACACCTGTGAGCACTAATGGCAGAAAATACACACTTGTGGTAGTTGATGACTACTCTAGATACACATGGGTCATATTCTTACTCAGTAAAAAAGAGACTCAGACAAAACTACCTGAACTACTGAAAAAGCTCAATACTGAAAAGAATCCAAGTGTGGTCAAAATCAGATCAGATAAAGGAACTGAGTTTATCAATCATATCATATCTGATTATTGTGCAGCAAATGGAATAGCTCATGAAACATCAGCTGCAAGGACCCCACAACAGAATGGTGTTGCTGAAAGAAGAAATAAGACTCTGAAAGAAGCTGCAAGGACAATGATTGCTGAAGCTGATATTCCTAAGAGATTTTGGGCTGAAGTTATCAACACTGCATGCTACTCTCAGAACAGATCCATGCTGACCAAGAACCAAGGAAAAACTCCATATGAGTTGTGGAATGAAAGGAAGCCTCCTGTTTCTTTCTTTCGTGTGTTTGGTTGCAAGTGTTTCATACACAATAATGGCAAAGATCGGTTGAAAATTTTTGATAGCAAAGCTGATGAAGGGATATTCTTAGGATATTCTGAAGTTAATAAAGCCTTCATAGTTTACAACTGTAGGACTCTTATTGTGGAAGAAACACCTCATGTTGTTTTTGATGAATCTACTTGTGTTCAGAAGAAACAGGAACATGACTCAGGAGAACTGATCAAGAGAATCACCAGACTTAGCCTGAAAAAGAATGATAAAACATCCTCTAAACTTGAAAAGAAGAAGTTAGTCACTTTCTATGAATGGAGTGAATCAGACTCAGACAAAGAAGTTCAGGATAGAAAAACTCAGGATGGTGAGACTCAGGATGGAAATTCTCAACTGAAGGAAAGCCAACACACTGAAGCTGACCAATCTAAACATACACCAGTTCAGACTCAGGTATGTAATGCCGATGAAGATGTGGTAACAGCTGAGGCAAACTCTGAATCTATTAACCAATGGGGAACAAATGTCTCTGACAATGTTCTGAATGGAATTTTCCCTGAGGAAGATGATTCTCTTTCTCCTTTTCTGTTGTTCCCTGAATTTAATGAACTACCTGAACCTAACATTTCTGATGTTGAGGATACTACCGAAGGGGGAACATCCAGGAGAAAATGGTTGGACAATCATCCTACAAGTCAGATTGTGGGTGATCTATCAGATGGTGTCAAAACAAGAAGGTTCCATGGAGAAAGTGCTTTGTTCTGCTGCTTCCTATCTGAAAAAGAACCTACTGAGATTGAAGAAGCTCTACAAGATTCATTTTGGATTACTGCTATGCAAGAAGAGCTGAATCAGTTCTCAAGGAATGAAGTTTGGGAGCTAGTGGATAGACCTAAGAGGCACAATGTGATTAGAACTAAGTGGGTGTTCAAGAATAAGAGAGATGAAAACAACAACATTGTGAGAAACAAGGCAAGGCTAGTTGCACAAGGTTATTCCCAAGAAGAAGACTTGGATTATGATGAAACCTTTGCACCTGTTGCAAGACTAGAAGCCATCGGATTGTTTCTTGTATATCTTTGCCCACATGAAATTCACGTCTATCGAGATGGATATGAAAAGTGCATTTCGAATGGTGTGCTTAAGGAAGAGGTTTATGTGGAACAACCTCCGGTTTTTAACGAGAATGACCAAGTTCTACGATGCTCGGGAAAGCCTTATGCGGTCTTAAGCAAGCACCCCGAGCATGGTATGATACCCTTTCTCAGTTTCTTACTGACCATGGTTTTATCAAAGGAACTGTTGATAGGACTCTGTTCAGGATAGAAGATGGGAAAGACATCTTACTTGTTTAGATTTATGTAGATGACATCATATTTGGATCTCCAAATCATCGGTACGTGTGAAAAGTTTTCTACCCCGATGAAAGGAAAGTTTGAGATGTCAATGATGGGGAGATGAATTTCTTTCTTGGACTTCGTGTGAAACAAACTAAGGAAGGAATTTTCATCAATCAAGCAAAATACACCGTAGATCCGATTGCAAAGTATGGTGTACTGACTTGCAATCTGATTAGAATTTCTATGAATACTAACTACAAGATGGATCCCGATCCCGAAGGCAAATCAATAAATCACACTTTGTTTATAGAGGGATCATTGGATCAACTTATATCTCAAACAAGTAGGCACGATATAACATTTCTTTGTTGGGATATGTGCAAGATACCAAGCTAATCCTAAGGCTAGTCACATGGAGGCCGCCAAAAGGTTACAAATATCTTAAAGGCAATCGTGAATAGAGGATTATGGTATCCAAATTGATGATAACCTTGAATTAACCGGTTATTCAGATCTCGATTATGGAGGATGTAGAATTGACGAAGTCTACCACGGGAACTTGTCAATTTCTTGGAAGTAAACCGATATCATGGTTTTCAAAGAAACAAACCTCGATGTAGCAACAAAGACTCATCAAGTTTATATACATGGTCTGCGAGGAAAGGTTGTTGTGCCTGCATTTCTTTAGCTCGCACAACAATTGAGGGATTATAAGATTATAGCCAATGAAGTACCTATATTTTGTGATAATAATAGTGCAATTGTTATTACACAAAATCATGTATTGCACACCGATGTAAGCATGTTGATATCGACATCACTTCATCGAGAGATCATGTTGAGAAGAAAGACATCGAGAATGGAGAAAATTCATCTTGATAAGCAGAGAGCTGATATCTTGACTAAACCTTTGGGTTTGAATCAAGATTTCGTGAACTATCGATTGAATTAGGTATGTTGGATCCGAATAAAGAAAATCAAAAATTGAAGGTTTTCGGATGCATGAAGTTTTCTCGTGTTTTTACTTGAAAAACTCGTATAAAAATTGAAATCTTGAACACCGAGTCTTGGGAAACTTCGGTTATCCTAAGATCGATTACTTCGAAGATTATAACGACATTTTATCAAGGTCAAAACTTCGAGAAGACCGATGGAGAAAATTAGTCTAAAGAAGTATTGACTCATGCAACACATTTATTGTCTAACCAATCTCAAGAATCATTGGCAATAAATGACAAAACACCTGAAGAAATAATTGGGCGGGACCTTTGAAATCCACGAGGAAAGTCAATGATCTGCAGGAATAGTAATTAAATGCACTGTTCATTAATCACCAATAGGGATAAATTGGCGGCTTAGTATTGGCGAAATCGTCCTTTCATATACCCGTTTTAGTAGGTTTTTAATCTCAGCCATCGATTTCTTCATCTACACGATTTTCCATAAATTAAAATCCCATATCCATTGGAAAAATTTCTTTCAAAGCCCTATTCCAAAAAGCCTTCATCTTCACAAACACTCTGCTTCGAAACCCTCGATTGCCCAGAAATTTTCACCTATCTCAAAACCCTTCACCAGAAATTCTCCAAAAATGACACTTTCTGTATACGACAAACTCGCCATTTCCATACCTTGGTACGAATATGTCATTTCTCTAGAAAGCTCGTCCAATGCAACTCACGAGGAGGAGGCGTTGCATATGATTCGTTTGGCAAAGCTTACATGCCTGGTCGCGAATGAACCAGAGGCCGAATATGCAAAAGAGGTAATTGAGTTTATCTCTAATATGCAATTAGATGATGAGAATTGCATAGAATCTCGACATGATCTCTCAAGTTTGGAGCATGGTTCAAATATGTGGATTTTGTTTGGGAATTATATATTATTCCTAAGAATCTAAATGTCATATATGAGTTAAGTGATAGAGGTGAAGACCCTACTGTATACATGATGGGTAGGGAACAAGAATATTTGGATAAAATTACTGAGCATCCAGTAAAGTTTGAAGCTACTCTGAATGAGAGGCATTTGAAGCCTAAATATCGAGTATTGTTGGATATTGTAAGCAAATGCATCATGAGTAGATCCGGTAGTTTCGAATGATATAACGCCTAAGTTAAGGCTAATGGCGGCGATTGAAGATTCACCTTCCACGGCATTCAATTGGTTGCACTATTTGATCAAGGTGGTGAGTGATCAAGCCAAACAAATTCGTAAGGTAAATGGCTCAGAGTTATCAAAGGAAAGATTCTACATGCAACCAAGATTGCATTTATCTTGGAAACGTGAAGGGAAGAGGAGGACATCTTTTTGGAGATTCCACTTCCTTTCCAAAGTCAAAAATCATGTTCAAACCAACAAGAAGACTTTGAGCGGAAAAGAAAGAGAAAACTCGAGTCTCGGGGAGGAGATCAAATAAGAAGAAATCATGAAGAAGCCGCACAAGCTAGGGGAAAGCCCTGATGCAAATTAAAATAGAGAAAGGAGAGAAATCAAGAAGAAAGCACTAGCTCCTCGCCGAGCCAGGCGGCTTCAATCTATTGCCGAGAAGGAGGCCGGTGAAATCAAGAAACTCAACCCAAGGCCGCCAAGGGTTGAAATCTCCACTTCGTGTTCTTGCTCGTAGTGACAAATGTGCAGAGCAAGAAACCGAGAATAGGTTTTTTCCTTCGAGGTACTCAAAACCTCTCGAGCTCGGATAAAATCTCTCAGAAATCTTCAAGGACCTCAGATCCCTCATCAAGAAAGACTGCTCGCACTCGGCATCGGTCCCAACCTTAGAATTTGAACTTGGATGCGTCAATGAACCATTTCTAGATCCATCACTCTAGAACTCATACACTCTGAATCACCGCTTCAAAGCCCAAGATTGAAGAAGGGAGAAGTCAAGAGACCGAATGGCGAAAGGGGGGGAACGGTTCATCTTAGACAGATACCGAAATAATGCCTATCCCGACCTTCGTGATATGTTCTTCGTGCTCGTAACCACAATGTATATATTCTCAATCAAACACTCCAGAGATCTTTGAACATTGCTTCATACAGAGGAGAAGAGTGGTGGAATGCTGAGACAGCTGCCCTGACCAAATTCTCAGGTTTCAGAAAAACCAAGCTGAGAATGAAAGCTGCCGATTTTGATGAATTAGTGAAAAAGAAATCTACTGAAGGAGTTGATGCTTCCAGCTCCCATGATCAAGATAAAGATAAGGATAAGGGAGATGATGCGAAAAAGAAATCGAGAAGGAGAAGGAACCTCGGATAGATATCGAGAAAGAGAAGGAAACTGAGAGTCAGATGGGGATAGATATCGATGTTTGAACTAATCGATATCGAACAACCTCAGACTGAAGTTAACATTCTTCAGGTACCTTTTGGCACTATTATACATTATGCCGATGTTACTGAAGTACCTAGCTTTAAATCTGATGTTTATGATATTCAAACTGAGGCTCCGTTGGAGCACCCAACTCAATTGGAAAATGTTGTACAAACTCCAGTGGTTGATTTCACACCAATCCTGGATGAGTTAAAGAAGATAGAGCCAAGGATGGAAGAGATACTGGCAGGTCAATCTCAAAAGCTTGAGAATCTAAGCTCTTCATCAAGCATGCTGCAAACAATTCTCACAGACAAGATGACTCGGATGGAGTTAGTTCTGGCTGCTCAAAATCAGAAAATGGAGAACCTAAGTTCATCATCTGATACGCTTCAAACAACTCTATCAAGTAAATTAGCTACATTAGATGGAAAGATTGATGGAGTACATACAGAACTTAATGCCAACATGAAGCAGATGTATCAAGAAAGAACTACCTATCTTGAAGCCAAGCTGATTGAGAAGAATGATCTGATGATCAAAACAACTGTTGAGGAAATGGACTCTCTGCTCATGACCAAGATGACAGAGATGATGCATGATGTCTTCTCAAAACAGTTTGCTCCTCTTTCGGATGAGTTCTCAATGGCCAAGAATTACATGATAAGGCTAGAAGATGAGCATAATCAATTGGCAGGAGAAGTGCGTAGTATGAGTAAGGAGCAATACTATATGGATACTGCACTGACTCAACTACTCCCAAGGTATGGTGCCAAAAAGGGGGAAAGGCACAGTAGCAAATTAAGTGAGTTGTTGGCACAAACCTTGGAGAGAAAGGCTCAAAAAAGAAGTCAAGGAAAAAAAAATTGTTGATGCCTTAAGAGAAATTGAAGCCACTGAGAAACTAAAGTTCAAAGAAGCTGAGAAACCTATCTTCACTCAAACATCTGAGCAAACCGTTCGAAAGTAATTTCCGAGAAATTGAGTGATAGAAGGATGGTTGGAACAAAGCAAGGCAGAAGAAGAACAAGTCAGACCAGAAAAAGAGAAAGGCGCTTGCCTTTGTTGAAACCGAAAAAGAAGAAAAAAGAGCAAAGGTAGCTAAACCTACTCGGAGGAAGCCGATTATGGATTTTGAAAAATCGGATGAAGGACCGTAAAAGGAAATCGAAGCTCAACCCGAGACTTTTGATACCAAGAAGACTCAAGGGCCTATGATTGAAAAGGAGAAAAGAACTGCTGCTTCAAAGATCTGGTGCTCCTCGATCGAAAAAGAAGAAAAAAAAGAAAAAAAAAGAAGTGGATTCAAAAAAGTTTCTAAGCAAAAGGAGAGGTACATAAAAGACTTCGAAATGGCGCACATTGACAAGTGGATGCCTATACGCTTCAATGATGCATGGGAAGAGATCAAGAGAACCTTCTGGTTCTATTATGAGATTCTGAGAGAATGGAGGGGGAGCAGCTTGGATAAGAATGAAGCCTTTATTGAGTACTTACTGACATTCTATCCTAAGTACCTGCAAAGTTGGATCAACTTGGCAGATGAAGGAAACACTCAGATAGTAGCTCCTGGTCCATACATGTACCCAGCTCCTAGGTTTGAGAATGACTATGTAAATGAGACAGCCATTTCTCAGGAAATAGCCCAGTATGCCATCCAGCTAAGCCTAACAGGAAACAACCCTGAAATCATCAAGGCAAGAGATGAACTGAAGAAGAGATACTACGGGATGTTCAACATGGAAGTGCCAGAGGATGAAGTGGAAGAAGACTGAAGATTTTGTACTTCTATATTCTTTTTTTATTTTCATTGTAATCTGTAACTCTTATCCTACATCAATGAAAATTTTATCTTTATGCTCAAACATAATATCTCATTATCTTTTTACATGTCTTGATATGCCAGATTGTTAAAGAACTTGATTGGAGAAATACCATTTTGGTTGTAATAGATAAACTAAACCCGAGGATAGGTAAGGTTTTCTTAAATGTAACAAGATGGTTTTGGCATCATCAAAAAGGGGGAAATTGTTGGGAGATGAATTTAATAAAGAAGTTTTGATTAGATCCCAAAAACCCTGAGTATGACATGTTTAGGATAATCTTGATAAACTGAGTCATCTTTCAGTATAGATTGTTCAAGAAGTTATCTCGCCATGTATAGTCAAGCAGATATAGATCAAAGTTAGATTCTCAAGACACCAAGACCCAAGAAGTTTGTAAAGACATCAAGACTCAAGAAGTTGTTAAAGACATCAAGACTCAAGATGTCCTCAAGACATCAAGACTCGATGAAGTTGTCAAGACAATGAAGACTCAAGAAGTTCTCAAGACTCAAGATGTCATCAAGACAATGAAGACTCAAAGAAGTTGTCAAGACATCAAGACTCAAGATGTCATCAAGACATCAAGACTCAAAGAAGTTGTCAAGACAATGAAGACTCGAAAGTAAGTTGTCAAGACATCAAGACTCAAGATGTCATCAAGACATCAAGACTCAAAGATGTCATCAAGACATTAAAGACTCAAGATGTCATCAAGACACGAGAAGATATCAAGACCCAAAGAGGTTCTCAAGACTCAAGATAACCTCAATGTTAAGAGGCACTGAATAATATCTATCTGAAGACTACAAAAACTGAGAAAAACGCAAATATTTAGAAAAGTAGATATTGCCCAAAACATTCATATGCAGACAAAAGGAACTAAGTCTAAGTGTTGTTTAAGGTTGTCTCATTCAGAGAGATTGACCAAAAAGAGCCGTTTTGTTTGTCTACATTCACTGAAGACAAGAACCAATCAGAGGAAGACAACACTGTACTTTACTAACACTGAAAGCGACAGGACCCTGAATTATGTCAGTAGTACTAAGTTCCAGACTGCAAAAATTGGTGATTGGCTACATGACTACATATTTCCTAAAACATGCAAGGGAGTGTTCAAACCCTAAAAATAGTCGTTCATCAAACACCAGAAGGGGAAACTCATAAAGCTATCTCTTCCAACGGATAGTTTTTCAAGAGTGACCTTGGTGAATGTTGCCTATAAATACCAGTGACCCTTTACATTAAGAGGTCACGGGAAATTTCAAAGCAACTCAAGAGCTCATTCATATTATTGCAAATTGAAGCACTCGAAAAACCCTAGAATTTCCCAAGTGTTTCACATTGGAGAGAGCTCACTATTCTAAGCCTAGAGTGATAGATATATCCAAAGCTTAGAAGAGATATCCTAACCTTTGCATTAGTTCTTATTGTAAAGGATATCTCACCCTAGTTGGAAACCAACCCAAAACCCAAACCCTTTGTTAAGGTAGTTTGTGTGTGTTTTGTTGGTGAGTTAGAGTTGTAAAGAGTTAGTAAGCTACAGTGAGTTAGCCAGAAAACTCTAGAGAAGAAGTTAGTAAGCTACTTGTGGTAGTCTGTACACTTGTGTGTGTTTGAGTTAGTAAGCTGCAGTGAGTCAGCCAGAAAACTCAAGGTAGAAAAGTGAGTAAGCTACATTGAGTTAGCCAGAAAGCTTTAGGAAGTGTTTAAGAAATTTCTCTGAAGATCAGAGAGAGTGGACATAGGAGCTTGAGTCTCTGAACCACTATAATTGCTGTGTTGTTTTGCTTTTTGTACTGCATTATTATCTGTTGTATGTTTTTCACTGAAATTATAGTTCACTGATATTCAGTCGGAACCAATCCACTGAACTTGTATCAAATTGATCACAACTTTAATCACTCTTTTATTGAAGGGAAGATTTTTAGCAAAGCTAAAACGAGTATAAACTTAGGGCCAACCATTCCGCACACTTGAGTAGCTAGAATAGATAGTTACCAAACTAAACTAACTCTACTGAGGGTTCAGTAAGATAATTATCTGATCCAAGCGCATCAGGATCTCTAATAAACTCAGGCTCAGTTGGGCTAATCTGAAGCTTCTGAAAGCAGCTTAGGATCATTGTCTCAGTAGACTTTGATTCAGGGCAATCCGTGCTTCTCAAGGCAAAATCATCAGGATAACCTGACCCATCTGACCTCAGTGAAAGAAAAATTTTAAAAATCACTGAACACGTGTATTCCCCCCTCCCATACACGTGTGAGACTCGTTAGCACCAGGACCAACAGTTCCCCTCTTCTCTAGAAGTCTTGGGCTCCCTGGCTTTGGGCGCCTTTCATCCCTCCCTTACGTAGTACCACTGTCTGGAGCACCATTTGGAATAAATTGCCTACCTCTGATGTAGTTTCTTGTAATTTAGCTGTTTCGGGCCCCACGATCTGCCCGCTTTGCCTCTGTGCATCTGAAACTCAGGAACACATCCTCACGGAATGCAAGTTTACTCGTTCCCTTCTCACTTCTATCGATATCTTACTTGATTATTTTATGCTTTGATAGGGGCTTCTCTAGCTTGGTTTCTGAGCCCGAAAGGTGACCGGACTAAGCGGATCAAGAATCTCTGTGCCTCACCTTCATCACCACGGTTTGGGCCATTTGGAAGACTTCGGTGTCTGGTATTTTTTTGATGATGTTCGTCCCTCTCATCATGGTTGTATCGTCCTTATTCTTGGACTTGTTCGTGAGATTCAACACTTCAAAGTTGGGACTATGCATGGCATCGATGATTTACTCGTTTGTAGGAGGCTTCGGGTTCCCGCTTTCCCAAAACCCACCTTGATGACTACGGTGGTTTGTTGGAGGTCGCCGCCTCCGGGATGCTATGTTGAATGTAGATGGCGATCTTGGCTGGGTTGCATTTTTGAGGGTTGTGTTGTCCGGAATTCTAGAGGGTTGTTTGTTGCTGCATTCTCGGTCACTCATGGGAGCGATATTGCTTTGGAGGCGGAGATTCTTGCTGGTATGCATGGTGTTGTCTTTGCTTGGGCCATGGGTTGGACTAACATTTGGTTGGAGACCGATTGTCACTTTTTGTCAAAAGTTCTTACTTGCGATTAAGTATGATATCCCTTGAGGCTCAAAGCCACCGGCAAGTTTGCTTGAGGCCAGTCTTATGTTACCCTCACTGTTTCCCACATTCATAGAAAGGGGAATTCCATTGTTGATTTACTTGCCAAATTACACTATGACAATGTTTGGATCGGGGATTGTCCCGATTTTCTTTGTGATAATCTTTATTCTGATATGAATAAGGACTACTTTCGTTTTTCGAAGTAGTCCCTGTTTAGAGGAGTTTCCCTTTTTCCCTTCGACCAGGGGTTTTGCCCCAAGGGGGGTTTTACCCTGGCAAGGTTTTTAGTGGGGCTCCGACCTCTGGTACGGTCTGTGTACTTATGGCTCTTGATTTTTTCTCTTTTATTTTTAGGTATCGTTTATTTGCCAAAAAGATTATATATATATATATATATATATATATATATATATATATAGATACACACGTCGTAAATGAATTTTTTTATAAAACTTTAAATTTATAAGATTGCGTAGAATTATGAAATAATTTATTTTGTTTAATGTGGTATTATTGACAAAATCAATCATCTATCAATTATTAAATATATGCACAAAAGTTGAACAGATTAAATGGCACCATACCCGGTAATATAAATTCACAGTCTTAATTTAATATCAAATTTTTAATTGGTCTTTATTTTTTACAAATTCAATAAAAATTCAAAAGATATTCTTGTATTCCAAAAATACATATCTTCCATAATATCTTTTTCAAGAAAATCAAGAAAATCTTTCCTTCCTTATTTATTCAAAATTTTCAATAATCTCAAGACAAATAACCAAGTGGGAGATTTCTTGAAATTTAATGAGATAAACTTGTATTCCAAGAATACTTATTCTCATTCCATAACAAAATTCAAAGAAAATCTTTCTCCCTCTTTTATTTATCATTTTCGAAAAAAAAAAGAAAATTAGGCAACAATAATTTATTTTATTTTAAACACTTTTTTCAGTTATTGGACATTATCTTTGGGCTACTTGAGGGGCCTTTAGGAGAATTAAGATTGGACCTTCTAATGGATCTTGAATTTCCAATATTGAGCCACAATATTATTCAAGCTCATAAATATTAATTATTCCCACTACATAATTAATATTGCACTATCCATCTTAACCCATATTATTTCCCGTGTTTAAAATTATCTAGCCCATTAATTAATTCAAGCCACTGAAATAGTTTTCCATTAATTAATATCTTTTGTCCTTGGTCAAGGAACCGGTATTTTCATTATATAAAGTAAAATAAATTAATTTATTTTAATATATTTAATTCTCATTGTTGAGAAAATTCACAAATTAGGATATCCTTAAGTATAGAATTTCCTCAAATATAAGGAGATGAAATTTTTTGATGTATATATTTACTAATCAATGTCTAACAAAGTTTTATATGATAAAGGTAACTTTAGGTGTGATATAAAATCTATGCGCGATAAATAATTAATAAGCTCATCAACTATTTAAGGAGATAGAAAAAAAATTGATGTAATTACAAATCAATGCCTAACATATTTTTATATGATCTCATACATAACCTATGGTGGGCTAAATAGTTAATAAGTTCATCAACTATTTAAATTATTATGTACGGTTTAGAATAAATATAAACTTTTTAATGTACTTAATTCTCATTGTGAAGCCCTTTTTTTTATTATCATTGTAGACACAGGGAGTACATGGTTTCTTCAAATATAAGAAGATGAAAAAAAAGTTGACACAATTGCAAATCAATACTTAATATATTTTTATATGATAAACATAATTTTTAGCTATGATATATAATCGATGTGAGATACATATATAGTTATAGATAAAAAAATTAAGTAACTATTTAAAATTTAATATAAGGCTTAATCTTAACCTATTAAATGTATGAAACTTTCACTAGAAAGTATCCACCTTTTTAATATACTTAATTATAATTATTGAGAGTATCCACAAAGTAATAATAATTTAATTTTACAAGTTAAGATTTTTGAATATAGGATTCTTCAAATATAAGGAGATTGAGGAAAAGTTGATACAGTTACAAATCAATGATTAATACTGACAGTGTGTGTGCATGTATTTTCAGAGTGTTGTTAAAAATGTTATGCAACATGTAAAATAACATATGACAGCAGAAGCATAAAAACGCAGTGCAAAGGATTTCAAAATTTTGTATAGTCTGTAATCAAGACTATACGAACCTCATGGTTAAAAACATCATTATAACAAGTATTGAGATACACACGAATCTCTTACAAGATCCTAAAAGGTGTAGTGAAAAACCACACACCAAAATCATTCTATTCAATCAAGTAACTAGTGATCTTATTCAACCTAAAACTTGATCTAATAAGATAAAATCAATACTAATAGGAGAGATTGTATTCTCTCGACCAGTACACATAGAATAACATCGACCCTCACACTCCTAGAATTACAACACTCGGTTTTTCACTCTTGGTTGTGTCTTGGATGTTACTCTCTTAATTTTGGAGTAGAGCAAATGAGATTTCACTTTAAATCGAACTTGAATGTCGACCAATGCAGTCTATTTATAGACTTTCGGACCAACTGCATTGTCCTATCCACTTGGTGTGAACAACCTTGAACTTCTCCTCCACTATCTCCATGATCTTGGTGTAACCACCCATGATCTTTCTATTCTTACTCCATCCGTGCAACCGCTTGATAATATCCGAAATTATCTTCAATATGCAATGTAGGAAACATAGAAAAACATATCTATTAAAACGGAGTCAGTGTTAGGAGAAAGGGCAAATTTATGATGTTGTGCAGAATGTTGTCCAACATCTGGAACAACATCCGTGCAACATCAACAAATACAATTGTATATGATAAAGATAACTTTAAACAATGATATGTAATCGATGTGGAATAAATCATTGTGAAATAAAAATTTAAGTAATTTGATTAGATATATTAAAACCTTAACTTAAATAACTTTTAATGAAAATACACAATTTTAAAACAAAATAATCTGGTTGAATTAATTTTTCTTTACAGAGACTAACATGATTTCGCAACATATATAGGCTCCAGCAGGATGATCAATATATAGTATTAAGACATTCCCTCCAACCAATTTTATTTGTTGTTTAAAAATATTTCACACAAATTAAGAAAATCACTAAATAACAATAAGTATATGAGAGATGTGATCATAAAATTATTTAATTTTTCTATATTAGTGCAAATTAACAATTAATATTTTGGTTCTAAAATTATTGAGAATAATATTTTTTAAGGACAGTAACCTAGGGGGTTGTGTTTTAAGGACAATACTTTTATGGCTTGGAATTGTAGGACAATATATTTTAAAATTTGTAAATATAGGGCATTATGTTTTAAAATTTGTAAATATAGGACAATGTGTTTTAAAAATATGTAAATGTAGGACAATCGAGCCGAATCTCACATGATATTTCAGCCCGATTTGGGCTCAATTGTCCTACATTTACAGATTTTAAAACATATTGTCCTATACACTATTCTAATTTATATATTATGTAACACTTCATTAATATGTAACACTTCTTAGGCAACACTTTCACATAGGTAACATTTCACAAATAACACTTCTATATAGCTAACACTTATTAGCAACACTTTAACAAATGTAATAATTTTTAAGTAACACTTTAACATAAGTAACACTTATAGGTAACACTTTTACGTATGTAACATATTTTAGTAACACTTTATATATATTAAACATTTAATTAATAAATATATATAAACATACTTTATTTATAATACATATAATAAATATAATTCTATATGTATTATGTGCACTACATTAATATGAATTCTTTTAGTAAATAACATATAAAACATTTTTTAAATATATTTGTAATAATATTTAAAAAAATTATTTTCATATATATTAAATATGTTACATAAGAAATATATCTATGTTTATTATAAACCTAAATATAAAATTTATATTTTTTATTTAAAATTATAATATAAAATATGATTAATACTCTATTTAGATTTTTTTAATGAAGTGAGTAGAGGAAACAAAAACGAACAAAGTAATAATTAACCAATGCCTTTTTTGGAAGAAAAAAAAAAGAGGAAAAACAAAAACGAACAAAGTATAATTAACCAATGCAATATATTTTTGGAAAAAGAGGGAAAAAAAACGATTAAGTATAATTAACGTCCAGATTATGTAGAACATAATCGGATAGCTGAGTTGTTAACTGTTGGTTTATGGGGGAATTTCAACCAGTTACAAAGTGCAGCATTTTATATCAACCAGATACAATGAGTGCAAACCCATTTTTGCACATTGTACCTGGGTAATATTATGTTGCAAATATTGTACCTGGTTGAAATTTTCCCATGGTTTGGTTTATTAGTATGTTGGGTTCTGAGGTTCGATTCCTAGGTACAACATTTTTCAGTTTTTTTTATAATTTATTTTCTTATAAAAAGTGTTACCTTAAGGTCAATATAGTAACATTTTAAAAGTGTTACCTTAAGGTCAATATAGTAACATTTTAAAAGTGTTACCATAAAGTGTTACATGATGGTAACACATTTTTAAAGTGATACATAAAATATAAAAGAGTGGGTCTAGTGTGAAAATTTTCATGTATGAAAAACTATAAAATCATCCTAAATCATGACCTACCGGGTGAACCATGAACCATTCGACTTTGTCTTACCTTCACCATATACAAAATTTGTTTGTAAATAAAAGTTTTTTCATGTATGCAAATTTTCATAATAGAATTTGTGATGTACTCGGGGAGTCTCTCAATTTCTTTAATATCCCACCTATAGGAAAAGTAAATAAAGTAATTAAGATTTTTTTTTCTTGGGAAAAGGCAATATATACTTATTAAAAGAGCATCAGGAATGCCCTAAAAAGTACAAGAAACAGTGAAAATACAATGGGGAGAATGTTGGGGAATGCTTTGCACAGATCTATTCGGGGTGAATATTTAAATACAAATTTAATTCTTATAATTATTACTAGCATGAATTAATCCTATATTAATTCAAATAATAATTCCAACAACATATCATGCATACAATTAATTCACGTAAATCCTACACATGCGGAATCTACGAGTTTACGTGAACGTACCTCTTGGGATGGCAGTGATGTGGCTGATAAACTAACCAAAAGGACTTCCCAAGTATTCCCTTAGTCCTTGTTCGACTATCCGGTGGAAGGACACTTGTTGAACAATTAACAAAATGAAAATAAATATGTTGCACCACCTTTGTGGATTTACTAATTTTTCCAGCACATGGAATTGTACTTGGGAATGAAAGAATCATCCCCTATTTATAGATAGGAGGTGGTCGAAATTTTGGGTCCAAAATCAATGTGAGAAAAGACTTTTCTTGGTCACCAAGAAATCTTGAGTATATCTCCTATATTCTTTTTCCCATAATTATAATATTCCACAAAATTCCACCTTCCCTTGTTATGAGGTAATTTTTGAAAATTATGGTCAAGATTTCAAGATTTGGATCTTCTTGAATTTATGAGATATTCTTGTATTTCAAGAAATACATATCTTCCATAATATCTTTTCAAGAAAATCAAGAAAATCTTTCTTGTCCACTATATTTCAAAATTTTCGAATTTTCCCTTATAGATAACCAAGTGGGAGATTTCTTGAATTTAATGAGATAATCTTGTATTCCAAGAATACATATCTTCATTCCATAACAAAATTCAAAGAAAATTTTTCTCCCCTTTTTATCCATAAAATTCAAAAATTGCAAGGAAAAATAAGCAACAATATGTATTTTATTTTCAACACCTTTTTCAGTTATTGAACTTTATGTTGGGCTACTCAGGGGGCCTTTAGGAGAATTAAGATTGGACCTTCTAATGGACTTTGAATATCTAATATTAAGCCACAATATTATTCAAGCCCATAAATATTAATTAATCCCACTACATAATTAATATTGCATTATCCATCTTAACCCATATTACAGTCAATATGGCTCCCGGTTATTATTTCCCGTGTTTAAGATTATTTAGCCCATTAATTAATTCAAGCCACTGAAATAGCTTTCCGTTAATTAATATCTTTTGTCCTTGGTCAAGGAACGGTTCAACATTATTATCCATACCAGAAACTAATTCCACTTGCAAGATTTGGTATGATAAAGCTTATGAACCTCCCAAGGGGGCAAATCGAACAAGCGTACTTGCACACTATTCTTCGTATTAAATCTTAGCAATCACATGTGACCAATAATATTGCCCAAGATAAAAGGTATCGAATCTCCTTGATTCTCTCCCTATGATAAGTCAAAGCAATAGTTACCAATCACACGTGATCCTATTTAAGGAACGAAGATTAAGAAATAACGAACCACTGAGGTCTAATTCTTCCTTGTTCAGTTCTGAAGAATTTGTCCTCCTGTAGGTCCTATTCAGTGCATCATCATGCACTAGTGTAATCTCTTGGTCAAGACAAGCCAATCTGAGTCTTACACTTCAACCTTTCACGATGGGTTGTTCATTTCCATCTAGGTCGTGAACGACGTACTTTTAGTTACAAGGGACTGCTAATTTAATCTTCTGTGATCTGGTATCACTAAATTAACTACAATGTAACACGTACGATTTAATGAACAGTTATGCAGTAAATATATGTAACATTCAATGATATTTAAAGCATCAGTGATAAACAATTTATTTCAGTAAATAATTCCGAAATTCAGTTAGTCTGATTATACAAAGTAAAAGCATACTTTCCAGTATAATCCCAACAGAGAACAGTCGAGACGTATCTAAAATGGAGATTTGGATCACTCAATCATTCATTTAGAGAGTTGTAAATTATTAATCACTAATACAGATTTGGGCTTGGAGAGCTGTTAAAAATGATCGTGGAGAGTGGTTATAACAGCTCTCCAAGTAACAGCTGTCCAAGCTTGGACTGTTGATAAAAACCGCTGTCCAAGATATTGCACTAAGACAACGGTTTTTAACCGCATTGCACTAAGAAAGCGGTTTTTAACCGCATTCCAAGCTATCATCTTAGATAAATGGTTTTGTAAATCATTTGTCCAAGAGTATTCATTTGACAAACGGTTCACAAATCACGTCTAACCCCCTTTTTAAAAAAAAATTTATATATATAAATACACTTGGACAACGGTTACAAACCCCTGTCCAATATATATATTTTTTTTTTACTTTTAATTTATATTTTTAAAATCCTGTTTATATAAAACCAAAACGAAAACCAAAACCAAAACCAAAACCAAAACCAAAACCAAAACCAAAACCAAAACCAAAACCAAAACCAAAACCAAAACTAAAAACCAAATTTTATATATACGTCCAATACCAACACATCAAATAAATTAATAAGCGCATACACATCATGAAATAAATATATCCGTCCAATACAACAAATTAAAATATTCATGAAGTATATCAATACAAATATATATATATATATATATAATATGCTACCAAAAGTTATCCCACTCTATCTATAATTATACAAGAATCGATTGTAAAGGTACCCTGTCCAATCCATTTTCCATTTGTTCATTCTTGTTTTGGAGTAAGACTTGACCGGACGATCATAGACAAACTGCAAACAACGATCAATTAATCAATATAGTTAGATATATAGTATGAATTTTTATTCAATTAATAATAATTTAAATAAATCGATAAATTGACTTACGTTAATAGGAACCGCCGTTTGAGAAGCGCCAGATTATATCTTCAATATAACAAAGACACAAAAATGTCCACAAAGGATCACTATCTCGTTGCCTCGGTACCTGTTGATTAGCAATATAATCACGTATTACAATTATAATTATTTTATATTAATTTGATAACTTAATAAATTAAATAAACCTTAACATTATTCCAGCTGACTTTATTGAATTTAGCTCTTGAGCCTCACACTATTATTATTAGAATTAAAAAAAAAAAAAAAAAGTTAGATTAAATATGCATAATTTTAATAAGTAAAAAAAATTATTATATTATAATATTAAAAATGAACTTACGCTTCCATGTACGAAGTGAGATCAGGTCGATTTGTAGCCAACCCATTCGCAGCTGGATCAATAAAATACACACTTAATGTGATCATATTTATGGCGACCAGCACCCAATGATTCCTATATTATATTAAGAATATTAAAATTAACTGCAAATTTAGCATATGTGCAAATATCATATATATTATGAATATAAATTTTAACGAAATGTTTATTGTACTCACCGCACATTTGTTGGCCAAAAAATGAGATGATCTCTGTCAGTATAACTCAGCATATGAGAAACTAACCACTCCATGGTCTGTGCCCTATCAGCCATTAAGCAATACACTTGGGGGGAGACAAAGGAATACATTACAGATGCTCGAGGATCTCTGGAGAGATATACCTCACTCAAATATCTTTAACCAACATATATACACTAATTAATATTTAATTTGAAAATTAAACTATATAGAAAGTAAATACTGAGAATTAATTAGTAAACACATACCTGAGGTGTAAGACTATGGTCGTTGCACTCAACCACTGGTCGTTGACGACTTCAATCACATGCTCCCGAGTGATGTATTCTTCAATAGAATTTCGATGAAAGTAAGCATTCATAGGAACTGTGATCAAATCGAAATCAGAGGACTCCACTATCACTTGCACCGTATTCTGTACGGTGTAGTCGTGATCTAAGTCTCCAGGCAAGGGATAACAAAGTCTGCGATCACCAATAGTGGAGTCTCTGTAGGTTGTCTCCCTCTGACTGGTTGCGACACCCTTTGATTTCTGTTTAGGCTTTTGTGGTGTCGACAGTTTCTACAATCAATTTGCAACGTTATTTAGAACGACAAATAAGATAATGAACTTTAATAACATATATTAAATTTACCTTCTTGGTGAGAGATACCAAGTTGGTTGGCCATTCGATGAAGGGCCCGACTGCTGTTCCGACTGTGACAGCTTCATCAATTGGTTTAGGCACCGGTTAATCCTCTTCTCCGATTATGGGTACATCGAGTGTGACCCTCACGAAACCAGGAGTGATGGGACTACCATGAATAACTCCAATGGAGTTATTGAGAAACGTTCCTGTAGCCACCAACCGAGTAGGATCCTCCAAATAAAGGTAGCATGAGGTCGATGACTGTTCGAATAAGATATTTAGTTAGAAAATTTTAATATATATACTAGTTTTTAATTAAAATAAATGTGAGACACATCTGATACCTGCGGGACATCGTTTCGAAGTGCCTCAATAAAATCATCCCTAGCATCAGCCGAAAACATAGCATCAACGACACTATTTTCACAGCTTGCTCTAATCGAGGACATTCCGTGATGCGACCGTCTCTCGAACTGTTGGGGTTATACTGGAAAGTATGCTTTTACTTTGTATAACCAAACTGAATTTTCTTTCTTATTTACTGAAATAAATTATTTATCACTGATGCTTTAAATATCATTGAATGTTACATATATTTACGGCATAACTGTTCAATAAACAGTACGTTTTACATTGTAGTTGATTTAGTGATACCAGATCACAGAAGATTAAATTAACAGTCCATTATAACTAAAAGTACGTTGTTCACGACCTAGATGGAAATGAACAATCCATCGTGAAAGGTTGAAGTGTAAGGCTCAGATTGGCTTGTCTTGACCAAGAGATTACACTAGTGCATGACTGATGAACCGAATAGGACCTACAGGAGGATAAATTCTTCAGTACTGAACCAGGAAGAATTAGACCTCAGTGGTTCGTTATTTCTTAATCTTCGTCCCTTAAATAGGATCGTGTGTGGTTAGTAATTATTTCTTTGACTTATGACGGGTAGAGAATCAATGAGATTCAATACTTTATATCTTTGGCAATACTACTGGTCACATGCGATTGCTAAGATTTAATACGAAGAATCGTGTGCGAGTACGCTCGTTTGATTTGCCCCCTTGGGAGGTTCATAAGATTTATCATACTAAATCTTGCAAGTGGAATTTGTTTCCGGTATGGATAATAATGTTGAACCGTTCCTTGACCAAGGACAAAAGATATTAATTATTGGAAAGTTATTTCAGTGGCTTGAGTTAATTAATGGGCTAGATAATCTTAAACACGGGAAATAATAACCGGGAGCCATATTAACAGTAATATGGGTTAAGATGGATAGTGCAATATTAATTATGTAGTGGGATTAATTAATATTTATGGGCTTGAATAATATTGTGGCTTAATATTAGATATTCAAAGTCCATTAGAAGGTCCAATCTTAATTCTCCTAAAGTAGCCCAAACATAAATTCCAATAACTGAAAAAGTTGTTTAAAATAAAATAAATTATTGTTGCCTAATTTTTCAATTTTTTCAAAAATTATGAATAAAAGAGGGGGAAAGATTTTCTTTGAATTTAGTTATGGAATGAGGATAAGTATTCTTGGAATACAAGATTATCTCATTAAATTCAATAAATCTCCCACTTGGCTATTTGTAATGAAATTTTCGAAAATTCCATAACATAAGTAGGAGGTGATTTTATTTGGGAGATATTTTGGGAAATAGAATATATTGGATATATTCAAGATTGTTTCTTGAGGAAGAAACAAGGAAATTTCTCAATCACCCAAAAGCCCAAATATTTTCGTCCCCCTTAGTATTATAAATAGGGGATGAATATTTCATCCCCAAGTTCAATTCCATGTGTTGGAAAAATTAGAAATCCACAAAGGTGGTGCAACATAATTTTATTTTTCCTTTTTGTTAAATTGTTCCCGAGTTCCTTCTACCGGATTGTTGAACAAGGATAAAGGGAATACTTGAGAAGGTCTTTTGGTGTGTTCGTGTGAACGAGATCCATCTTCTCAACGGTTGTCACTCCAAGAGGTTAGTCCACGTAAACCCGTAGTAATTCTGCATGCGTAGGATTTATGTGAACTGTTTATATGCATGATTGGTTGTTGAATTATTATTTGAATTAATATAGGATTAATTCATACTAGTAATAATTGTTAGAATTTAATTTGTATTTAAATATTCATCCCGAATAGATCCGGGCAATTAATTCCCTAACAACTGGTATTAGAGCCTCGGTTTCGGGCTCTGAATTTTAAATTATAATTTAATTCGTTTTCATTAAATTTGAAATTTGATAGTAGAATTGTTAGATCTTTTTTTGCAGGTATCCAATTGTCATGGTATTTGATGAATGTTTATATTTATGCATGCATATAAATTGTGGTTTTTTTTTAATTCGATTCTTTCGAATTCGTTTTGCCTCGTGAGAAAATCCACGAGTAGATTAGGATTTGTTTGATTTGATCAATGTAATAGACTAGTCTAGATCTAGGTTTATTTATTTTTTTAAATAAATTGTAAACCGGATCGGAAATGGAGGCGGAGATGAAGAATTAAAAAGACGAGATCCAGAACTGGGTGCAAGCGGCGTGCATTCTAAACGCGTTAAGGGAGGCACGCCACAATCTTGACGCGACGCAGTGCAATACACGGGCGCATATAAATATCGGGCCGAATAAGCGATTCGTTTTCAGCCGTTTTAGGTGATGACGAGCGGCAAACATTGATTTGGGGCGAAGCCGTTGGCTTGCGCTTGATGGCATGATGCGCGAAAGGAGGCGAATAGAAGCGGGCGAGATCGCGATCTTGAGCCTGATCGTGCATGGCGGGCGCATATCGGCGCGTACGCTGGTTAGTAATTATTTCTTGGGTCTTGAGCGTCTTATTTGACGGCGCTACCGCCGAAATCTACCGATGCTCGCCGAGGAGGCCGAAAATCACTGGGCGGGCGGCTTGGCGATGGCGCGCGGCTGGCGCCGACGACAAGGCCGGGGGTAGTGCAAGGCGTGCACTCCGACCTACGAGCTGGTCGATGACGTGGCTTGATGAGGCGTTTTTCAAGACGGTCAAGTGGGAGCTTTTTGAGATGAACGATGAAGGCCAAGAAGACGATTTCTCGAGATCAAGACATGACAAAAATTAACCGTGACAATTGGATATATGTGCCCAATGTGTTTAATTTTTTTTTTTTTTTTGATGTTTTGCATTATTTTGTGCTTATTTAAATTGTGTTTAAATATGTGATGCATGAGAATTTGTTTGAAAAATCTCACCTTTGAAAATTACTAAGTATGTTTAAATAATTAATTGACAATTTTATTCCGGATAATAACATTGAATTAATTTTGACCTCCATGATTTATTTATTTGTGGATTCTTTTGGAGAAATTCCCCCCACGGGACGGCCAAAAGATAGATTTCACATGAATAAATTCCGAATGGATGATTGTGGGTTATTATTAGTGGCGACGATGACCCTCCCCACGAGGCTCGTTCAAAGCGAAGTAATAATTTTGTATTTAATCATGGTTATTACTTAGGTATAAAATTGATATACATATACTTCCCTGAAGTCCCTGTCAATTTTATATTGGTCAAGTGGGAGCCAACTATTAATCTGAATATTAAAGGTTTATAACTGTTTTCTTGTTTGTAACCTGCTTGAATGTGTTTAAATAACGACCCACCCCACGTGGCTTATTTAAACTATTTTGAGATGTTGGCTGATGCATGTTCATATTTTATGAGATTTTATTATGAAACATGTAATCAACCTTGTGATATGTTTGTGCTTATACAAATTGTTATTTATTTCAGTTCAGCATGTCGTAACCTTTTAATCCACTTTATTCTATACTTAAAGATCATCAGTTAACTGGTGAAAACTACTTCGTTTGGAAACGGAAAATTATGATTGTTCTAACTGCACAAAATTCTGAATGGGTGCTTAACACACCAAAATCCGAAAAACCTGCTAAAGATACTGGCATATGGGACGAGATGGAACATAGTGAATGAGAGTTTACTAATCAATTGGTGAAGACACAATGTTGACAAATATGTCTGATTTGTTGAAACGCCTTCATCAAGGATTTGAATCAGCTGCAGACATTATGCAGAATCTCGAAGAGATGTTTTCACATTCGCCCATATGGTTATCCAAATCATAAGGCTTGAAATGGCCAAGATAATAATGGAAGAAGGAACGACCGCAAGGGAGCACGTTCTTAGGGTTATGGTTCTCTTTGAGGAGATAAAGATTCTTGGCAAAAATGCGATTTCAAAACTAAGATTGATTTCATTCTCCATACTCTACCAAAGAGCTATGATCATCCCTATCTAGAGTACCTATTGAAAGATCTAGATTTCACTGTGGACGATCTGGAAATGCTCTCACATTGGTCGAAGAGGAAGAGGAGCGCAAGAAAAACAACTTGGTCACAAAAGGGTCTTCTTTTCCTTCTAGGTCAATTGGTGGTAAGAAGGGTGAGAAAGAAATGCTAAACCAAGTAGACTCAACGTCCATCAAGAGTGAAGGGTCAAACAAGAGGAAACATTTGGAGAGCGGAAGTTCGGGACAATGGAGGTCAGCCTATTCCAATCCTAATGGAAATGGAAAGAAAGGTAATTCTCATGCACTAGTTGTTGAAACTTGTTTAGCGGCGTATGCCTCCCATTTATGGGTGGTGGATACGGGATCCACTGATCATGTTTGTTTCACTTTACAGGGGTTCAAGCGGACCCGGCAACATGGTGGGAGTGAGATCCTCATCACACTGGGCGATGCTACGAGAGTGGCAGTTGAAGCAGTGAGAGAAGTGCACCTGTCTTTTGAAGACAGAGTTTTAATTTTAAGAGATGTTCTTTACGTTCCTACTTTTAGAAAGAATTTAATTTTGGTTTCTAAACTTTACCTTGATGGATATTCGGTTACTTTTGATAAAGGTTTTACCATTTCTCTTTATGATAAATTTATCTGTCATGGAATGTTGTTGAATAATCTCTATACAATTAACTGTGCACACCACTCACGAAATGCATCCTATAACACATCAACTGTTTCCGATAAAAGAAAACGTTCATAAGACATGAACGAGACACTTCAATGGCATCTTAGATTGGGACATATTAATCCAAAAAGGATTCAAAGGTTGGTAGAAGATGGTTCATTGGAGTCTCTCCTAGTTGAACCAATCCCAACTTGCGAATCATGCTTGGGGGGTAAAATGACCAAGAGGGCATTCGGAACCAAGGGGAATAGAGCCAAAGAAGTGTTAGAAATCGTTCACACAGATGTATGTGGTCCAATGTCAATCAAAGCAAGAAGAGGTTATGAGTACTTCGTCACCTTTATTGATGATTACTCAAGGTACGGCTACATTTCCTTATGAAGCATAAATCTGAGACATTTGACAAATTCAAAGAATTTAAGGCTCAAGCAGAGAATCATAGGGAAAAACTTATCAAGTCTCTGCGATCTGATCGTGGAGGCGAGTACCTCAGCGATGAGTTTTTGAACTACTTGTCAGATGAAGGGATAATATCCCAGCTAACTGCACCCGGAACCCCTCAACAAAATGGGGTTTCAGAGCGAAGAAACAAAACTCTTTTAGAAATGGTCAGATCAATGATGAGTTATGCGGATCTACCCAAGTCGTTCTGGGGTCAAGCCTTGGAAACAACAGCTTATATTCTGAACTTGGTGCCATCCAAGTCGGTTCCCAAAACTCCCAAAGAATTGTGGATCAGGCGCAAGCCCAGTTTGAGACACATGAGAATTTGGGGGTGTCCGTCCTACGTGTTGGACAAGGAAGCCGGAAAATTGGATCCACGATCAGAATTAAGGTTGTTTATAGGATACCCCGAGGGAACAAAAGGGTGTATGTTCTATGGTCCCGAGGATCAAAAGGTGGTAATAAGAACCCACTTTAGATTTTTTGAAGAAGACTATATGAACGAAAGAAAGCCCAGAAGTGAGATTACCTTAACCTCGGTGCCAACTGTACAAGATGACATACCAAATGACACACTTACACAACCGGAGCCTCGTCGTAGTGGGAGGGTTGTGAGACAACCCGAGAGATTCATGGGGATAGGAAAGTCCTCGGACTTAGTCCCCGGTCAAGATGAATCAGACCCATGGACTTACGCGAGGCAATCCAAGACAAGGATGCGGTTTCTTGGCAAACAACAATGGAAGCCAAAATGGGTTCAATGTATCATAATAGAGTGTGGGAGATAGTCGAACCACTCAATAGGGTCAAACCCATTGGCTGCAAGTGGGTATACAAGAGGAAAAGAGGACCGGACGGGAAGGTGGAAACCTTCAAGGCAAGGCTTCTGGCGAAAGGTTATACTCAGAAAGAAGGGATCGACTATGAGGAAACCTTTTCACCTGTAGCAATGCTCAAGTCCATCCGAATTTTCTTGTCGATTGTTGTGCATCTCGACTTTGAAATCTGGCAAATGGATGTCAAGATGGCTTTCCTTAACGGAAGTCTTGAAGAGGAAATCTATATGCAACAACCCCAAGGCTTCATTGAAAAAAGCCAAGAACACCTAGTTTGTAAGCTCAAGAAGTCCATTTACGGACTCAAACAAGCATCCAGAGCTTGGAACCAATGTTTTGATCAAGTAATAAAGTCGTATGGGTTTGATCAAAATGAATACGAAAGTTGTGTGTACAAGAAGTGTGTCGGAACTGCATTGGTATTCTTAGTACTATCGTGAGATTTATATTCGCTTCATCGGAGATGATGTAAAGGTTTTGTCAGACGTAAGGGCATGGCTTTCAAAACAGTTTGATATGAAGGACTTAGGGAAAGCCGGGCACATACTTGGGATCAAGATCACTCGAAGATCGTAAGAAAAGGATGATAGACTTATCGCAAGCTTCATATATAGACACTATCTTGAAGCGATTCAGCATGTAAGATTCCAAGAAAGGCTTCGTACCTTTCAGGCATGGAATCCATCTATCTAAGGAAATGTGCCCTAAGACACAAAAAGAGATAGATGACATGAAAGGCATTCCTTATGCTTCGGCTGTCGGAAGCCTTATGTATGCAATGTTGTGCACGAGACCGGATATCTGCTTTGCCGATGACATGGTGGTGAGATATCAAAGTAATCCGAAAAAAAGAGCATTGACGGCGATTAAAAACATTCCAAGTATCCAAAAGAACTCGGGATAGAATGTTGGTTTATCAGTCAGACAATCTAATCCCCATCGGTTACACGGACTCGGATTTCCAATCAAACTTAGATTCCAGAAAATCTACCTCTGGTAGTGTGTTTTGCATGGGGGGAGGAGCCATGATATGGAGAAGCGTTAAGCAGAAATGCATCGCCAATTCTACCATGGAAGCCGAATATGTAGTCGCTTAGGCGGCGCGAAAAAAGCGGTTTGGCTCAAGAACTTCCTAGTGGACTTAGATGTAGTTCGAATTTGCCCAAAGACAATCACTATTTACTGTGATAATGCCGAGCAGATTGCAAAATTCAAGGGAACCAAGAGCCCACATGGCCAGCAAACACATTGAAAGGAAATACCATCTTATACGAGAAATCGTTAAGAGATGAGATATAGAGGTGGCAAAGATCGCGTCAGAAGACAACCTAGTAGATCCATTCACAAAGGGTTCGGCCTCGAATACATTCGAGAGACATGTGGAAGGAATGGGTGTCAAGACCGCTTTAGCTAACTGCTTTGAGTATAAGTGGGAGATATTATTCGGTTCGTGTAGGTGACATTAGATGTCACGTATTAGGAACTAAACGAGATGTGTTGTAGTATACTTAAAAGCAGACTTTGAGTATAAGTGGGAGATTGTTGGGGTTATACTGGAAAGTTTGCTTTTACTTTGTATAACAAAACTAAATTTTCTGTCTTATTTACTGAAATAAATTATTTATCACTGATGCTTTAAATATCACTGAATGTTACATATATTTACTCCATACTTGTTCAATAAACAGTGCGTGTTACATTATAGTTAATTTAGTGATACCAGATCACAGAATATTAAATTAACAGTCCCTTGTAACTAAAAGTACGTTGTTCACGCCTAGATGGAAATGAACAATCCATCGTGAAAGGTTGAAGTGTAAGGCTCAGATTGGCTTGTGTTGACCAAGAGATTACACTAGTGCATGACTGATGCACAGAATAGGACCTACAGGAGGATAAATTCTTCAGTACTGAACCAGGAAGAATTAGACCTCAGTGATTCGTTATTTCTTAATCTTTGTCCCTTAAATAGGATCGTGTGTGGTTAGTAGTTATTGCTTTGACTTATGACGGGTAGAGAATCAATGAGGTTCAATACTTTATATCTTGGGCAATATTACTGGTCACATGCGATTGCTAAGATTTAATACGAAGAATCGTGTGCGAGTACGCTCGTTTGATTTGCCCCCTTGGGAGGTTCATAAGATTTATCATACCAAATCTTGCAAGTGGAATTTGTTTCCGGTATGGATAATAATGTTGAACCGTTCCTTGACCAATGACAAAAGATATTAATTAATGGAAAGCTATTTCAGTGGCTTGAATTAATTAATGGGCTAGATAATCTTAAACACGGGAAATAATAACCGGGAGCCATATTAACAGTAATATGGGTTAAGATGGATAGTGCAATATTAATTATGTAGTGGGATTAATTAATATTTATGGGCTTGAATAATATTGTGGCTCAATATTAGATATTCAAAGTCCATTAGAAGGTCCAATCTTAATTCTCCTAAAGGCCCCTTAAGTAGCCCAAACATAAAGTCCAATAACTGAAAAAGGTGTTTAAAATAAAATAAATTAATGTTGCCTAATTTTTCAATTTTTTTGAAAATTATGAATAAAAGAGGGGGAAAGATTTTCTTTGAATTTAGTTATGGAATGAGGATAAGTATTCTTGGAATACAAGATTATCTCATTAAATTCAAGAAATCTCCCACTTGGCTATTTGTAATGAAATTTTTGAAAATTCCATAACATAAGGAGGAGGAGATTTTATTTGGGAGATATTTTGGGAAATAGAATATATTGGATATATTCAAGATTGTTTCTTGAGGCAGAAGCAAGGAAATTTCTCAATAACCCAAAAGCCCTAATATTTCCGTCCCCCTTAGTATTATAAATAGGGGATGAATATTTCATCCCCAAGTGCAATTCCATGTGTTGGAAAAATTAGAAATCCACAAAGGTGGTGCAACATAATTTTATTTTTCCTTTTTGTTAAATTGTTCGCAAGTTCCTTCCACCGGATTGTTGAACAAGGATAAAGGGAATACTTGAGAAGGTCTTTTGGTGTGTTCGTGTGAACGGGATCCATCTTCTCAACGGTTGTCACTCCAAGAGGTTAGTTCACGTAAACCCGTAGTAATTCCGCGTGCGTAGGATTTATGTGAACTGTTTATATGCTTGATTGGTTGTTGAATTATTATTTGAATTAATATAGGATTAATTCATGCTAGTAATAATTGTTAGAATTGAATTTGTATTTAAATATTCATCCCGAATAGATCCGGGCAATTAATTCCCCAACACGGACCTCATCTGTTCCAACTCTTTAGCCATCTGGGCAACCTTTTCCGAAAGTATACCCACCATATTCATGGCTTGAAGAGCAGGTAACATGGCCAATGATGATTTCGTCACGCCACGACCAACACTCCGTAAGCGGCCGGGATGCTCCTAACGACCTATAGCCCGTCCAAGTAGATCATCGGTACCGACAAAGCGGATGTCTTCGGGCGTCATGGTCTGGGATATACGCTCCTGAATTACAAAAGATTATTATTTAATCATTTGTTTAGAAATAATAGTTTGTAATTCAAAAGACAAATTAATGGATAGCTTACCCCTTATTCGATGATACGTTGTGCGCTGGAATCGGGAATATTCCCGTCTCGAGTCTTTCTTGTAGTTTTAAATAACTCGAAACGAGTAACAATAACAGGCTCACTCTCTCCAGCTTTCTTTTTTTCTTCTTTCTACGATAGGCATTAACGTGTCCATTTATTAGATATATTAAAAGTGAATATATAAACAAAATTAAATGTTAGGATTTTGATCACACCAGATTTTCTCTTATGCGTGCATAACCTTTGTTCGAGCCACGATATCGCGCCTCCATCGATTTGGCTTGTTTGCGATTTTTCTCACTTCGTAACTACAGTGTAATAGAAATACGATAAACACTGAAAAGCATAGGGCATTAAATGATATTGATCAATTTTACCTGGAACTCATCATCCATAGATCGTCGCACAAACTCCTCCCAGAATGGGGCCACCGCATGGCAATTCTGATACGCCTCAGGCGGACTAGCCGAGTAAAGACCAGTATCCGGCCGGATCTCGTGCTTGACTTCTCAGCCAAGCCCGAAAATTCTTGGCCAATACTCCAGCTTGCGACAGTATTTGCTTCTTCTTTGAATAATCAAGGCCGAGAAATGTACTCTGTACGCATATAACATAATGTAGTAAATTTAGTAATCATATATACAACAACTTTCAATAAGCATATATATAATTAGCATACCGAAATTTCATCCCATAATCTTTCTTTCAAAGAAGTCAGTTTGTCGCTACGCCAGTCCTTGGATGGCAGCACGATAGGGATTATACGCCTGACTGCAGCTCCAAGGTAGAAAGATAACGTCTCACTCTGTTTACCGATTGGCTGCCCATATTCATTGAATGATAACTGCAATAACATATTATTTAATTAGATTCAACGATCAATCAATATAATTACAATTTCAACTGTTCAATTGTAATAAAATTACCTGCACTTGTTTCCCCTTGCTACGAGCCCTCTTAACAGAAGACATCGTGACTATACCTCTACTGCGCTTATCCCCAGAGCTGCTAGTGGTGGGAGCAGAAGTGTCACCCTGTCCCAAGTCATCAGTATGATGTCGATCATCATCACCATGATCTCTATCATAATCTCCACCATGATCTCCTAAATGTACTCCATCATCTCCGGGATGTGGCAGATAAGACATGATCCTGTAAAACAGAAGAAACAACATTTAATAAACAAAAAACAAACAATATTTAAGGAAGTAGAAGAAATAACATTCAATAAAGCAAAAGAAACAACATTTAATAAAGCAGAAGCAAATACATTCAATAAAGTCGTACATTTCTCTTTAGCACTTGTTTTTCTTTTTCGTTTTTTGGTTGACTTTTCTCGTTCATGACCATGAATGTTAACAAGATCCGGATTGTCATATTCATCCTCATCGATAATTATTCTCTGGTACGGGCATGAATTTGCAAGATCATCGAAAGAGGGTACAAAATGAGTGAAGTTCTGAAAAGGATCATCGATAATGTCAACATCTTCATCGACTTGGTCGCTAATCTGGTAACTACTGTTAAATTTGTTTGACAGAACCACGATGGACCATTTCTTATTAATTGGGTCGGGGACATAGAAAATTTGTTGAGCTTGACTGGCCATTATGTAAGGGTCATCTCTGTATCCCACATTCTTCAAATCTCTGTAAGGGTCTATCTGATATCTTCAGTATTCAGCTATGCTTTGATAGGGGCTTCTCTAGCTTGGTTTTACAGGCCCAGAAGGTGACCCGGACTAAGCAGATCAAGAATCTCTGGCGCCTCACCTTCATCACCAAAGGAAAACCCGAGAATGCCGAGCGACGAAGATTTCGTATACTATGGGACGCCGATTGAGCGAGAAGAAGAAATTACCATTGGCAAGAAAAAGGCGGTGATCGGATGCCTCCGATCAACTCAGAACCGCTCTTCTTTCGTGGAAACAAGAGGTAAACATTCACAATCAAAATATTCATTAATTTGTAGAGTTCAGTTGTTGTGAAAAAAGTTGAATTCAAGTAGCAATTAATAATTTGCCCTGCTTGTCATTTGGTTTTTAATAAATGTTGTTGTTTCGAGGATGTTATATTGAATGGTTGCTAGGATTCGTGTTCCTCTTTCTCTTTGTGTGTATGTGGGGGTGGGGGTTGGGGGGTGGGGGGTGGGGGGGGTGAGGGTTAGTTTTGATTGTAATCTTTGCAAACAAAAAAGAAGCATTTCGGCTTTGTTTTCTGAGTCGATTTAAGTCCAAACTGTTTGTAATGGGGAACTCTCCAGGTCACAGATGAAGAAGGGAGGAGGAGGTTTCACGAAACGTTTACTGGTGGCTATTTTGCCGGTTACTACATCTCTGTTGGCTCCAAAGAAGGCATTGTACCGTCATATTTTCGTCCTATTTCATCCTATTTAAAGACATGAAAGAAATATTGACACTGCTGTTGTAACTTGCAGGATGGACTCCACAATCATTTACGTCATCACGGAAGAAAAGGGCTGAAGTCCAACAGCAGAACATTGTTAGCTTCCTGGATGAGGATGAGAAAGCTGTATGTTCTATTAGGATGTTGCTGAATTTGATTTATGTTCTATTAGGATGTTGCTGAATTTGATTTTTAGTAACACTGGATCTTTCCTGTTACTCATTTTTCCTTTCTAAGTTTGTCTTTTTTTTTTCTTTCTAATTTCTGATTTGATGTTCTAGAATTTGGAAGGTCGCTCCTTGGGTACATCCATGCAGTTTGATATATTCAGATTTTCAACTGCTGAGATTGCTCGTAAACAAGCTAATAAGGAGCAACAACAAAGGTTCCTCTTTGCTTAGATATATTAATAGTGTTTGTTCTGTCAGTTTTTTTCTTTTTCAAATTGTCTAATTTGTGCGTGTAATTTATTCTACTATGTGGCGTTTTTAGTTTGCTGCTAAACTCTGGTAAACATTCTTAAACTTGGATTCTTAGGATATATTTTATTTTCTTTTGATGTCTTGTTAATCTGGTATCATAGGTGATGGGAAGTCTGTTATTTAAACTGCCAATTTGGACCCTAACTGGCTCTTTTATCTAGTTTGGGCTTTGTTCTGTTGCTGAACATGCAGCTAAGAAATGTATAATTAGAGATCTTATACAGACTAAACTTGTTCTTTTCATTTATCTCCATGGTTGCTGCCATTTCAGTATTTTACTAAATAAAAGTCCACATGTAGGTCTATGTACTAGTTATTTGCAATCTGTGCTTCCACAAATTTTTCTTATCTCCATTTTCTTTTTTTATAACTCGGTATCCGGCCCAAAGACCTACTAATCCGGGGACCATAACCCACCGTCCACTAGCGGGGGCCCCACTTCAAGCCAGAGCAAAACTCTGTATGCACTGGCCCATCTTATCTCCATTTTCTATTTTGTAAATTTGGCTAAATTAGTTCTCAAATTCAAGATGCATGGTCATATCTCCCCTCCCCCACCAAATTTTCTTCCCATGATATTTTTTCTTCTTATAACTTGTTCTAGGCCTTTGGCTAGTCCTGGACCTGCCCCGGATGAACTTATAGCTTCAGTTACAGAGTCCATAGGTTGGTCTAAAATTTGCTGATATGCATATTCATTCTGCTGCATGTTATTATTTTATCTCTTTAAGTCTTTATGCTTCTTATGCTCAGGCGTGAAACTTCTGTTGAAGATGTGATGGCGACAAGGACGATCTATAAAGGATTCTAACAAGAATTCACTTAATGGTATGGATCTTATGGATCTTGTGTATTTAGTCTTTCTTTTTAGTCTTATAAATTTTCTGCCATCTGATAGTAATTGGAGATTTTGCTGCAGCGATGAAAATCATAAGATGATTAGGTGTATGGCCTTCCACAAGATACAAGAAAAAAAAAGAGATTTTTTTTCATATGCTATAAATATTTCTTGATTTATTTACCCTCTCCGTTTGGTTCCTTTTGTAACTTAATACAAATGAATTCTTTTGAACCTTTAGAATAAACACAAGTAACGTTCAACAACCATCGACCAGAGAAGCAGTTAATATATGTTATGCTTCATAATGGGGCGGATCTTCAGCTGGCCTGGGCTGGGCTTCAGCCCAGTGCAGATCCAACATAATTCTATACATATATGGGTTGTATATTTTATATTGTAAGTATTAGCCCAGCCGAAAAAATGTTACTTCCTTTTTAATTTTAATTGTACACTGCCCACCAAAATTCAAAACCCACACCTAATTAATTAGCCCATCTCGCCCCAAGTTAAAATGTACTAGAATTGATAGTTGGAACTTGGAACAGTACCAAAATCCATCTCTCTCAACAAGTCCTTTTGTAATATTTATCTACAAATGGGAGTTGGCCTCCTCTTTTATTTAACCACCAAACAATAATGTATTGAGATTAAAGAAATATATATATATATATATATTTTATACAAGAGCAACGTTCTTGAAATTTTAAATGTGTACTAAAAATCTTACATTTAACATTCATAGTTAGTATAATATTTCTAACTTATAACCTAATTAACAATGTTTCTTTTCTAATTGTTGACATATATACACATACTTAATCTATTGATTATTGGATGCAGACTTCACGAAGTAGGTAGATAATAAAAACAAGAGTAGGTCTAGTGTGAAAATTTTCAAGTATGAAAATTTATAAAATTGCCCTAAATCAATCATCTACACCCTAAACACTAAATAATGAACCCTAAATTATGACTTATTCGGACCGGGTGAACCATGAATCACTTGGGCCGAGTGAACCATGAACCACTCAATTTTGTCTTATCTTCACCAATTACAGAATTTTGTTGTAAATTAAAGTTTTTTCATATATGAAAATTTTTATTCTAGACTTTTTTTAAAAACAATTAAAACCTTAGGGATTAGATGTTGGGGGATCACAGATTAAATAATTTGAAAGAAACTATTATTATATATTTAAAGAGTCACATTTGTGTGAGACAAAATATAATTTGGATTTGAAATAGGTAGGTGTTGAATTGTGTATTTGTGCTAGTTTGAACCCCGTCAATATGAATTTTTGTGATAATTAAATCATAAATGACAACACTGCTTGAGTATAATTAGTGTTGCTTTAATTTAAACATGTGAAAACAACATGTCGTAATAAGACGGGATGATTTATTTGTAGATTGTCTAACCATTTTTACTGAGAGAGATGTTGTTAAAGATGTAGGCATAAGCTCTGATGAATTTGCGTTTTAAAAATCTCATATAACACTAACTTAAATGAACTTCAAAATATGTTTATGTATTAATTTAAATGTTTGAAGCGTTTACTTTTCAGCCCACCCCAATATTAAGTCCTGGATCCGCCCCTGGCTTCATTGATATATATAAGTGATAAAAATTAAGTGCTGTCTTCTGTTGAATTCGTGAATTATCCCTTGATCTTGTATTAATTCTTGTTTGCCAATCTTATGAAGTTGCTCGACGAAGGATCAGAGATTGCTAGCTCAAAACTGGATGAAGAGGATTCTGGAAATGTTCCTGATCTGCCAGCTGATGATGATATTCACTTCACTAGAAGCACACCGGTTATATTATGTCCATGCTTATCTAATAAATAGGTTATTTCTGTACCATTTTCAATAAACTTCAACTTTTGGCATCAACATGTGTCACGGAGACGTCAGAGAGAGAGTTTGTGAGTGCTAGGATGACTTTTGTTAGCAGTTATCGTTTTATTAGTGACAGTGTAAAAATTGAAAGTTACTATCATTTTAACTTTTTAGTGCTTCACAAAGTCTTTCATGCTATGGTTTTAAAAAGTCTTTACTAGGCTATAGGCGAGCAAAGTCTTGCAAGAGGAGCTAGAAAAAATAAGTACTAGGCTTGAGTATCTTTGCATGACGGGTCAGTCAGGAAATAATAAGCAGCTTAAGTTATCTTAGGTAGTTACTTTTCACAGAAAACAGTATTGTTGACTAAGCTAGATCTAGGACAGTGAATTGATTGCCTTAAAAGCTAATTCTGTTGATATATAATTGTATTCTGGGAAAGCACTTCTGGAAAATCTAGTTAGCTTGATGTAGATGATGCTATTCCAATGTTCCAGTACTATCCTTGGCTCTCTTTTATGACAGATGTTTTTAATATTTTAATTATTGGCTCTCAGTATTTTATTAACATAATCAAAAAGTAGTTGAACGATTTGAGATGGTAAAATTTGGAGTTGCTTCTATATTTTAGTATCAGATATCAGATATTTCTGCCCGAGTCCATTCAAGATAAAAAAAAAAAAAAAAAAAAAAAAAAAGAACTGGGGATGCGTCATCGTGTGCTATTTTCTGAATCAGGTGATCAATAAAGTCAAATTCATTTATGCAGGAGTACTGCATATAAAATACTATTAAATAGGCTGCTATAAATTTTACTGGCTTTCTATTTGGTGCACACTGCATATGTTGCTATGCATGCATATTCTGCTGAAGAAAGCATGATGCCTGAACTAGTGAGGGAATATAGTCATAGCTCAAAATTTATCCTGCACTGGCTAATTCATTATGAAGGCAAATAATTGATTCATCATTTTCTACATTCTTGGGCTGCCTTCATGTTCAAATGTCATATCTAGTCTTAAGAATTGTGATATACTATTAGATTGACCACTTAAAGTTTGCAATTCACAGTTTGGTCATGGAACTGACCATATTTTCTGTTGGAGTAAAAGAGAAACAGTTAGTTTTGTTCGGTATAGTTGAAGACGATTACATTCATTTTTAGGCATGGAATTTGTTGAATACCATGTTAAAATGTCTCGTGATGATATGTCGTAATATAGTTTCTTCTACCACAGGGTTGTTCAATAACTCAATCTAATATACTTTATTATTTTTAGGCATGTGTACTCAACCCCAAGCAAAATTTGCATGGTTTAGGCGATGATCCTTTCAAGCAAGCTCCAGAGTTTAGGGGTATGGAATTTCTGGTTTTAGATTACTAATATCAAAATTTACTTTTCCTTGAGATACTAACTGTTGTTCTATTGTTTTAGAGAAAAGACAAAATGTCTGGGAAGAGCGAGTCAGTCTCTTTCTGACACTGTAAAACGTAAGATTTACTTGTTTCCAGTGATTTACTTATTTGACCATGGGCTGCTTCTTATGTAATGGCTATGTATGTGTCCAGGAAAGATTGGCCCTGGTTTTGGTGTCGGTGTTCTTGAAGATATAGATGCAGAAGATGAAGATGTATATGATTCTGGTTAGTATTTTGAACTAGTTTTACTTTTTTGGGTATCTTTTAATTGGTTTCAGATTTTTTTGTTCAGTCGATGACTCTTGAAATAAAGTGGAAGAACCTGACTCCATCTCTTCTCCTAACTTCACATTTTAAATGATTCAATGGTATACCCCACTCCTCACATTTAATGCAGGGCAAACTTCGATTATTTTTAGAATTATCTTAAAGAATTGAGAATGTGTCCGGCATTTTCAGGCTGCATCATAAGTCTAAACTATTCCTAATCTTAGGACATCCAGTATCATTTTTATGGTATTAAGTTGAGTTTCGAAAGCTTCTTAGGTTGATGTTTGGAGCTTTAGATTAATTTATTGATTAAGGAGGAGTGAGGTGGCAGAAGTTGGGAGTCAGTTTAATTTACCAGCAAATCTATGTATGCAGCTATCTTAAATCCAGGAGAAATATAAATAGTAATAAAAAGAAACTTGGACCATGATTATCTTAATTCCTGTAACTCAGATTATGATCATTATAAATTCTTGTCTATGGTTCTATATATATGCATTACATATAGTGGGAAGTCCAAATCTATGCGCTTAAAGTCCATGATGATTCACGAAGTCTTCATTTAACATCACACATTATTTTTGTAAGTAATAATGAACAAACACTACTACACATTTAGGCTTGCACAGCTGCACTTGGACAGCTCTTTTTTCAAACAGCTCTCCAAGTTACAACTTGGAGAGCGGTTTTATTAAAAAAAAAAAACAGCGGTTTCAAACCGCTGTCTAAGATTATTTGTCAAATGTTAATAATCGCTGTCTAAGTAAATTTTTGACAAATGTTAATAACCGCTGTTTTTTTTTTTTTTATATATATCAAATATATATGTCCAGAACCGAAGACCTAGCTCATCCGGCCTTCATTTCTTCTCTCCAATATTCCTCTCCCTCCAAATCGCCGCAAAAACCGAAGACCAAATCGCCGCCGTCGTCGGTTTCCTCCTCCAACCAAATCGCCGCCGTCGTCGTGGACCTAGCTAGCTTCTCCCTCTCCCCCAAATCGTCGCGCGACCTCCTCCCTCCCTCTCCTACCGCCACCGCTGCCCTCCCCTACCGCCCCCGCCGTCGCCATCCTCCCCTACCGCCGCCGCCGTCTCCACCTTCCTCCTCCATATATATATAGGTATTTTTTATATCTGTGATAAGCTCTGTTACTGAGTATAAGATTTGCAAGTTTATTTTGATGTAATTAGCTATAGAGATACCCCTAAAAAGGTAGTCTTATCTTAATGTTTTTGTTTACGGAGGATTGCTCTAACAAAGAATCATATTAAGATAATGTAACACTTTTGCAAAGATAAAAGAAAGTAATCAATATTGATTGATGGTTTTCGGTATACTATGTTCTCGTGATCCGAGTAGTAACTACTTATTATTGACCTTTTGGCTTTGTAATTTGCGTTAGAATTTGTGCGAGAGAGAGGTGCTTAGATCATTAGGGAAAAATCATAAAACTTTCAAAAGAGGCTTCGCTAGAGCGATTATACGATTCATTTGTAGTGTGAAAATCGTGGTGCCAATTATGCACCCATGACATATATACATCTCTTCTCTAATATTGGCACCAACTCATTGGAATTGAATTTTGGAAAGTGAAAACGAGGTCTAATAGTAACCGAAACTGTAATTGAAATCACTATATAATGATATTAGTCCCTGGATTTATGGGGCATATGAGGCATCGCAAAGTTACATTGTTGAGAAACTGAACCTGAAATATCACAAACAGATTAAGTAAGAAGTGAGGCCATCAAAAGAATATGTACCACATATAATTTAGGGAATATAGTTGTTTTGTCATGTGAGTTACTCAGATTTCGATTTCTGTCCTGTTGATTTTCACGATTTGCAATAACTTTCAATGTTTCGATATTTTGGTCCAGTAATCGGCTGTAAGAGATGAAACATCCGATTGACCAATCTGACTATGCCACATAGAAATGTTGTTAATACATGAAACATCCGGTTGTGAATATTGTTTGTTTTTTGTTTATTAAATGTTGTTTCTTCTGCTTTACAGGATCATGTCTCGTTTGCCATATCCCGGAGATGATGGAGATGATGATGGATATTCTGATGGAGATCATGGCGTATATGATCATGGTTCATATGATGACTTGAGAGAGTGTGACACTGATGCTCCCACCACCACTAGCAGCTCCGAGGAGAAGCGCACTCGGGGTATAGTCATCATGTCATCTATTAAGAGAGCTCGTAGCAAAGGGAAAACACTTCAGGTAATTTTATTACAATTGAACAGTTTGAAATCGATAAATATATTGATTGATCGTTGAACCTAATTAAATACTATGTTATTGCAGTTATCGTTCAATGAGTTTGGACAGGCAATAGAAAAAGAGAGTGAGTCGTTGTCCTTCTACATTGGAGCTGCAGTCAGGAGCGTGATCCCTATCGTGCTGCCAGCCAAGGACTGGCGTAGCCCCAAACTGACTCCTTTGAAGGAAAGATTATGGGACGAGCTTACGGTATGTTAATTATATATTTATTGAAAGTTGTAGTATGATCCTTAAATTTACTAAATTGTTATGTTATATGCATATAGACTACATTCAGAGGTCTTGACCTCACAAAGAAGAAGCAAATATTATCGCAAGCTAGAGTAATGGCCAAGAATTTCCGGACTTGGTTGAGAAGTAACACACGAGATCCGGAAACTGGTCTTTACTCGGCTAGTCCTCCTCCAGTGTATCAGAATAGCCCTATGGTGGCTCCATACTGGGAGGAGTTTGTGAGCAGAGCTATGGAGGATGATTTCCAGGTAAAATTGATCAATGTCATTTCCTCAATTTCTAATGCCCTAAGTTTTTCAGTGTTTATCATATTTCTATTATACTGTAGAATCGAAGTAATAAAAATCGCGATCAAGCCAAGTCGATGGAGGCAAAATATCGTGGATCGAAAAAAGGTTATGCACGAATAAGAAAAAATATGGTGAGATCAAAATCCTAACTTTTAATTTTTTTTTATATATTCACTTTTAATATATCTAATAAAGGGACACGTTCATCACTATCGTAGAAAGAAGAAAGAAGAAAAACTGGAGAGAGTGAGCCTATTGTTACCCGTTTCGACTTATTTCAGACTACCAGAAAGGGTCGAGACGGGAATATTCACGATCCCAGTGCACAACGCATCATTGAAGAAGTGGTAATCTATCCATTAATTTATCTTTCAATTACAAACTATTATTTATAAACAAATAATTAAATAATAATCTTTTTTTTTTGTGATTCGTGAGCGTCTATCTCGCACCATGACGCCTCGATTTACATTCGCGTGTTCGCCCTCGATGATCTGTTTGATTCGGCGATGGGTCGCCAGAGAGCATCCCGCCCGCCACGGAGTGTCGGATATGGCGTGATTTAAGACATCTTTAGCAATGACACCGGTCTTCAAGCCATGAATATGGTGGGTATACTAACGAACAGGTTGCCAAGTTGTCTAAAGATGTGGAACGCTTTGAGGTCCGAGAGAAGATCGAGCCAATCAATGTCGCCGAGTGGAGCAAGTCAGTGAACATAGTGTTGCTAATTCTATGTTTTCAGCTAACCCTAGGGACGACTTTATTGAGGCACTTCAAAACGTCTCCCAAGTATCAGATATGCATGTCTCACATTTGTTTTAATTAAAGACTAGTGTATTAAAATTTTCTAACTAAATATCTTATTCAAATGCCCAACCACCTTTTGCTACCTTTTTTATTTGGAGGATCCCAATCGGTTGGTGGCCACAGTGCTCGCTTACCGCCTCCCATGGAATGATTCATGGTCATCCCATCACTCCTGGTTTCGTGAGGGTCACACTCGATGTACCCGTAATCGGAGAAGAGGATTCAGCGGTGCCAAAACCAATCGATGAAGCCGTCACAGTCGGAACAGCGGTCGGGCACTTCATCGAATGGTCGGGCAACTTGGTCTCTAGCACCATGAGGGTAAAATATTTGTTATTAAAGTTCATTATCTTATTTGTGGTTCTAAATAATATTTCAAATTAATTGTAGAATCTGCCTACACCACATGAAGCTAAAGAGAAATCGAGGGACTCCACTGCGCTCAGACTTGGTTATCCCATGTCTGGAGACTTAGATCACGATGATCATTTACAGTCTAGGGTGCACCGGATGGTATCGTCTAATGCTTTCGATATCGTCCACGCTTCCATGCTTGCTCACTTTCATCGTAATACTTTCCAAGAATTCGCCGGGTTAGGAACACGTGTGCTTGCCAAGTCTTGAATGACGAGTGGTTGAGTGCAACCACCATAGCCCTTTACCTCGGTATGTGTTTACTAATTCTCAATATTCACTTTTCTCAGATAGTTTAATTTTCTTTTTAAATATTAATTAGCGTATATATGTTGGTTAAAGATATTTGGGTGAGGTATATCTCTCCAGAGATAACCGAGCAAGTGGAATGTACTTATTCGTCTCCGCCCAAGTGTCTTGCATAATGGGTGATAGGGTATAGACCATGGATGGGTTCGTTAATCATATGTTGAATCTAACTGGGAGCGATCATCTCATTTTTTGGTCAACAAATATGGGGTGAGTGATAAACATTTCGTTAAAATTTGTATTCATGTTTATAATATTTGCACATATATATGCTAAATTTTGCAGTTAATTTTAATATTCTCAATATAATATAGGAACCATTGGGTGTTGGTTGCCATACACATGAATACATTAAGTGTGTATTTTATGGACCCAGCTCATGATGGAGTTTATTCAAATCGCCCTGATCTCGTTTCATATATGGAAGCATAAGTTCATTTTTAATATTCTATACAATGATTTGTTTTACTTTTAAAATTATGCATATTTATTCTTTTTTTTTAATTATAATAATAATAGTGTGATGACGATGTATCGGAGTCGCCTTCAGAGTCAGGGTTCAAGATCCAAGTTAAATAAAGTGAACTGGATTAACATTAAGGTAAATTTAATTTAGTAAATTATCAAACTAATTAATAGAAAGAAATCATAATTGTAATACGTGATTATATTGTTAATCAACAAGTTCCGAGGCAACGAGATAATGACCATTGTGGACATTTTGTGTGTTGCTTTATAGAAGATATAATCCGCGCTTCTCGAACGAACATTCCTCTCAATGTAAGTCAATTTATTGATTTATTTAAATTATTATTGATTGAATAAAAATTCATACTATATTGATTGATTCGTTGTTTGCAGTTTGTCTATGAACGTGAGCTCAAGTCTTACTCTAAGAAAAGACTGGAGAAATGGAAAAACGATTGGATGGGGTACCTTTACAATCGATTCTTATATTCATACGATCGATATTGAGTGAATGTTGTTGGAAATATTGGTAGCATGTAATTAAATATTTGTGATGATATATATTTCATGTTTTTGGTTTATTGGACGTATGTTTATGATTGTATGTTTATATATTTCGATGTTTTGGTATATATATATGTGGTTTATGGTTTTATTATAGGATTTTTGGTTTATGTTATATGGTATTGGATGTATATATAAGTTTTGGTTTATAGTTTTATTATAGGATTTTTAAAATGTAAATTAATAATTAAAAAAAAAAGATATTGGACAGCGGTTAATAACCGCTGTCTATGTAACATTTAAACGAAATAAAAAAAAATTAACTTAGACAGCGGTTGATAACCGCTGTCCAAGCCTTCTGAAACTTGCAAAGCGGTTGGAAACCGCTGTCCAAGTGCTTTTCTTGGACAGCGGTTTTTTATCAGCTGTCCAAGTTTGGACAGTTGATGCTTGGAGAGCGGTCCGCTCTCCAAGGTCATTTTTCACAGCTGTCCAAGCCCAAATGTGTATTAGTGAGATTAGTCTATAATAGGAGGCTGTTATAGGTTGCTTTATGAGATTTGAAAACTGTAGCACCTTTTGTTTTAACTGAACTATTAAGGAAGAAGGGGAAACGTCGAACATGATGGCGGATTTGGAGGGAAGATAGTAGTATAAGGTGAAACAAAGGAGAGGATGAAAAAATTTACTGGGAAAGGCCAAAGGTTGAAGGATGAGAAAGAGAGTGAAGGGGCGTCTAAAAATTGAAACTAACTTGCCCTCTATTTCTTTTTTGGCTCAAGTCTTGTTAAAATTCGTAACTGTTTCATACTCCCTCCTTCCCACAAACATAATCACATTTTCCTTTTCCATTTATCCCAAATTATAATCATCCTAATTAGAAGCGTGTAAATTGTTCAAAATACCCTCATTCAAGTATGTATTGGAATTATCATGTTTACCATTTTAAAGGAAGTCATTATTGTAATGTGTTAGAGAAATCCTTTTCCAATTCCATGATCATTTAGAGTAAAAATGTTTATAATTTATGGATTCAATAAATAAGGGCACATCAGGAAATTCATAGGTTAAATCCAGATTTTCATGCAGAATTAATGTGTTTTTTTGTTGGTCTGTGTAAAACTCATATCTTTATGGGAGTGCGTTGGAGCGAGTACATTTTACTCTTTCTTTTGCAAAATCTTTACCTCTCCTTATCATAATGCCTTTCAGGTTATGACTTTCAAGTTACCTACGTGCAAGATATAGAAGAACCTTCTTCAACAGGGAAAGTAGAGATTTTCGGATAAAAGCAAAGAAAGACGGTGTGCTGCCTGGGTTTAAAGCCGCATCCAAATCTGAGCCACAACTGGAGAGGTGCATATTTTATTATGCTGTCATTAGCTATATTTGGTTTTGGGTTAACCATGATTGTCTTTTTTTTGTTTTGTTATAAATTCTTTCTAATATTCTTCAAAACTTAAAACTTGAAATGAAGTTTGTAACCTAATTGATAATTCTGTTAATAAACTAAATGCTATCCAGCCTACTTTGGATGAACTATGTGATATTTATCCACCCATTTCTTGCCTGAGTTATCATTGTACTATTTTCATTCACTTGCATCTTCTTTGAATTCTCCTGCCCATTCTTTCCACATTTTTTGCTTTAATTTCTTTATTGTAACCACCCTTATTGAGAGTTTGAAGTTATAGAATGATGCCATTCATTTAGTCGATTCTTCTTTTGTGAAAAACTGGTATATATACTGGAAACTTTCAATTTTTCTGTGCCGACTCAGAATCAAAATACACCTACAATATTGAGTAAAATCAAATCCATTATGAGTTTGAAGTAAGAAGACATCGTATTGTAATTGTAGTTTGTGAAGGGTTCTAGATAGTATGGTTTCATAAAACAAGAAAACTTTCTTTGGAGCACTTGTACAGCGTTCTCTAGGAACCAAATCTAATATTGGCTTGAATCACAGGATAGCTTTAAATTGGCTCTAGTGATATGTTATTTTTTAGTTTTATTTTAAATTAGTTTGAACTGCAACAAAGTCTTTAAATAGACGTGTATATGCGTGCATATTTCACGACTTTAAGATATAATCTACTTCAGTTGGGATATTCCTTATTACTCCCTCCGTCCCAAAGTTATCTACCCCTTTTAAAAAATGACCCGTCACAACATTTCAAAATTACATCTCATGTCATTACTTTTACCCAAAAATATCATCTGTTTTAGTAATAACATACACAAAACTATAATACCCCCAATCAAAAATCACTTTGTCACTTTAAATACTACTCCATCCGTTCCAATCAAAAACTCATATCAAAAGCAAAAGGGTAAATAACTTTAGGACGGAGGTAGTACAAACTAGGCAATAACTATTAGCCTTTTCAGTTCTGCTATTGGCGAGAGTGCTGAATTCCCTCCCTCAGAGGTCCCTCATCCACAAGATAACAATCTTAAGGTTTTAATTGAAGTGGTGGCAACTTTAGTTGCTCGCTGTGGCAGATTATTTGAGGATCTCTCTAAAGAGAAAAATCAGTCAAACCCATTATTTGCCTTCGTTCGTGGAGGAGATGGTTCTGATTATTACAAAAGGAAACTTTGGGAAGCACGCCAAAGTGGGTGGTGATCAAACCCAAACTATGGGAAGAGAAAAATCCTGAGAATTCAGAAAAGCTGACTGCTGAAAGGCGTGGAGCAATTTTAGGAGAAAAGGTTCTCGAGAGAAGTTTAAAAAACCCGAGCTCTTCTGTTGATCCTACTGTTTCTGTTGATGTTCAAATTAAACTTTCAGATACTTTCACCAAACCTGCTTCTGCTGTGAGTGGCTCTAATATTCATGATGATCTGTTGAGAATAATTCGTTTTAGGACCGTAACTATAGGGGGTAGCAATTGTAGGACATTGTTTATGGGCATTAGCATTTGGCCATGAAATTTAATTCAAGCATTTAGGTGACTATCTAAAAGGTAGCAATTGTAGGACATTGTTTATGGGCATTAGCATTTGGCCATGAAATTTAATTCGGCGCATTTAGGCCCATAAATTTTGATTTTTGTACATTTAGGCCAAATTGAGGTGTTTCAGGCTGGAAAAGTTGGACCATTATATTTTAGTTTCCACATTTAGGCCAAACATGTGAGCAGCACATGACATTTTGCCCGAATTGGGGTGTTCTAGGCCAGTTTGGCTTAAATGTGCAAAAGTTAAAATATAATGGCCTTAATGTGTCAGCCAGTGAAATGATGCCCCAAAATTCCTACCCCTAAGTTACTGGCCTAAAAAAACCCCTGTTCTGTTAGAAAGTATCTGTGATATGGATTAGCTTTTCATTTGTTTTGGTTTTCCTAATAGAATGAGCAAGCAGATGTCAGGAAACCGTTTGATGATGATCCTGCAAAGCAAAAGAGATTCGAACAGTTCGTGAAGGAGAAGTATGAAGGTGGTCTCAGAACAAAAGATTCTGGTGGTTCTGTTTACCTGTATGAAGCTGCCCGTGCTCGTAAAAAAATAGAATTTGAATTAGCTGCTGATGCCATAGTGAAAGAAAAATTAGATAGAGCAAGGCAGGCTAGTGAGGGGTTGCTTAAAAATATGCCAGCCTCAGCAGGATTGCAGTTTACTTCTGGTGGAGTAGAGGTATATCATGTACTGCAATGAAGGTTTCACTGCAGTTCTGTTTTTTAAGTGGAGTTAATATCAATTTAATAGATCATTTCACTTTCTACCTTCTCAATTTAAATCCTGTGGTGTCCAATTTCAGTCTTTTTTTTCAAATTTAGTCCGTTTCTGAGGGAAAATTCAAAATCGCTTACGTATAGGACTAAAATTGGACAGCTTAGGAGTAAAATAGAAGAAGAAAAGAAAAAGATTTATATACGATTCACCTTCAGTTACAAGACGTCAATGGATTAATAACTCCTTTTAAGTGCATTTCACCGTAATAATGTACATGAATGTGTTACAAAAAATAAAGTTCAACTGGATGATGAATTAATAGCTAAAGCAATGTATCCAAAAAGGGAAGAGTTTCAATGGCGATCTGCGCCTATTCTTTGCAAGCGTTTTGATTTGATTGATCCTTACATGGCAAGGTACTCTACCTTCCTGTACATGTGCAATCATTAGCTGTTGTGGTGTCTTATTTGAGTTTGAACTTAGAATCATATGAATAAAAATTAATGCACCTTTATATGCACTTTTTGGTCATTCATATTTTCGTAAACATGCTACATGGTTTGCCATGAATTATAATTTTTTTCTGCCTTTGTTCTGGTCGAGTTTGAAATATATATTATAACGAGTTGAATGGAATAAAATGATTTTGTTGTGTTGATATCCAGAGTATTACATGTATATATACAACCAACTGTGTAAGATACAAGGAAAGATTTACGAGAAGAATTACCATGCTAATTGAATATTCTATGTACAATCAGAGACATGATTTGGGGATAAAATCAACAGAATCTGTACTCTGTTAGTGGGCTGATTGTCTACAGTATTAGTAGGCTGATTTGATGCTTTATCATATTAAAGTCTCTTTAGAACATGTATGAACTTTTATGTCTACTATTTCTTGCGTTCCAGTCTTACAAGAATTTTAACTATACACAAAACAATTAATGCAACCACCTCCTGCTCCATGTCCAAGAAGCAAAATCCAAGAAGCAAAACTCTCTTTATCTTCATGCCAGATTCCATCAGAACCCCAAATATTGGAGAACAGGCATCATCATCTTTGAATCCTCAAGTTGGAGTCGGGAAATGAGGTGGAAGGTTGAAAATGTTGAGAGGCCCGTTGATCTATACAAAGTACTTCTGATCCCTCTCTCTACATTGTAATTTTTTAGTGTTACATGTTTACATTTTTGTATCTTGATATTTTGCTTCAGTTATTGCTACTTGGGTTGTATATCAATACTCCATCCTTTGCAGGCCATTTTTTCTGATGATGAAGATGATGAAGAGCAAAATAATACATCCAATCAAGTAGAGGATCCTCAAACGAAGATGGAAGTTGCAAACACGACTTTGAATCGTTTAATGGCTGGGGATTTCTTGGAATCATTAGGGAAAGAACTTGGTTTATCCCTTCCACCTGAGATGCCACCCCCAGTTGCTCATAAGGAAGCTATTAAAGTTGACAAAGAAAAGACAACGTTAACCGATCGAAGGTTTGTGGAAAGTTCTAAAAATGGAGAAAGTAGAGAAAAGAAATGGGATGATAGTTCGGTTGAAGATGATAGAAAAGAAAATAGAGTTTGTAAGGCTCGAGAAAAAGATAGGGTTCCTACCAAACCCCGGAATTGGATTAGCAGCTCTTCAGGAGATGAAAGAGGAAGAAAGCGCTCGAGGAGTCACCGACGTAAAAGCAGTTCAGATAGTGACACATCCAACGATACCGAGGTCCAGAAAAGACGAAAAGGGTTCGTCTCAGAAAAAGAGGAGCAAAAAGCATTCAAAGCACCGGAGACACCGAAGAAAGGATCCTTCTGCTAGTCGATCACATATTCACATCGTAGCTCTGAACATGAAAAGTGGAAAAGAAGGAAGAGTAGATACGACGAATGACAAGGAAAATATATAGTCGAATCCAATGCCATGATACCAGGTTTTCCGAGTACTTGTGGATTACGGGGCTGGGTTTACTCGTTAGTTAACCATACGGTGAAATGGATCGTCGCCCGAAGTCATATTCCTAAATCTTAATGGTGTTTGATCTTATACTTCCATTTGGTTACTATTTTTCATTGTCATTGCCCAAAACCTCCCCTTTTTTCCTGCCTATGTCTTTGATGTAGCTGATGATGAACTACGATTTTGCTTCTCTCTCTCTCAGACTTCTCTGTACAACGTTTCTCAAAATGTATTGCAGTGGTTTCTTGTACAATTTTGAATGCATAAATTAATGTTTACTCGAAGAAAAAAAATGTAACTTGTAAAATTAATCCCTGCATGGATCGCCTATACCACCCCATCATCATATTTCATCTAGTGTTCCATTGCTTTTAGTATTTAAAACATGTAATAAAAGGCATCACAAGTGTGATGTACTATTACAATGAGTTTCTTTTACTATATGACACATTTTTTTATCTCGCTATCGAATAGAACCATAACTGCATCTTCTCCAATTCAATCGTGAGGACAGACTTGCAGTATTTTCGAACACAGTAGATACCCAACAATGAACCCATAGAGGGGGAAGAATACTAAGAACTGCAACTGCACCTTCTCCAATCTATTTTTGAGGATAGGCTTGCAGCATTTTCGAATATAGTATATACCCATAAAGGGCGGAGAATACACGGAACCCATTTTGAATATAGACTTGTAGCATTTTCGAATTTTTCAAACATAGTATATACTCATAGAGGGTGGAGAATACACGGAACCCGTATTGAGGACAGACTTGCAACATTTTCGAACATATATACCCAACAATGAACCCATAGAGGGGGAAGAATACTAAAAAACCGCAACTGCACCTTCTCCAATCCATTCTTGAAGATAGGCTTGCAACATTTTCGAACATTGTATATGCCCATAGAGGGCGGAGAATACACAAAACCTATTTTGAGTATAGGCTTGCAACATTTTTGAATTTTTCGAAAATAGTATATATCCATAGAGGGTGGAGAATACACGGAACCCATATTGAGGACAGACTTGTAACATTTTCTAACATAAATACCCAACAATAAACCCATAGAGGGTGGAGAATACACAAAACCACAACTGCACCTTCTTCAATCCATTCTTGAGGGCATACTTACAATATTTTCAAATATAGTATATACCCATAGAGGGCGGAGAATACACGGAACCCATCTTGAGGACAAACTTGCATCATTTTTTAACATAGTATATGCCCATAAAGGGCGGAAAATACATGGAACCCATCTTGAGAATAAACTTGCAGCATTTTCAAACATAGTAGGTATCCAACAATAAACCATAGAGGACGGAGAATCCCCAAAGAGGGTGGAGAATCCCCAAAATTTCATTCAGATGGTGGGAAGTTCCCATTTAAATCCCATTAAAGGGAGAAAACATATCTCGAACCCAAAACCTCTTGATTTTAGATAGTGGTGCTCTAACAATTTGAGTTAAATTATTTTGACTGTCGATTTTATATTGAGTGCAAGTATAATGTAAATAATATTTACGAATGCAACCATTTTATGTATTACAAGAACTTGTGCAACTCATTGTTATTTCTCAAAGGTGATTATTATTTTATTAAAATATATTAGCTTGTTAGTATCAACTCTTTCACTACAGAGTTATAGTTTGCGACAGTTGCACTGTAATTGTGGTGAGTATAAAGATTGAGGGTGTGCTTGGTTATGATTTTTTTCTCATTTTTCTTCTCAATTTTCAATTTTTCAAATTTTTTTTTCAATTCTCAATACCATTTATTCTCAATTTTCATTATTATTCCATCCCATTTCTTAATACTATTCACTCAACATTTTCATTACTATTCAAAATTAATTCTCACAATTTTAATACTATTCACCTCACTTCTCAATATTATTACAATATTAATATTAATATCAAATATATTTATATATTAATAATATTATTAACTCTATGTAGAAATATTATTATACTAATATGAATAATATTTAAGATACTAAAATAATTATAAGTAATTTTGTCCTACGTGTAAAATAAATATGTAAAATTAAATAATAATATAATATTAATATAACTTGAATATTTCTATTAAATATCATTATAACATAAATATTGATGTTAAATATTACTTAATATTCTTATTATTATTATTATTATAATATCAATATTAATCATTATTTTTTAATAATATTGAAATATTTAATAAATAATTAATTTTTAAATTAAAAAATAATATTATATTGTGTAAAAAATACCGAATATACCGGTATACCGAGCTTACCGTACCGAAAAATACAAAAGTTACAAATTTTTTGGTATACTGAATTGTTCAGTACGATACGGTAACGGTATAAAAATTTCGGAAGTTTGGGTATACCAAAAAATATTTTTGTATATTTTCGATATTTGGTATCCCAGTACATTGTGGTATGTATCATACCATATCTATAAATATATAATATACTATTTATTATTTTATTTTTTTTATTTAATTAAACTTTGAGAATTATAGTTCATAAAATACAAGTTTTTTTAATAAATAATCAAAGGTATGAACGATATGTCAAATTTTCAGTATGAAATTGTATACCGTTAATTCGGTATATATCGAAAATTTTGGTACGGTAAGGTATACCGATATTTTAGTTTGGTATACGGTATGCGATTTTACCATACCGAAATTTCGGTATATCGAAATTTTCGGTATGGTAAACGGTATGTACGGTACGGTACAATATGTCAGCCCTAATTACGGTACTAAATTCACAATAAAAATATTATTATTATATGAATATTCATATTATATATCTAAATATTATTATTATAATTTTATGAGTAGTATTTTGATAGAATCTTTTAATAATACTATATTAAAAAAATACTATTATTTTATTTGTTTAACTTAATAAAAAATTGAGAATTATAGTTCATAAAATACAAGTTTTTTTAATAAATAATCAAAGGTATGAACGATATGTCGAATTTTCAGTATGAAATGGTATACCGTTGATTCGGTATATATCGAAAATTTTGGTACGGTAAGGTATACCAATATTTCAGTATGGTATACGGTATGCGATTTTAGCATACCGAAATTTCGGTATATCAAAATTTTCGATATGGTAAACGGTATGTACAGTACGATACAATATGCCAACCCTAAATACGGTACTAAATTCACAATAAAGATATTATTATTATATGAATATTCATATTATATATCTAAATATTATTATTATAATTTTATGAGTAGTATCTTGATAGTATCTTTTAATAATACTATATTAAAAAAATACTTCCTCCATCCCATAGTTAATGTAACTATTTTCATTTATTTTTGTCCCATAGTTTATGTAACTTTCTGGAAGGATATCAGACTCAAGGATATTGAAGACTTTCTTATTCTGGATGGAAGCCTTGGAGTCTGACTATTTTGTTGATTTGGAGAAGAGGGCCAAGTTTGAATCTTTGGTGTATCCAAATAATGAGTTGGTTGGCATCATCGATGACGATATCGATAGCCGTACATCGAAAACTGGGCATTATTGAGTAGGAAGAAGAGTTTGCTCACGAATACATGGAGTATGAGCAAGGTGCCGATGAACCAGTCCAAGGTGCTGCAGATGAGACCCTAACTGGTGAGGCGTCAATATCTGGACAGGTTGCTGCCTTATCTGCTGAATCCCTAGATCTTATTTCGAAGACTATTCAAGATGGGGGAAGGCATCTGTTGATTCACAATTCAACAATCTGGCACAGAACCTGATGAACAGATTCAGAGAGGAACAACAGGCTTTGGTCAAAGCAGAAAAGAAGATGACCATTGAGAAACTGCTACACATGCACGACGAAATATCTGCCAGAGTGATGAAGCGCAGAGATCCACTTTCAGATAAACTTACAGCAGAAGTGTCCATTCTTTCTGACATTGGAGTCCTTCTGGAGAGTGTTTACTCTTCTTTGGAGAAAACTGATACAAGCCTTGATGCTGTCTTGAGAAGATTTGAAGGCTTCATCAGCAAAGCCAAAAAGGCCTTGGAGTCTATTCTGAATCGGATTATGGGACTTGCGCTCACAACTTCAATTGTTCATATTACCCCCTTAGCCGTAGAAGAGCTGAAAGACGAGGACGAGGTGATGAAGGAATTCAAATCCTTAAACATCCGGCTGACAAACCTTTTTGATGCAACCAAAAAGGGGGAAGAGGGACCGTAAAAAACAGTCAATCATCCGGCCTGGTCCGACACTTTCCATAGTGGAGAAAACAATCACGAGGCTCCGTGATACGAGCTAGCCGAAATGTTTCAATCTATTGAAGAACACAACAAAGTTATTGGATATTCAAGACAGGCCATAGTCAATGTAAATCCTCCCTTGGTGAACTGATTACAAGGGTTGACAAGATTGAAGACTTCTCTTCAACTGTTCAGAAAAGATTCGATTCTGAAGATCAGGCCAAGAGTCTTGAGCTGACAAGGAAGGTTTAAATAACACGAGGACAGAGGTCAAGAGATAAAACAAATGTAAAGCCAAACAAAGTTAAGAAGTTAATCATGACTCGCTCTCAATCGCAGATGACAGCTGTAGAGAAAGAAGAGCAGCAAATGAGACAAGGAGTCATTGAGGCTGCCATCAAGAAGAAGAAGCTTGCTGATGCTGCAGGGCTGAGCAGAACATATATCAAAAGACAAAACAAGAAAGCAGCTGCTGCAGAAGAGATGGCTTGGGAAGAACGGGCTTTACCTGAAGAAGTTGAGAGGATTCTGGTAGCTCGACAAGACTTAATTCCAGAATGGACAAGAATCAAGGTCGACTGGCTAAGTGATGTATACATTCTCAGAGAAGATACCGAAACTTTTCTTTATCAAGGCGCTTTTCGATGCGAGTTTACGAATCGGTTTGATACCAAATATGAAAGATTTTGCAAAGTTGTGATGCCTGAAGGCAAGATAATGGCCTTGATGCCTTCTGCACCCAGATTCGAAACAATGATTCCGCCGCTCAGATCTGATAAATCCCTCGACCTGGTTGGTTGTTCTATGATTTTGCCAGAAGAGGAGATATCATCGAAAGAGACAGACTGGAAACCTTGCTGCAGAGAATGTACAAGATTTTTGCTATTCCAGCTGATCTCCGGAGGTTTTCCTTTTAAGAAGTCAGAAGATGAAGTCTTAGATCAGTTGTTAGGTATTTTTTATTATCATTTCTTGTATGCTGTAAGCTGTAATATTTATCAATTAAATGATTTACCTTTCTGATCTTAAGACAACGACTCATTGTTTTCTGATTTCTGTTATTTCTGTTCTTTACATTATTAGTTATCTGTTTTTCTGATTAAATGTTTTGGTTCATCAAAAAGGGAGAAATTGTTGGGAAATTTATAGTTTTGATGGAAGTTCCAAAACAAATTGTAATAGGACCAGTCAGACCTGTTAGCTGACTAATGACTTAGAATCAGGATAGGATGACCAACTGAGATGTATAGACAGCTGATGTAATAAATAGGTTACATATTGAAGGGGAACTAAATATGTATAGGTTAAGTCTTGAAGAAGATCAGAAGATCAGACAAGTCAGATAGTCAGATAATCAGGTGAAGACATGAAGTTGAAGAAGAATCAGAAGACCTGGAGATCAGATGACTACCAGAAGAACAAGACCAGACGACCAGAAGACCTACATCAGAAGAATGAAGGAGAGTCTGCTAAGTTGTGCTAAGACAACTTGCATCAGAAGACTCAATCATGTAGACTGATCAGTATTATCTGATCAAGTCAGCTCACACCAGGTGACAACTGAAGATTCATCAAGACATACGAAGTTAATCAGACAAGAAGAATGTCAACCTTAGTTGGTAAAGCAAACACTGAACAAGTGTACTTGATAACCAATGAGAGCAAGACACGTATGTACGGAACTGACAGAGCGGAGATTCGACGGATCATAGTCAAACGGCTATAAAGGACAAACTTGCATGCTTTTGGCCATGCCGTCCCTGTGCACGTCACATCCATCCTACAATCCTATTTTAAATAGACCAAAATTCAAATTGCTCTCCAACGGCTAATTCGAGTTCGTGCCTATATATATGGGATCAAACCTTCATAGTAAGGTTACGGAAATTATCATCAAGCTCAAGCTATCCACAATTTCCGCAAGAAGAACACAAAATCAAGAATATTTTCTAAGTGTTCATCCCATAGTTCTTAGCACATAAATCTTATAGTTTAGCTTTATGCTACCCAAACACTAGGATAGATTTCCAGTTGGAACACAACAAATCTTATACACAAACCAAAAGTTAGGTTAAATTTGTTTAGCAAGATTTCAGACTAGGGTATCTAGTTCTGATTTCTGGGATTGGTTGAGTGAGAACTCTTGAAACATTTGTTGTACTGTGTTAGACTAACACACTAAACTAAGTCTAGTTGGGTAAGTTGGTGCCCCTGCTGATAGGGAAGAGTGGACGTAGGACAAGTTGTCCGAACCACTATAAAATCTGGTGTGCATTATCTGATTTATCTGCTTTACACATCTTGCACACTACTTGTTTCAGTATTACATGCATATTTTGAGTCTGGATCAGATTTGCACCAAGCAACTGATCTGATCAGTTTGACACTTTGTCATCTGATTCAAAACAGATAACTTAGAATTTTAATTTAACAAACTGGTTTTTCACACGGGTAAAACTTAGCTTCCGCACAACAGTTAAACTGATAGACACCGAACTGATCTGCCCTCAGGCGATCAGTAAGTTGTATATCAATCCAAACTGTTACACACACACTCTAATTAGGCAACTTGCTATTCACACCTGATCCCACGAAAAAATTTCAGAAGTCTATTCACCCCTCCCCTCCAGACTTTTGCCCTCACGAAAACCCGTTCGGGACCTACAATTTCCTAAAATGGAAATACCCACTTTAACTCACACCCTTTAAACATTCACTTATTTACCATATGTCACTCTCTCATACCCTCAACACTTTATCACTTATCACCTTTAATTAATATTATTCAACTCTTCAATAAAGTTGATTTCCCTTTTCACCCACAACACTTTATCACAAAATTTTCATGAACATTAAGAGTTACATAAATTATTGGACGGAGGGAGTAATTATTAATATTAACATTATTAATATTAGTTAAAATATTTTTTAATATAATATTATTAATATTATAAAATCTTAATATTAAATTTATTAAAAAAATATTTTATTAATCAATACAACATAAATTAAAATTTCATCATATTAACTATTCAAAAGAAAAAAAAATCTCATGAAATCACATTCTCATTTTCCATACACATATCACATCAACCATAATCATTACATTTTTTTCACATCCAATCATACTCTTATTTTTTCATAACTATTCATCCAAAATATTTTTTTTCCATAACAATGGAAAATGATAAAATGATGATACATCCAAGCACAACCTGAATGATTGCTTCATTTTAATCAATCACCCCTTCCCCCGAAATTTCAACCATCCATGCATGATATGATGCATGCATGTCTTGCGCAGGGGCGGACGCAGGAACTAAACTCAGGCAGGGCACAAAATTTTACTATAAAAGAAAAAAAAATCAAATTTAATGGGAAAAATCTGATTATTGTAATGTAGAGTTTTGCATGAACCGATCTCACAATGAAACACAACATAATTTGATAATGGTGCTTTAACATTTTAAAATTGGTGATTGTTAATTTTATCACTTTGAGAACCCCCATCATATCATCTTATGCAAGAATTTGCCTATGTTGTATATGTATTTAAGAGATGTGGTTAAAAATAATTATATATAAAATAAAGTATAAAAAATTATAACATTATAAAAAAAAAAAAATTACTCTATTTAGTAACTGTTTGCAAACTCAGAAGAAAACATAGAAGCACTTTTTTTTTTTTTTAAATTATGTCAAGAAACTGTAAAAATAATTGTTTAAAATGTTTTTTTTTATAGTTTCAAAACATGCACTAATATTGGTTAACAAATAAAAGGACCTTGTGGCTAAAAAGTAATAGACTCTTCTAAGCATGTGAGGAGCTCTTCTCTCATGTGAATTAACAAAAAAAAAAAAAACATGACTGTGAAAAGTAAGGCTCTAACCAACTATCATGTGTGGTAAAAAGGACTAACTAAGCCCGGGCCAACCATTACATTTAGAAACATTATAACATATGCAATATGAGTAGGTTTATTGTGAAAATTTTCATGTATGAAAATATATAAAATTGTCCTAAATCAATCATCTACTCTCTAAACACTAAATAATTAACCCTAAATTATGACCTATTCGGGCCGGGTGAACCATGAATCACTTGGGCCGAGTGAACCATGAACCACTCTATTTTTTCTTACCTTCATCAATTACAGAATTTGGTTGTAAATTAAAATTTTTTCATGTATGAAAAATTTTCATACTAGACATTGTCATGCAATATATATACAATCTGTGAAATTGAGGCAGGGCACTTGCCCCCTCTGGACGGAATGTGTGTCCGCCACTGGTCTTGCGATATTAAATTAAATTGATCTACACTTTAATATTTTTGTTTATAAAGGCCAGAAGATCTCTTCTCGTTCATAAAGATTAAGAGTAGAATTTCGATAAAATTTGTTCATAGTATGAAATTTATACCCATGGTCCCACCCAATACATTATTTTGGGAATTATGCTTTTTTTTTTCAACAAATCTTAAATAAACAGTGAAACTGCTGCAAATAGTTACCTTATATATTCATGATAATATTCTAAAATAATAATTAATTTTTTAGCATATTTGTTGAATAACCATATCTCATATAAGGACTTCTTCAACTTGCAAACGTACTTTTCCTTCCCGAAAATTTGAAAACCATCCGATTGGGTCATGTATATCTCCTTATCATACTCTTCATGTAGAAAAGTTGTCTTCACATCGAGTTGTTCAAGTTTCAGATCTTGGTGTGTTACCATTTGAAATAACACTTTGATAGATGTATGTCTGACCGCATGTGAGAAAATCTCATCATAGTCTACTCCCTCCATCTGATGGAACCCTTTAGCAACGACTCTGACTTTATACATGATATCCTCAGCAGGTGATATTCATTCCTTTTTCTTGAAGACCCATATTTTCATGTAAATTTTTCACTCAGGAGGCTGCTTGACTAACTCTCATTCTTGTGAAGTGACTCCATCTCATCTACCATGGCAACAAGTCATTGGGTAGACTCCGTACATACTTATAATGGACCTAACATCGAGATTTTGTATAGTGGAGTAGTGGGCTGACTTGGTATTGGGCTGACCCATCCTCAGATTGGGCTGGGCTGATTTAAAATTTATGCTATACAACCAACTTGGGCCTCAGATATCTACAAATTTCGTCCATTTATTATTTAACTTACTTTGCTATTTTATGTTCAGTTGCTCACGCGGGTGCAAGGATTCTGCTGATACTGAATAAACAGTGGACTTCCATTAATATACATACCATTAAAATCGCCTTTTTTTTCCTATTCTACTATTTATTGCATTGCAATTGTGGTGGGCCCTGTTTGTCAACTATCCATAGTTCCATACCCACCATTTTTTTTTTTAAAGGGCAGGCCTGATTTATTATTAGTTGTTGGATGACTTGGAAGTTAGATCCAATACTTATTTACCAAAATAAGAACTCAAAGAAAGTAAGCTCAATGGCACTCCACGTTTAGATATATGTAATTCACTATATTTTATCTAATGATTTTTAATGAATAAGAAATTTACAAGTCTCTTATATCTCTCAATTTTTTTTATATACTGATCTCGGACAAAGTCTTGCAGAGATATTACAGTGATATATACAATCAATTAAAAGTTAAGTTACGATTTTTTTTTCCCCGATAAAATAAGCCTATGATTTAATACAAACATTTTTGTGTAAATAAAATTGCAAATGTGGTCCTATAAGAATGTCAACTCTTCAAAATGGTATTTAATGAATTTTTGGTACCAAAGTTGATTTTTGAAAATTCTCAAGGACCAAAATTGTTAAATAAAAATCGAATGAGACCATTTCTACCAAAAAAAAGGACCGAAAAAGTAACGTGAGACCAAATTTGTTACTGAAAAATTCTCATGGAACTACATTTTCAATTTACCACTTGTGTCATGCAAAATATGAGAAACGCATACTTGATTTCAATATATATATAATAACAAATGGTGGTAATTAATTACAGTAAATGAATAAACATTAGAACAAAGTCAAACTCTTACATATAAAAAAATCAAAACATAATTCTACTCATCTTGATCCACACATTTAAAATCAACAAAATCAACATCGGAACAAAACTGAAAAAACTGGCACGCATGTCTCAACTCGAAATCAATCTCCTTCTTCGTGAAGCTGCCATCTTCAACTTTATGAAATATAACTTCATTAAACGCCTTCATAAACGACGTGCCACTATTGCAAAATCCTACAAGAGTTGGATTGGTGGAAGTCTCTTCAAGAACCCTAATGTCCACATCCATCTTCCTCCTCCACTCGTAATTATCTCTGGAATTAGTTACCCAAAGTTGCATGTTTCCATCTCGTGCCGAGCAACTGAAGCCGAGCCCCCCTTGGTACTCCACGAGTGTTCCGTTGGCAGAATCCGTAGTTTCTGGCAAACAGAATTTCTCGAAATGTTGGTGCTTTACGTGGAATGCGACTACATTCTTCGAACATGTTTTCCAATAGACGAATTCAGCGGCTGTGATGGCGGGTTGATGGAAGTCTATGAACTCGTTGTACGGAAGATACAGGCTTTGTGTTCTTCCCCAATGCCAAGTTTTCGAGTCAAATATCTCACATGCGTATTCCATCATGTCTATCGTGCTACAAAAAAAAAAAAAAAAAAAAAAAAAAATATATTAGTGAATGTTACTCTTTAGCAAGTCAGCATGAATTAAAAACAAACAAACGATGTCATAAATTAATAGGCACTTTTTTTCGTAAATTAAGTTCGTTATTTTCGACATTTTGTATAAAAATTATGGAACATTTTCTTTTTACTAATATATCATTCACAATTGGGAAGCAATCTTACCTGCATAAATAATTTTTTTTAGGCAATTTGCATTTTCGTAGGCAATTATATTTGTAGTTTAAAAATAATATATATAATTAAAAAATATTATAGGCAAATCGTAGACAAATCCTTACTATTTAAGGACGAAATAGAAGTATATAGTATATAGAAGGATTAGAGGAAAATTACGTACTCAATGATCTCCATCTTCGATAACCGAACAATGTTGAAGCGCAAGGACTTAAATTTCTCGACCACAATCGCGACTCCAACCGTTTGACGCCCAAGTTTAGGATTGGGCAGCGCTTTCCACTGCCCAGTTGCCGGTTTGGCAACGTACCACCGAGAGTTTTTATCCTTTCGTTTTTCGCAGCATACGAGCCCTAGGTTGCACGAAGATAAAATTCTTACATCACCGGAAGGCCAATTTTTATTGATGCGATCCTCTTCGACTTGATCGACACCGATGAATTTGGATTTAAGAGTTTTATTATTGATATCTTGAATGTAAAAGCCAAACAAGGTGGCGTTTCTTTTCAAATAGAAAGGGAAGAAGGTAGAATCGTAAATCATCTCCTTCCACCCCTTACACACATCGGTGCATGTATACAATGTATCCCATGGAGTTTGCATTAAAACCTCCGATAACATCTCCAATGGGAGCTCTTCTAATTCCATCTTCGAATATATATTTTCTTACGGGAATACCAACCTTCTACAAACTATACTAGAATTTGGAAATTAAGGCGAAGAAATAATATTAATGTGAAGAATATGGTAAGGGGGACTGCCTTTATATAGACTTAACAGATTTGGATTTACCAATCTGAGTTGGATAGGATTATACTTGATCTTTACGCAAAGCCAAGATAGAACTAGATTAGGAAGTATCTTGTAATTAAGGAAGTTAATAAAATCTTACTAGGATATGGTAATTAAGGAAATAAAATCCTACGACTAGTTAGATATATCCCATCAGAAGTCGCCGAGATTTTTTTTAATTTACGATGGGTGTACTTATGTTTACTTGAACTAAGTTTAGATTTCGGAAGACCACATATTTTTAGGAAAAAGTAGAGTACGTATAATTCTTGGTAAATATAGCATACAATCCTATTAGGAAATTAATATTATAAATATATATATGTATAACACCTAGCTTATGGGAACACTTTTGGGTAATAGTATTAACATAATTTTATGGTATATTTTTTAATTACATTATACGCATTTTATTTATACACATGCACTCGTGTTCAATAATTCATTATAAGTCTTATATGCACCAAGTGCATTATGCAATTGAAATGTATTTTTAAAATATGCAACATATTTCAATGCAAACAACTTTGCATATTTTAATATATGAAATAAATTATATGTTCCAAAAAAATATTTGAGTTAGCACATGTACATAGTAATATATTAATATTTTTAATTAAGAGAGTTTAATTTATGATGACAAGTGAAAATTTTCAATATGAAATAAATTATATGTTCTAAAAATACATTTAAGTTAGCACACACATATAAGGGAGTAATATAATAATATTTTTAAGGGAGTTGTCTGCATACCAAACATGAGCGCTAACCACTCTGCCACTGTACTACTAAATGTTAACATTTTGTTTTATTAAGGCTTTATACATAACTATTGTTTGCACCCATGCGAAATCACAGCTTATAATATTTATTAATATAAATTATATTTAGTTTAATTAGAAAATATTTAGTTACTATTGTATAGATATACACAAGTACGATATTTTAATTAATTAAATCAATATATTAAACGTTTAAGGATTCAATGTAGTGACATTCAAAAAATAATTAAATGATTAATTGGGATTTACCAATCTGAGTTAGATAAGCCATTCCACAAAAGATAGAACTAGATTAGGAAGTATCTTGTAACTAAGGAAATTAATAAAATCTTACTAGGATATGGTAATTAAGGAAATAAAAATCCTACTAAGATATGTCAAGTCGCCGAGATTCTTTAATTACGATGAGACTTATGTTTACTCGTACTAAGTTTAGATTTCGGAAGACCAGTACATATTTTTAGGAAAGAGTAAATTACAATTCTTGGTAAATATGGCATATAAAATAATTGTAATTTTAACAACTGTGGAATTAATGCACATAATAAAACTAAAAATTAATATTAAAATAAATTAATTAGCAACTAAATTTTTAATGGTCATATAAATAAAGAAAATTTAAATTTAAATTGGAAGAGAATTTGGAATTTTGAGGTAAGATAATTAGAAATACAAATTTTAAAATAATATAACATAATTTAATTATAATTTATAAATAATAAAAAATAATTATAATTTTAAAAGGTGTGGAATTAATGCATGTAACTAAAGGAGAAATTGATATAAAAAATAAATTAATTAGCGACTAAATTTTTAAAGGTTATATAAATAAAGAAAGAGAATTTGAAATTTTGAGGAAAGATAATTAGAAATACAAATTTTAAAATAATATTTCCTCTGTCCCGCAATAACGTGCACAATTTTTATTTTTTTTTGTCTGTTCCGCAATAACGTGCACATTTTCTAAAATGACAAAACACTCAAAACTTACACACTCACAATATCATTATAATTAATTTAAATAATACCAATAAAACAAGTTTTCTTAGTGTATGTGCTTGGATAGGGGTGCACGTTATCTCAGGACAGAGGGAATATAATATAATTTAATTAGAATTTATAAATAATAAAAAATAATTATAATTTTAAAAGGCATGGAACTAAATCACATATATAGAAAAAATTGATAGTACAATTTTTTTTTAAAATTATTTAAATTGGGTACACATACAATTAATGTTATAAAATAAACAAATGAGATCAAGTGTCCTAGTGGTTGAGCGCTCGTCCCAGCGCCCAACCACACCGGGTAAGTTCACTTATACTAGCCCATTGCTTACAATTCAATAAATTGAGAGTACTTCGAAAGAATGGCATCTCTAATGGAAAGATAGCAATGCAACGTACCTATTTAAACCTAGAATATCCTTGTATTACAGTGTTCTTATATCTGTACACAAGTCTGCCATAACTCAAAGAGCTCTCTGGTAGTTCAGATTGTCATATTTTTCTCCACAAGGTAATTCACTGGGTAGTCAGATTCTCAAATGAGCTTTATATTTCAAAGGAATTTAAATTAAAATCGTCTCATAACTTTGCACCTTTATTGAAATGACTTTGCACCTTTATTGAAATGGTCCCATAATTATTAGTTTTTTCAATTTAGTCTCATATGTATTCAATTTGATCAAATTTAGTCCCAAGCCGCCGGAGGTCGCTCAAAATTGCTTAAAATGAAATCGTTTTGGACACGTGTCTTACAAACTTCGGTCAAAATTGGGGGGCGTGTAGAAAATCGCGCCCAAAACAACGTCGTTTTGGGCAATTTTGAGCGACCTCCGGCGACTTGGGACTAAATTGGATCAAATTGAATACATGTGGGATTAAATTGAAAAAGTTGATAATTATGGGACTATTTCAATAAAGGTGCAAAGTTATGAGACTATTTTGGCTTAATTCCCGATGTCAACTGATTTGCATTTTGTGTGTATTAGTTGTTCCATTCAAAATATTACTTAAAAGAGTTTTGAATTAATTAAACGCTAAAACTGTATATTTACAAAAAATCAACTCTTGATTTTAATGCTGGAATCATTTGAGTTGTTTTATTTAAATTCATTATCTATAATGGCATTTACTGCATTAGAGTCTATTGAGTCCAAAAATTTCGTAAGAGAACTCGACTCTGCAAAATAAACACACTAAATAAATAATACGGTGCTATTATTCATACCCAAAAAAATTGTCCAATACACTTGCATGTAAAACAATTTTAAGTTGTTCGTACCATCACATAAAGCTTCAAATTAAGTGATAAAGTTTTTTTTTTTGGGTGCCAATAGTCACTCCCTAAATCATGCGTACTACATAATAATTTGAACTTGTGGTATTTAATTACTTACTCAATTGCTGCTGAGTATACACGAGGTACAACGCTTTTTCAGTTCGCCAACTGCTCAATTTAATTTATTCAGATTTTATGTTCAATTTTTGGTCCAACAAGTTGTTGATTTTGCATCTTTCCCTTTTCTGGATGAAGACTAGTACTGGTTCTCCAGTCCAGATAGTGATGCAGCTAATTCACGGCGCCTCGTACATAATATATCTGGTGAATTACGGGTTTGATGGGGATCCAAACCAAATTCGTCCCATAATTTTCCATCTTTATTGAAATGGTCCTGTAACTATCAATTTTTTCAATTTAGTCCTATGTACTCAATTTGTTCCAATTTAGTCCCAGACCGTCGGATATCGAACAAAAACACCCAAAACGACGTCGTTTTAGTTGTTTTTCTATCACGCGCACTTAATTTTTGCAACTAAAACAACATCGTTTTGGGTGTTTTTGATCGATCTTTGGCGGTTTGGGACTAAATTGAAACAAATTGAATACATGTGGGACTAAATTGAAAATGTTGATAGTTACGAGACCATTTCATTAAAGCAGGAAAATTATGGGATGAATTTAGTTTAAATCCCGGTTAGATGCAAGGAAGGTCAGTTTTTTTTTTTTGGCTTTTTGATGAATCGTCTTATAATTTTTTGAGCTACAAGTTTTTGTGCTTTAACTAGTCCACTTTTATGTGTGTGCTTATTCTATGTGAGGAGTTTGTAACTGTCCCTGTCATTTTTTTTGGTGAAGTTGTTATGATAAATATTGATAAACTAATCAGGGTTCAATTACCAATGCTAAATAGTTTATTAGAGTTGAAGGAAAACCATAAGCTTAGGCAGATGTATAATGTATGTGTGTATATGACTCAAAACATTGTCATTTGTGTTTAGTAAACATTGTCATCTATAGTTGAGTTCAATTTCTTAGGTTGTGAAGATAATATAGTATTTAGTTTTGGGGTTCTACAATATAGGATATGACATTGATAGGGATATCTACTAGTCCTTTGCTCTAGGATGCCAACTATAACAATATATTGGAGAGGTTTTACGTTTACGTTTTCCTCCAAGAGACATGTTGCTATTTTTTTGAACTACCTATGTGCCAATGTGGGGGTTGACATTTACATTTATGTAATGCCCACGATTTAAGAGAATATCAATTATTAACTTGTATGGTATTGGTTTTGTTCTTTTTATCGACTTAATAAAAGAATGCCTTGGTAAGAATTCTTACTTCATTAATAGGAATGTCAAATTAGAGTGACTAGACCTTTTGCCTTTGTTTCCTATATATCCCTAGATTGAGTAATGCAATCATGTCCTTTGTCCCCAAAATTTCGAAAAACTCTCCAATTGGACATGTAAATGGAAAATAAAGAGAACACCATAAGAGTGAGGAAAATTCATTTAGATTTGAGCCCTTAAAGAAATGTGTACACCAATAGTTCGCACACTAAAACCTGAAGGCGCCCCCAAATTGAAGCATTCTGAGACTTTAGAGCCTATGAAGAATGGACATGTGATACACTATGAGGGACTATAATACTGCTGCAACTTCTGAGCTAAGAAGTTCACTGACAAGCATGTATTAGGTGGACATCAAAATGTTAACAAATCTGAGAAGATCGCAAAAAAAGTGTTTTGAGAGGTATGAAGATAACTCTACATACGCTGGTGATGGCTCCAAAATTTCCAATAAAGGATGGAAAAAGATGCAAGGGAAAATTTATTGCCATTGGAGAAAGTGAGCTTTCTGATAATTACAGGCAATTTGATAGTGCAGAGAGTCAACACCATAAAGATGGTATTGATTTATATATCAATCATTAAAGCTCTAATCATTAAGTGCATATTGTTTTGTGTCATTATTTTCTACATTTGGGAGTAGTCCTAAATTTTAAATTTTTTTTAATATTTCAATTGCTATCAATTTATGTATTTATATTTTTCCTCCAACAATTATTACCCATTTTCTTATCAATTATGCACACATTTCGTGTAATAATTTGAAAAATATATGTATTTGAATTTTCCCTTAAGAAAATTATGACCTTTTATTTTTCTTTTGAATCAATGTATTCTATAACAAGCCACCGCTTCACTAAATCTTGTTTGTAGCATAAATGGTTTTCACATTTCAGTGACACCATTATATATATATATATATATATATATAAAAAAAAATTGAGAATGTATTGATATAAATTTCCTATCCATGTTTGTAAAAGATCCACAGGATACTATTGATATAGATTTTTGCACGATCCTTATGTTAATATGGTATCAAAGCCATGAGAAGTAGGGTATATATAAGTTATATGGTTTCAAGATGTATTGAATCATGAAATCATATAACTTATATATACCCTACTTCTCATGGCTTTGATACCATATTAACATAAGGATCGTGCAAGGATCTATATCAATAGTATCTTGTGGATCTTTTACAAACACGGATAGGAAATTACTGAGAAATTCCATAGTCCATGAGTTAACCTGAAAAAAGTTTTACACCCAAAAACGTTTGCACCTATTCATCAGCAAAACGGCAAAATGGGCTAGCCCATATGGTTAACTCATGAATATCACTGGAAAGCTAAAACCTACCGGTTAAACCAACTCTACCTTTGATATATCAAATTACAGATCAATATAGGAATATAATTCAAAATGAGCATGATAGTAGAGTATAGTTAAGTCAGGTCATGATTCAATACAAGTAATTTAGCCGACCATTGAGGCGGCAATCATCAGAAATAAAAATTTAAAATACAGAATTTAAATAACAATATACCTTTAAAAAGCCACAACCAAAAACTAGTTTATGAACAATAATATTACAAGGTTACAAGGTTGCACACAAGAGATGGATTTAGAGAGAGAAAGAGGGGGCGAGTCTAAACTCGAGCGTGCCTCTAAAAAGAAAATACAAGCCTATATATAGATGAAAGAGCCGGACATCAAACCCCGGATTTCAAGATAAAAAAGAAATAGAGCACAAAAAACAAAGCCACAAAAAGACAAAAAAAAAGTTTGAATAGTAATTACTATTCATGAACAGTACTTTGTCTGCTGATGCAAGCAATAACGAAATTTGATTTTGTCTAATACTGTAGCCACATTTTGCTGGAATGTGCTAAATCAAAGTCTTCTCTAAATCGCCATTAGTGAAGCTTGTTTCTTCAGAAGAATTAGAGTCTTATTAAATCCTTTTAAGGAATGAGGATAATGTCTTCCTTCATCAATATCATTCCTGTATCTCATTTTTTCCAGTACAGGAATACATATTTCAAGAATCTTAATTTTCTTCTTCGGAACTTTGAGATAATTTTTATCTCGGATTTCATTATTATTTTCATAAAAAATAACATGAAAAGGGACCTTCTAGATATTAGAAACTGGCATTAGTTTGGAGCTATTTAGATATAATCTCCAATCTTCCATTAACACTTTCTTTCTTTAAGTTTCTCTTTAAGAGAATTTCTCAAAAGATCAAAACTTTCTTGAAGAGAAAAGTCTTGATAGCCTTCATTTGGGTCCTGAGCATCTTGTAATTCAGAACTGGAAATCATAGAGACATCTGATTTTGAATCAGAAAAATCAATATCATTGAATAAAGCTTTCTTGATATGATCCATATAAAGATTGTTGGGAGATGAATTTAATAAAAGATTATATGATTTTGATTAAGATCCCAAAACCCCTGAGTATGACATGTTCAGAATGATCTTGATAATTGAGTCAAGATTCAGTTTTAGATTATTCAGGATGTTATCTGCAAAATGTATAGTCAGCAGATATAGTTCAGGATAGGTTCTGAAGACTCTGAAGAACTCAAGATATGTTCAAGAAACCAAGTTTTCAAAGATGAAAATCAAGTCTCAAGACTCAAGATGAAAATCGAGAACTCAAGACTCAAGATGAAGACTCAAAGATATCACCAAGATAAATCAAGATTTAAGACCTCAAGACAAGATTCAAGACTCAAGACTCAAGACGCAAGATCAAGACCGAGAAATCAAGATCAAGAATATCGAAAGCACAAGAATTATCAAGACTCAAGAATGTATCAATGCTTAGTATGAACTCAATGTTCCGAGACACCAATATATATCTATCCGGAAGGATGCAATATCGTGAGAAAGGCGATGCCTTAGAAAGTTAGATATTGCCAAGACATTCAAATGCGCATAAAAGGAACTAAGTCAGAAGTGTTGTTAAGGTTATATCAAACTCAGAGTTTGTAACCAAAAGAGCCGTTGAAGGTGTCTACCTTTAACTGAAGACAAAAGTCAAAAAGAGGAAGACGACACTGTACCATACTGACACTGACAGTGACAGGCCGCTGAAAAAGATGTCAGATGTACGAAAGTTCCAGACTGCAAAAAGTGAAGACCGGCTACATGAAAGGCTATTGCCTAAAACATGTTAGGGAGTTTCAAACCCTAAATATAGCCAAGCCACACACCATAAGAGGGAACTCACGAAGCTATCTCTCCAACGGATAGTTTTCAAAGAGTGACCTTGGTGTATGCCTATAAATACTGGTGACCCTCTACTTTGTAAGGTTACGGGAAATTTATACGCAACTCAAGAGCTCAAACTTATTCTTGCAAAAGTTAAAGCACTCGAAATACCTTGAATTTCCCAAGTGCTTCTATATTGAAGAGAGCTCACTTTACTAAGCCTAGCTTGATAAGATTTATCCAAAGCTTAGTCGAGATATCCTAACTCTTTGCATTGTGCTTCATTGTAAAGAATAACTCATCCTAGTTGGAAACCAACCGAGAAACCCCAAACCCTTGAGAAGGTAGTTGGAGTGTGTTTGTTGGTGAGTAGAGTTGTAAAGAGTTAGTAAACTACGCGGAGTAGTCAGAAAACTCTAGAGGAGAAGTTAGTAAGCTACGGGGTAGTCCGAAAGCTTGTGTGTGATTGAGTAAGTAAACTACGAGGTAGTCGAAAAACTCAAGGTCGGGTTGAGTAAATAAACTACGTGGAGTAGTCGAAAAACTCGTAGGCCGAAGTTGAGTAAGTAAACTACAAGGTAGTCAGAAAGCTCAGAAGTTGATAGTGAATTTCTTTGAAGAGTCAGAGAGAGTGGATGTAGGAGCTTGAGTCTCTGAACCACTATAATCGCTGTGTTCTTTATTGCTTTCATTATCTCGTATTAATCGCTGCATTGACTTGATTTTGAAAGCATACTTTTCAATCGATATTCGGTTGGAATCAATCCAATTGAAGTTGCATAAGTGAATCACAACCTAATCACTATTTCATAAAGGGAAGGTTTTTTCAAAGAAAGCTTAAAACGAGTATAATCTAAGGGGCCAACCATTCCGCAGACGATCGAGTAGCTAGAACAGATAGTTATCAAATCGAACTCTCTTCGAGGATTCATGAAGCTAGTTATCTCGATCCAAGCAACTCGGGATCTCTGACACTCGAGATTCGGTTGGGATTATCTCGAGGTATCTGAAAGCGACTCGGGATCACTTTGTCTCGATGAGACTTTGACTCGAGAGCGATTTGTGCTTCTCGAAACCTAATCTTGAGGATTATCGACCCAAGCCAACCTCGAAGAAAAAAAAGTTTTAAAATCATCTTTGACACGTGTATTCCCCCATACACGTGTAAGACTCGTTTTACCGGACCAACAAGTGGTATCGAGCGGTGGGTTCAACTTGACCACTTTGTGTTGACCAAAGTTTTATTTTCAAAAATACTTGTGGTTCTATCCGAATCGATCTTATTTGTTGAAAAAAAAATTCTTTTCAAAAGATCGGAAAAATGTCTTCTAAAAACTTCACATGTTCTCGATGAGAGAACTATGATCTATGGAGATCGAGAATGCAGGGCTCATCTCAGATTCCAAACATGAGCGTATGTGGAGAGTGGTTTCTCAAGGACCATTCAAATTCTTGTGGTGAATCCTGAATTCTGAGAAGAAGAGGAGAGAATTGATCCTAGAAAGCGAGAATTTCCTAAGTCGATGACCAACTAACTCCCGAGGAGAGAAAAGTTAGTCAATCTAGAATACATTGCAAAAGACACACTATACAAAGACAATTGATGATGGTGTGATGGGAATGATCTCTCACTGTAATACTGCTAAAGAGATATGGGATACACTAGCTGTTATGTGCCAAGGCACAGATCATATAAAAGAAAACAAACTTTAAGTGGCAATTGGAAAGTTTGACAGTTTTGAAATGGATGATGGTGAATCAATAGACAAATTGGAAGTCAGATTCACTAGCATCATGAATGATCTAAACGCACTTGGAAAGAAATATCCACAAAGAGAAGTGGCATTGAAAATTCTTAGAGGTCTTTCTAAGAAATGGGATATTCATGCAGTGGTGATTGAAAACACCAAGAACATTAGTTCAATGCCATACCAACAAGTCTTCTCTAAGCTGAAAGCCTATGAATTTGTAATTGATAAGAAATCCAAAAAGGCTGACAGCAAAGATGATTCTTCATCGAAAAGAATGTGGCTTTAAAAGCCAAAGATAAAACCTCAGAAAAACTAAAGAGTCGAGAACCCCCCATGCCAAACATCGATGAGCTTGAGGAAAAGCTAGACCGATGGCAAGGAGGTTTGACAGACTTAATAGTAGATTTGGAAAATACAAAAAGCTATTACAGAACCACAGTACCAGAAGAAACCTGAGGACAGATCAACTGAGAAGAAGAAGGACCTGAAAGCTGAAGGATCTTCATCCAGAAAGAAGGACTCCAAGTCCAAAGAAGAAAATGATCACGATGATGATGCCTACAGATGCTATAATTGCGGAAGAAATGTCACTTCCAAAGATGATTGTCCGAGTTGAGTCTTAGGAGAGAAGAGAAAGACAAGCTAAAAGAGACCGTAAGTTCTCAAGCAAAAAGGCCATGGTTGCGAGAAGAAGAACACTCGAGGAGGAATCTAGCTCTTCGGGATGAGATATTCTCGAGACGGTGAAAGTGATGACATCTGTCTGATGGCCATTGAGGAGGTAAACTCTTCTGTCTCTGTTGTTGCTCCTACACTAGTACAAGAGTTTTCAAGTTCCACTGAAAATAGTCATTTTGACCTGATGGATTCTTTTGAGAATCGATGAAGGACTATCTTTTTTTGCAAGGATCGCTAAATAAAAAACTCAAGAGCGAGAATAAGGAATCAATCTTTGAAAATCTAAAATGGAAAGACTCTAGCAAAACTAAGATCACTTCTCAATTAATGGGAACTCTTGATGAACCGGATGTTACGAAAGTACAACTCTCGAGAAAGAGAAGTTGATCATGTCCCTAATCGAAAAAGCTAGAAAATCCATTGAAGAGATTCACTAATCGAACTAAGTTCAATGACCTCTCGAGAAGCATAAAAAATCTCTGAGAATCGGAGGATAGTGCATGAAGAAGTTAACTCTATTGAATAAAGCATCTAAAGTGATAGATGAAATTCAAAGTTACCAGAGATCTGCCACTATAAAAACTGGATTGGGATACATTCCAGGGGGAACCTCACAAGGTCATCTGAATGTTGCATCATGTAGCAAGAAGACTATCTTTGTAAAACCAGGCACCTACACTTCAAGTCAAGTAATGCCCAAGGTTGTAGACAAGGAAAAGGACCTATGATTTCAATAAAAAATTGAATGATCGGGTTAGAAAGCCCAAACCTCGGTGAAGGCTAGAAAACCCGAACAATCGATTGGAAAGTTTCGAGCAAGTACTTCAAAGCCTCGGTTAAGAATGCAAATCTGAAAGGCTCCACATCGAACCATCGAGAGGAATCCTCGATGAGAAACACTTTCAGAGAGACATTCTCAATGAAGAGACCAAGTCCTCGAAGACCTTTGAAAGACCAGATTTCAAAGATGACAACCCGAACCTCACTTGCCTAAAGGTAAAAGTTATCCGAACCCGAGTCAACAAAGATTTAGACCGGTTGCACAAAAAGCCCAAGCATCTCAACAAAAGGCCCGAACCAAAGAAGAATTCAAAAGCCCATGTTCATGCTAAAGCTAAAGACACATACGTAAAGTCGCTAAGGCACCCCCGTAGTAGTAGATGTGTATGTTGATGTTTATGGAAGACAAATTAGCCACTCTAAAGTGATTAGAGTTGTCGAGCAGATTTGGATTCCGAAAGTACATCTAACCTTGTAGGACCCTACACAAATTGAGTACCTAAGAATTGATCTGCTTTTTTTGAGGAAAAAAACAAGGGCACTAAACCGACTAATGATCACATGGCAATCGATGAGCGAGATGAAAAAAGCTCCTCGATATTTGGTATCTTGACAAAGGATGTTCAAGACATATGACAGATATAAAGAAGACACTCGGTGACTATGTTGAACAAAGAGGCCCACGATCACTTTTGGAGATAATTCCAAGGGATGATCAAGGATATGGAACTTTGGAAATTGACTCGATTCATATCCATGGTGTTTCATATGTATCTGGATTGAAGCATAATTTGCTTTCAATTAGCCAATTCTGTGATAAGGGTTTCAATGTTGAGTTCTCTAAAAACTTATGTTTTGTAAAAAATGATACATCACAGAAAGTTTTACTTGCTGGTACAAGAAAAGGGAATGTGTATCTTCTTTGATTGGAGTTTAGCTCCTAAAGATACATGTTTAGTTCTAAAAGTTCCACAGATACCCGATTGGTTATGGCATAAAAGAATGAATCACCTAAATTTCAAAACTGAACAAGCTTGCAAGATTAGCTCTTGTGAGAGGGTTTCCTAACGAAGTGTTCACAAAGGAACATATTTGTGATGCATGCGAGAAAAGGAAAACAGATAAAGAGCATCATTTAAAAGTAAAGTTGAGGTTTCTCTTGAAAAGAATACTTGATTTATTACATATGGATCTTTTTGGTCCTATAACACCTGTAAGCACTAATGGCAGGAAATACACATTGGTAGTAGTTGATGACTACTCGAGATATACTTGGGTCATATTCTTACTCGATGAAAGAGACTCGAATAAAAGTTTGCCAGAGTTCTTGAAAAGGCTCAAGATTGAGAAAAATCGAGTGTGGTCAAAATCGATCGACAAAGGAACCGAATTCATAAATCATATCATATCGATTATTGTGCGAAGAATGGAATTTCACATGAAACATCACCGCAAGGACCCCTCAACGTAATGGTGTTCTTTGAAAGGAGGAACAGGACTCGAAAGAAGTTCAAAAGGACTATGATAAATTTGAGGTCGATATTCCTAAAAGATTTTGGGTTTGAAGTCATCAACACTTTGCATGCTACTCTCGTAACAAATCCATCTTGACCAAGAGTCAAGGCAAAACACCCTATGAGCTTTGGAATGAAAGGAAGCCTCTTGTTTCTTTCTTTTCGTGTTTTGGTTGCAAGTGTTTCATACACAATAATGGTAAAGATCGATTTGAAAACTTTTGATAGTAAAAGGCGATGATGGAATATTCTTAGGATATTCTCGAAGTCAATAAAGCTTTCGAGTTTACAACCTGTAGGACTTTTATTGTGGAGGAAACACCTCATGTTGTTTTTGATGAATCTATTTGTGTTCGGAAGAAACAGAACATGATCTTGAGAACCCACTAAGAGGATCACCAGATTAAGCTGAAAATGAAAGATAAATAATCCATTTGAACACGAAAAGAAGAATTCAAATACATTCTATGATTGGAGTGACTTCGGACTCGAGATAAGGAAGTTCAGGATGGAACTCAGGATGGTGAGCCTCAGGAAAACCAACACTCCAAAGGTGACCAATCTGAACAGACACCAGTTCAGACTCAGGTATGTGATGCCAATGAAGATGTGGTCACAGCTGAGGCAAATTCTGAATCTATCAACCAAAGGGGAACAAATGTCTCTGACAATGTTCTCAATAGAATTTCCCCGAGGAAGATGATTCCTTTCTCCTTTCTACATTGTTCCCCGAGTTTGTTGATTTAACTGAACCTAACATCTCAAATGTTGAGGATATTATTGAAGGGGGAACATCAAGAAGAAAATGGTTAGATAGTCATCCTACAAGTCAGATTGTGGGTGATCTAACTGAAGGTGTTAAGACAAGAAGGTTCCATGGTGAGAGTGCACTATTCTGCTGCTTCCTTTCAAAGAAAGAACTCACCGAGATTGGTGAAGCTCTACAAGATTCTTATTGGATTATTTGCTATGCAAGATGAAATGAATCAATTCTCAAGGAATGAAGTATGGGAGTTGGTAGATAGACTGAAAGGCACAATGTCATTGGAACCAAGTGGGTTTTCAAGAATAAAAGAGATGAAAACAACAACATTGTAAGAAACAAGGCAAAGGCTAGTTGCACAAGGTTATTCCCAAGAAGAAGGCTTGGATTATGATGAAACCTTTACACCGTTGCAAGACTAGAAGCCATCAGATTGTTTCTTGTATATCTTTGCCCACATGAAGTTCACGATCTATCAAATGGATGTGAAAAGTGCATTTACGAGCGGTGTGCTTAAAGAAGAGGTTTATGTGGAACAACCTCCTGGCTTCAAACAGAATGACCAAGTTTATAGGCTCAGAAAAGCTTTGTATGGTCTCAAGCAAGCACCCAGAGCATGGTATGATACTCTTTCTCAGTTTCTTCTTGACCATGGTTTTGTCAAAGGGATCGTTGATAGAACTCGTTCGGGATAGAGGATGGGGAAGAGATCTTACTAGTTCAGATATATATTGATGACATCATTTTTGGATCTCCAAACCATCAGCTGTGTGAAAAGTTTTCAACACTGATGAAAGGCAAGTTTGAGATGTCAATGATGGGAGAGATGAATTTCTTTCTAGGTCTTCAAGTGAAACAATCAAAGGAAGGATATTCATCAACCGAGCAAAATACACCGAGATCCGATTGCCAAATATGGTGTACAAAATTGCAATGCAGCTTAGGATTCCTATGAATACTAACTACAAGATGGATCCCGATTCGGAAAGCAAATCGATGAATCATCTACGATTATAGAGGAATCATTGGATCATTGCTCTATCTCACACAAGTAGGCGGATATAACATTTCTTTGTTGGGATATGTGCAAGATACCAAGCTAATCCTAAGACTAGTCACATGGAGGTCGCCAAAAAGATACTAAGATATCTTAAGGGCACGATGAATAGAGGATTATGGTATCCAAATGATGATAACCTTGAATTAACCGGTTTACTCGATCTTTTTCACGAGGTTGTAGAATTGATGTGAAGTCCACAACAGAACTTATCAATTTTAGGAAGCAAGTCGATATCTTGGTTTTCAAAAGAAATGACCTCGGAAGCAACCAAGATTATCAAAATTTGAATACATGGTCGCGAGGAAGGCTCTGCCGTGCTTTCGATTCTTTCGCTCGCATAAACAATTAAGGGATTATAAATTTGAAGCCAATGAAGTACCAATATTTTGTGACAACAATAGTGCCATTGCTATTTCACAAAATCCGTTATTGCACACCGATGCAAGCATGTGGATATCGAGACATCACTTCATCGAGAGATCATGTCGAGAAAAAGGACATAAGGATGGAGAAAATTCATCTTGATAGGCAAAAGAGCGATATCTTGACTAAACCTTTAGTTGAATCAAGATTTCGTGAACTATCAAAATTAGGGATGTTAGAACCCGTGTATAGAGTAAATCAAAAATTGAAGATTTTCGGATGCATGAAGCTTTCTCGAATTCTCTTGAGAAACTCGGGATAAAATGGAAATCTTTTGAACCGAGTCTCGAAAACTCAGATTCTTCAAGGTCAAGATTTCGAAAGCATCTTGAACCCATTCAAGATTTTTCGATATATCTTGACATTTTATCAAGGACAAGATTTCGATAAGACCGATAGAGGAATTTAGTCTGAAGAAGTAAAGACTCATGCGACTCATTTATTGCTCAAGTAAAACTCAGTAATCATTCGCAATAAATACAAAACACCTGAGGAATGTTTTTGGGCGGGATCGTTTTAAATTCCGAAGAAGGTCAACAGTCATTTAATGCTCTGCCACATTATTGACCAATGAGGATATTTTGGCGGCTTACTTTTTAGAGATCGTCGGTTCGTATACCCGATTAATCGGAGATTAATCTCAACCGTTGCTTTTCACCTAACCAACACGATTCTCCACGATCTCGAAGCTATATATACCCCTTTAAGCCATTCAAGCCAAAATTTTATCAAACCCTTCGTTCCCAAATCCTCTGCAATTAAAAATCCCTTTGCCCAGAAATCTCCAAACCCTAAAACTTCAAATTCTTAAATCAATCTCTAAAATGGCCCCAACCTTGTTCGAGAAATTAGCCATAACCAACAAGCCGTGGTACGAGTTCGTTGTCTCACTTGAAAGCACAACCAACTCAAAGCCAGAAGAGGAGGCTCTGCATATGATTCGACTGGCTAAACTCACCCATCTAGTCGCAAGCCGACCAGACCAGGAGTTCGCAAAAGAGGTAATCGAATTCATCTGTAATTTGAGAATAGATGAAGAAGATGGTATGCATTCTTCGATTACCATATCACATTTAGAGCATTCGTTAAAATACGCCGATTTTTTAGAGGATTTGTGCATAATTCAGAAAAATCTGAATGATGTTTTTGAGCTCTGTGATAGAGGAGAGGATCCTGCGATGTATATGTCGGGTAGAGAGTAGGAGTACCTAGATAGGATTGCTGAGAATCCTGTTAAATTTGAGGCGACATTGCATAAGAGGCATCTAAAGTCACAATATCGTGTGCTGATGGATATTGTGAGCAAGTGCATCATGAGTCTTGTGGGGAGTTTTGAGCATTAGTACCCGGCTCGATTGATGGCGGCGATCGAGGCATCTCCTACCACTGACTTCAACTGGCTGAAATTCTTAATTCCGATGGTGACGGAGCAAGCCAAGGTCATAAAAAGGGTCAATGGGGCAATCACGATGAAAGGCAAGATCCACCATGCCACCAAAATTGCTTATATTTTGGAGATGTGCAGAGAGGAGGAGGATATCTTCGCCAATTCAACCTCATTCCCTAAATCCAAAATTCTCTTCAAGCCCACTTTGAAAGAAGGTGCCATTCGAGGGAAAAAGAAAAAAGAAGGTAGAATCACCTTCTGCGGCTGCTGAGAAAGAGACCCAACAAACCAGGGGGAAGGTTCTGTTGGAGGCAAAAATGGAGCAAGGAGCAAAACTGATGAAGCGGAAGGACCTTGCTCCAAAGCGCAAAAAAATGAATGGTGGTTCTCACCGACGGAGGTAGCAAAGATGATTCTCGAGGAGATACAACCCGAGGGCAAAACCATTTCGAGTTCGCCATTACAAGTGTTGGCTCAAGTTATCTCTAGGACACAGATCGACCGAGGAGGCGTGTCTTCTCGAGGTGCTCGAGACATCACTTTCAGTTCGGGATAAAATTTCTCAGAAATTTTTAAAGGAGCCAGACCTCGAGATGCCTACCTCGGGGATGCAAAGCTCGACATGAAGAGCCACCAGAGTCGATCCTTCAAGATGTGCGGCTCGGATCGATGAGCCAACTCAGACTCAAATCGAGGATATGCCACCAGCCTCGTAACCCACTCGAGATGCAAACCGAGGACCTCAATGCACAAACTTCAGACACTACTGAGGCTCGGGGAGCAAAATATTCTTGATGAGCTCCAGTGATCTATCGCTTGATCCCTTAGCGTAGAGCCTCAAGATGGAAGAAGGGCAAGATGGAAGAAGGGCGAGTGGAGGAGGAGCAAGGGAACGGTTCATCCTTGACCTCTACCCCGAGCTCAAATTTCATACAAAGATCTCGCAAGATGTTTTCTTCCATTATGATCTACAATGTATATCCTCAATCGACTCTTCCCGACATGCTTGATATTTGCTGATTCAGAGGGGAAGACCGTGGAATGAGGAGACAAACCTTCCCGACCGACTTCTCGTGGTTCGGAAGGACAAAGCTCGTGATGAAAAATTCCGATTTTGATGAAATGTTGGTTCGTAGAGGAAGCTAGCCGGAAGAAAACAATCGAAGTTGGTGCCCCGAGCAAATGAGACAAATCCAAAGATGGAGATGGGGACCAACGGGAGATCTTTGGATCGATCTCAAATGGAAAAAGAAACTTCATTCTTTGATCAACCTCAGATCGAAGTTAGCACTCTTCAGTACCTTTTGGCACTATTAACAATCATGCCAAAGTTCTTGAAAAGTACTATCTTTAATTCAATTGTCTCGATAAAATGATCGAGGCTCAATTGGAGACTGGAGCTCGGGATGAAGTCAAGCTCAAGATGATCAAACAACACGTAAGGTGCGTAAGGTTCCCCGATTTATCTCACTCCCGTAATGGAGAAACTTGAGAAGATTGAGCCAATGGCGATCAAAATTGCTCGGATGGAAGAAACGTTGGCCAATCAAGCTCGTATAATGGAAGGTCTTAGCCATTCTTGAAGCTGGTGCGATATAAAAACACTCGACCACTCGATAACCTCCATGGAAGAAAAAGTTGAATGAAAAGTTTGGAGGAGTCAACCACAGAGTTAAGTCTTTGAAATGAAACGAAGCACCAGAATCGATCAATTTCTAGAGGTGAAACCGGCGAGAGAAAAATGAGGTCTTGATCAAATCATTGTTGAGAAAATGAGCTCGGTGCTCATGACCAAGATGACAGAGATGCTTAAAGATGCACTCTCTGCGGTTGCCCACTTATCTCGAAGAACTTTCGTGGGCTAAGAACCACATCGGAGAATGGAAGATGAGCAAGATCGGTTAGCGAGAGATCCCATTGTGTGAGCAAAGAGCAAGATCACATGGACACACTCTCTCCGGACTTCTTCCAAATTACGGTGCCGGAAGGGGGAAAAGGAAGGTGAAGACCTCGGGAAGTTCATGGCACGTGCGTTTGGAAGAAGAAGGCTCGGAAAGATGCTTTGAAATGTACAATCTAGCCAAAGCCTTAAAAAGAAGTTGAAGCTCTCGATAAATTGAAATTCGCCAAAGTGGAGAAGCCCATCTACACTCGAAGTTTCTGAGCAAACCATGCTTGAGGTTGCAAGAGAGAAAACGAGTGCTAGAACTAAGGTTGGAACAAGCCAGCCGGTTTGAATCGCCTATGAAGAGGAAAGCCTTGGGCGTTGTTCAACCCGTAAGCAAGCGTCACGAAGGCTTCTAAGCCAATCCAGAGAAAGTCGATTACGATGATGAAGATGCGTAAGAATCACGAGTCTCAACCTCGGAAGAAAGTCTTCAACACCGCAGAGATGCTCAAGACACTCCAAAAAGAACAAGCTAAGAAAGTTGTTTAGCCGGTCTCGGTGAGCGTCTGTGATCGAAAGAAGATAGGAAGAGCGCCAGCGAATGAGTGACTTCTTGAAGTTTATGCAGCAAGAGGAAGGGAACATCAAAAAGCTACCGAAGTGGCCCCACGTTGATAAATGGATGCCCATTAAACTCAACGACATGTGGGAAGAAGTGAAGAGAACCTTCGGTTCAATTACGATGTTCTCGTGGAATGGAAAAAGGCTCGAACCCGAGCGAAGCTTTCATTGAATATCTTCTAACCTTCTATCCAAAGTATCTCCAAAGTCGGATTAACCTTGCGGATGAAGGTGGAGTCACGATATAGTAGCCCCTGGTCCATATTCCTATCCTCCTCCAAGACTTGGTAATGGTTTGGTAAATGAGAAGGCCATTACGCAAGAAATTGCTCGATATCTTTGGTCGGTTAGGATTAACGAGGAAAGCATCCGGACATCATCAAGGAGAGGAATGAGTTGAAGAAAAAATTTTTTAATGTTCAACCCGGAGGTGCCAAATGATGAAGTCGAGAATGAAGCAAACTGAAGAGCCGAATCTGAAGACTGAAGAACTCAGAAGATTCTGTAATCTTTAAATTTTGTCTTTTTGATTTTGTTGATAAAAATCTCATTGTAATCTGTAATGGTATACTTATCATCAATGAAGATTTATCTTTATGCTCAAAAGATAATACCTTATTATCTTATTTACATGTCTTTTATTTTGATATGCTGATTGTATGTCTCTGAACTAACTGAATGATGATATGGGAAAATTGTTTAAGTTTTAGTAATGAACTACTTAAAGAGATTCATTACTGAAGAAATTAGTGAATGTCTTAAGTGTTGGAAAAACTCTCTGGATGTATTGAGAGATTCTCTGATTAAGAAATTGTTGAGAGACAACCAATCTTGTGATAGGATAAATTGAAACCTGAGTATAGGTTATATGTTTGTAACAAGATAGGTTTTGGCATCATCAAAAAGGGGGAAATTGTTGGGAGATGAATTTAATAAAAGATTATATGATTTTGATTAAGATCCCAAAACCCCTGAGTATGACATGTTCAGAATGATCTTGATAATTGAGTCAGGATTCAGTTTTAGATTATTCAGGATGTTATCTCGCAAAATGTATAGTCGCCAGATATAGTTCAGATAGTTTCAAGACTCAAGAACTCAAGATGTTTCAAGAAATCAAGTTTCAAAGATGAAATCAAGTCTCTGAAGACTCAAGATGAAATCGAGAATCAAGACTCAAAGATGAAGACTCAAGATATTAGTCAAGATAAATCAAGATTCAAGACCCTCAAGACTCAAGACTCAAGACGCAAGATCAAGACCGAGAAATCAAGATCAAGAATATCGAAAAGCACAAGAATTATCAAGACTCAAGAATGTACTGAATGCTTAGTATGAACCTGAATGTTCCGAGGCACTGAATATATCTATCTGAAGGATGCAATACTGTGAGAAAGGCGATGCCTTAGAAAGTTAGATATTGCCAAGACATTCAAATGCAGACAAAAGGAACTAAGTCAGAAGTGTTGTTAAGGTTATATCAAACTCAGAGTTTGTAACCAAAAAGAATCGCGGAAGGTGTCTACCTTTTAATCAAGACAAAAGTCAAAAAGAGGAAGACGACATCATACCATCGACAATCGACAAAGGATGGGGCCAAATAAAAAGATGTCAGATGTACGAAAGTTCCAGACTTCAAAAAGTGAAGACCGGCTACATGAAAGGCTATTGCCTAAAACATGTTAGGGAGTTTCAAACCCTAAATATAGCCGTTTCTCACACACCATAAGAGGGAACTCACGAAGCTATCTCTCCAACGGATAGTTTTCAAAGAGTGACCTTGGTGTATGCCTATAAATACTGGTGACCCTCTACTTTGTAAGGTTACGGGGAAATTTATACGCAACTCAAGAGCTCAAACTTATTCTTGCAAAAGTTAAAGCACTCGAAATACCTTGAATTTCCCAAGTGCTTCTATATTGAAGAGAGCTCACTTTACTAAGCCTAGCTTGATAAGATTTATCCAAAGCTTAGTCGAGATATCCTAACTCTTTGCATTGTGCTTCATTGTAAAGGATAACTCATCCTAGTTGGAAACCAACCGAGAAACCCCAAACCCCTGAGAAGGTAGTTGGAGTGTGTTTGTTGGTGAGTAGAGTTGTAAAGAGTTAGTAAACTACGCGGAGTAGTCAGAAAACTCTAGAGGAGAAGTTAGTAAGCTACAGGGGTAGTCTGAAAGCTTGTGTGTGATTGAGTAAGTAAACTACGGAGGTAGTCAGAAAACTCAAGGTCGGGTTGAGTAAGTAAACTACGTGGAGTAGTCAGAAAACTCAGGGCCGAGTTGAGTAAGTAAACTACAAGGTAGTCAGAAAGCTCAGAAGTTGATAGTGAATTTCTCTGAAGAGTCAGAGAGAGTGGATGTAGGAGCTTGAGTCTCTGAACCACTATAACTGCTGTGTTCTTTATTGCTTTCCTTATCTGTGCTTAACTGTTGCATTGACTTGATTTTGAAAGCATACTTTTCACTGATATTCAGTTGGAATCAATCCACTGAAGTTGCATAAGTGAATCACAGCCTAATCACTATTTCATAAAGGGAAGGTTTTTCAGCAAAGCTTAAAACGAGTATAATCTAAGGGCCAACCATTCCGCACGACTGAGTAGCTAGAACAGATAGTTATCAAACTGAACTCTCTTCTGAGGATTCAGTAAGCTAGTTATCTGATCCAAGCAACTCAGGATCTCTGACACTCAGGATTCAGTTGGGATTATCTGAGGTATCTGAAAGCAGCTCAGGATCACTGTCTCAGTAGACTTTGACTCAGAGCGATTTGTGCTTCTCAGAACCTAATCTTCAGGATTATCTGACCCAAGCTGACCTCAGTAAGAAAAAGTTTTAAAATCACTGAACACGTGTATTCCCCCCCATACACGTGTAAGACTCGTTTACACCGGGACCAACAAAGATCCATAATTTTTTCCTTGGGAAATAAACCAACATATTTCTTAGAATATTTAGAAAATGAAGAAAGACTATTTGAAGTCTTTTCACCAGAAGACTTTTTATATTCTTCTATTTTGGATTTAATCCTATTGATATTTTCCTGCAAGGGTGACTCATGGAAGCCAGGAGTAATAACATTTAAGTTATTCCAAAATCTCATAGTATGGATCCTCCATAAATTTGGTATACCATCTTCAGTATAACTGAATTCTGGTCTCCATTTCCAGACCCATGGGATTCCGGAATCAACAAAAAACATACAAATAGTTTTACTACTTGTATTATGAGTTTTTAATGAAGAAAAATTAATAGAATATTCTTCCAATAGAGATTTAATCTCTTCAGGCAAAATATCTGCCATAGTACCAAAATTTCCCCACCAGGAGAAAAGTCATTTAGGAATTTGATTCCCACATATATTATCACAAATTTTTATCAGCCAAGTGTGAGAATGCTTAGCATTCTGATAAAACAGAGTTTTATAAAAACTTTGTAGATAATCCCAATAATTGTATTGGTAAATTGTTTTAGTGACTTCATTAGTTATGCTTCTCTCAGCAAAAGGAGAAGTACCCCATTCTTGGATGGAGATGATTTTTTTAATGATAAATTTAGAGTAATTTATCGCTTTACTCTTAGGAGGAAAATGTTGAATATCAACACTTCCAAGGCTAATGAGGATATTCTCATAAAATCCTCTCGTCTTATAAGTTTCCATATTCCAACTATTAGCTGGACAATACTTATCCATAAGAATCCATGGAGACTCTTTGAATTTTTCATCATCATCTTCGATGACAAGAATCAATTCTCTCTTAGGAGAATCAAAGAATTTATATTCTTTCTGAGCGACTGAAGAATATAACTCCTCATCATCAGGTTTTGAAGGATTGTCCTGAACTTGAATATTTCTGCTCCATTGTTTGAGGAATTCTTGAAATTCCTTATCAAAATTTTCTCCTTTTGAAGAAGAACCAATACCAGAAATGTTCTGGTTCTAAAGGGATTTCTTCCCTTGTTGTAAAATAGGAGATCCTCTGTTTACCCTTCCTCTATAAGAGGAATAACTTCTTCCAATCTGGCTCATGAGAAGTAGATATTTTGGTATATATATATATATATATATATATATATATATATATATATATATTTTACCAACTATATATACAACATATAAAATTTTCGGACTTTTATTCATAGTATCGAAGGAACATGGAGTTTTTAAAATTGAGAGGTACTTCCATGTATGTATAAAAAATAACAATACAAAACATTAAGCAATATATGATTATAGCTTTAACTTCAAGTCGATGTAATCTTCTTCATTAATGGAGCCTCCTCCAGTATATCTGGAACTACCTTCTTGCCCTTCCAAAGCTCGCCCTTTTGCGACTTTCTCATATTTGTGGGCATTTTGGTGTCCACTCAATGCTTACTTGTTAGTGAACGTCTATTGGCAGATTTTGCACCAGTATTCTAGTCCTTCATAGTGTATCACTTGCTCATTTTGCAGAGGCTCTGATGCCTCCGAGAGCTTCAATTTGGGGGTACTTGTAGATTCTAGTGTCTGACCTATCGGTGGACACATTTCTTCAGCAGGTTGGTTCAAATCCAATGATAAATGGCATTTTCTCCCTTCTTTATTGTTTCTATTATTTTTCTCTGTAATATCATTTGTAGAGTTTTTTGACATCTTTAGGAGAAAGGACATGGTTGCAGCACTACAAACTCTAAGGCTAGGAAACAGAGGCAATGAGTTCAGACTCTTTAATTTGAGTTTTGTACAAATGAAGTCCATAATTTATAGAGTGTTTGCATTCATGTGATCTTATTCTTTGAGGGTATCCAAATTTTATGGCGTAAATAATTAAACACGACTTAATCCCGAGGGTAGTAGATTTCTTGAATTTATAGAGTATTAGCATTAATGTTGCTCTTATCCTCATAGCGCAACCATATCTAAAAACTTTCCAATTTCAAACAATTAAATACGATGTAATCCTAGGGTGGTAGGTTTTATAAATAATATGTATACCAGGCATTAAATTTGTGTTTGATTTAGGATATGACCATCCAGACGAGTGATGAATATTTCCCATATTCTAGTCATTGTACAAATTTGCACATCTCATCCTCCATCTACATACATATCAACCTCTAATGTACATCTATATCCCTACTACTATCACATCACTGTATTTCTCACTCATTCATTCTCTCTACTATTTTTGTTACACCAACTCATTCTCTATTCTAGTTTTCTCTCACCTATTCATTCTCTCTTCCTTTCTTTCACCTAATCATTACCCCATTATCAACAAAAAGAAAATATACATCATCACTCAAAAATATTGATTTCACATAAAGTTTTATCCACTCTTACTATATCCGACACAAACCAAACACAAATTTACTCTTACATGTTTGTCTCATCCATCTTTTTTCCCATCCACCTCAGCTGAAATCAAACACGCGTTATGATTATTCCTTACTTATTACTCCCTTTATCCCATAAACTTATTTTCTTTTTTCGTCCATTCCACAAAGATACGTCAATTACTATATTTAATATATCTTTACTTTTTATTTTCATCTTTGCCCCTGCTTAGCTATCTTGTTTTTTTTTTTTTTAAATCAATATTTTGGTACTAATAATTGTCGTGGGAAACGAGTTTATATAAGGGAAAAATGGAAAATAAAGAAAAAAATTAATATTCTAAATATAATCACTTTTATTTCTTAATCTCTGTGAAAATAACGGGATTTAAATAAAAAAGGTCTCATAACTTTGCACTTTTATTGAAAATGTCCCGTATATATCACTTGTTTCAATTTAGTCCCGTATGTATTCAATTTGTGCCGATTTAGTCCCAAAATATAGGAGACTAAATTGAAACATGTGATATATACGGGACTTTTTAAATAAATGTGCAAAGTTACAAGACCATTTTGATTTAAATCTCTAAAAATAACTATAGACCTATGTTTGTGGGACGAAAGGAATAGTTTACAGGAACGCTCAATTATTTCATTTGGTTTTGAATTTCGAATTCATTTACTAAATACAGGGAGGAAATTAATATTAAAACGTTTTGTTGGTACGAATTTTCCAATGCAAGGATTCTTTAATTCTTTAATTAAATGAGTTGGTCTCCCGTGCACCAGTTCGACCGTGAAATTGGTGAAATAACTAATTCGTTTGAGTGAAATTTATTAATACGTTTTAGTGAAACAACTACTCCATTCGTCCCAAAATAACTTGCTCACAAGTTGGACACACAAAATAAGAAAATTGAGTAATTAGTAGGAATTTGAGGGGTAATTTTATAAACCTTTATGTAAAAAGTACTCTTTCGTCCATGAATCTTATGTCTGATTGATGTGGCATATGTTTTAAGAAAAAAATAAATAAAGTAGATAAAGTAAGGGCATTATGGGCTATTGTGGGGTCCATTTATAAATAAAATGATTGTCTATAAGTGATATACAATGACATTTGAAGTAATTAAGTGGTGGTTGGGGGATAAAGATAAAATATTTTTTTTCATAAAAGGAGTGTGCATAAAATTGGTCGACGGACGAATAAGGCAAGTGTGGATAAAATTGGTGGATGGAGGAAGTAATAGGGAATATTCTATGGATATCTCTTAAATTAGATAAGACTAAATTATTTAATGTAAATAGTATATAGATTTGTTGTGATCTTTTCCCCTGTATTTGCGAAAGTTGTTGTACCCACAATTGGTGGAAATCCAGGCATCACCAAATTCACGGTGAAAACGATTCTCTTCTCTTATGATTAATTTCAATTTTTACAGGAGTAAATAATTGAATTGGATTGTGTATATGTGTATGCCCAAAAGTAATTAATGATATTTCTGTAAAATTGTGGATATTGTAAGGGTGGAGTTTATAGTGCGTTTTCTATTTTTGTGGTGTGCAAATTATTTTGGGACGTCCAATTAAAAAAAATGTGCTAGTTATTATGGGCCTGGGGCAGTAATACTTCTTAAAAATACACAGCAGTGACACCATGCAATGGGTATATATAAACTTTTTATCATATAATATATATATATATACATGCATACATATCCTTAATCAATATTGACACACAAAATGTAGCTATGCACTGTGATGAAACCTCTTGCGAGGAGAACTAGAACTTCGAATAAATGTATGGAAAATCTAGCAAGAAACAGCAAATCACTGCAAGTTTAATAATCAAAATATGCGTAAAAGAAAAACGACAGTTCTCAAAACCCTAATCCTCTAAATACGTTCATTCAGCTAATTAAGGCCCAAAACTCAAACTTCAGATACAGGAAATTAAACCAAGAAATCTTGAAAATACTGAATTAAATAAATAAAGAAACAAGATAAAGATCTCGCACGCTCAGCTCCCTATCATCGCTGCCACTTCTTTTCTTCTTCTCCGACAAGTCTTGCCATATTTATCCTCTCATTGGATAGTCCCGATTGCACTAACATGTTTCCATCATCATTCCCCGGCTATTCTAATTAGCAGCTAAAATATTAGCGATGAAATAAAGTTTTCATCGCTATTCTAGCTATAAAATAACAAAATTTATCGCTAAAGTATTTTAATTTCGTCGTAAATATTAAATCTTGAAATTTAGCTATGAATTTTTTTAATACGCCGTTAAAATATTAACAATGAAATAAAGTTTTCATCGTTATTTTTTAGTGATTAGCTATAAAATAACATAATTTGTCGCTAATATAGCGATGAAATATTTTAATTTCGTCGTAAACATTAAATCTTGAAATTTAGCGATGAAATTTTCTAATTCGCCACTAAAATGTTGATTTTAGCAATGAAATTTAATTTTGTCGATAAATTTTCATCGCTATTTCCTCATTTTCTTGTAGTGCCCCCTTCCAAATGAACCTTGTCCTCAAGGTTGAGGGAGGGAAAAGGTTTACGCAGCTTGTCAACCGCCTCCCAAGTTGCATCTTCCACAGTTAGTGATTGCCAACGAACCAATGCATGTGAATCTGACCCCGTCGACACTTCTTCCACTTGTACTCCAAACGGTATGTCACGCTGCCAATACGCGCCAGAATTCGAAACAGGCCATAATACTTATTGGCCAACTTTTGGTTAACCCTCCGGAATAGGGACTGCTATCTATAGGGTTGTAGTTTTAGGTACACCCAATCCCCGATCAGAACTCTTCCTCTCTAAGCTTGGAATCAGCGTATTGCTTCATCTGATTTTGTGCCCCTCCCAGATTAAATCGTAGCACGTGGATGAGGGCATCCCGATCCCTCAGTTGCACGTCCACCTCGTGCACTGCCGTTGAACCAGTGGCGGACACACATTCAGTCCAGTGGGGGCAAGTGCCCTGCCTCAATTTCACAGATTGTATATATATCAAGGGTATAGAAATCGAAAATCGCTAGGCGGACGGATACTGGCAGGCTAGACGTTCCATTTTTTATTTTTTTTTTATATTTCAGTTTTAATATTTATACTACTGGATAAAAAATTCAAATTTAAATTCATTAGTTCATAGGCTTTTGCCTGAAAATTCACGTGACTTAGCTTTCTTGCATAGATATATGTGCTTTGTTTACTTTTCCTGTTTTCTATAAGTTCACCTGACTACTTTCTCTCTCTCTTGTCTCTCAAGTCTCATCATAGCTAATAGATATAGATAGGCATGCACCAATGCCACACACCAACCAAACAAACACTCTATATATATATCGACACTACACATATATATATATATTGATACACAGAAGTGAATAGTGGTGGTGCCGGAAAAATCCACAGATTTGAGGCAATAACCATCTAAACAATTGCTGTAAAGATTCATATTCATACTCACACGCACACCTTTGTGTGTGTGAAACTTCGTCGTAGCATCCGACGTCTCTGTTTCCCAACTTTATAACTACCCAATAATCTACAATTCTACATAGTTCTCAATCAAGAAATAAACAAACATTATATATATATATATATATATATGGCGGGCGGCAGCATCAGCGGCGAGGCGAGCGGCAGCGGGATGAGATCTGAATGCTGGGTGCTCTACTCTGGGACTAGAATCCGACCAATCAACTCGCCGCCTTGGCCGCCTAGGCGCCGTCTTGACCGCCTAGGCGCTGCCTAACACCACCACCGATTTTTCTCACCGATTTGATCAAAATCGGGTCGGCCTGTGGCCGCCTAGGCCGATTTTTACAACCTTGTAATATATTGCATGACAAAGTCTAGTATGAAAATTTTCATACATGAAAAAACTTTAATTTACAACCAAATTCTGTAATTGATGAAGGTAAGACAAAATTGAGTGGTTCATGGTTCACTCGGCCCAAGTGATTTATGGTTCACCCGGACCGAATATGTCATAATTTAGGATTCATTATTTAATGTTTAGAGTGTAGATGGTTGATTTAGGATAATTTTATATATTTTCATACATGAAAATTTTCACACTAAACCTACTCATATTGCATATGTTATAATGTTTCTAAATGTAATGGTTGGCCCGGGCTAAGTTAGTACTTTTAACCACACATGATAGTGGGTTCGAGCCTTACTTTTCACAGCCATTTTTTTTTTGTTAATTCACGTGAGAGAAGAGTTCCTTCACATACTTTTTAGTTACTTTTTTTTGTTAACCAATATTAATGCATGTTTTGAAACTATAAAAAAAACTTTTTAAACACTTATTCTTATAGTTTCTTGACATAATTAAAAAAAAAAACAAGTGCTTCTATGTTTTCTTTTGAGTTTTCAAACAGTTACTAAATAGAGTAATTTATTTTTTTATAATGTTATAATTTTTTATACTTTATTTTATATATAATTATTTTTAACCACATCTCTTAAATACATATACAACATTGGCAAATTTTTGCATAAGATGATATGATGGGGGTTCTCATAGTGAAAATTAACAATTACCAATTTCAAAATGTTAAAGCACCATCATCAAATTATGTTGTGTTTCATTGTGAGATCGGTTCATGCAAAACTCTACATTACAATAATCAGATTTTTCCCATTAAATTTGATTTTTTTTTTCTTTTATAGTAAAATTTTGTGCCCCATCCACAACGTGACCACGCCTGAGTTTAGTTCTTAGGGATTATTTGGGGTGTTAAATTAGGGATTGTTGGGGGTGTTTATATGATGAGATTGAACCTTCTTCATGAAAAGGAATGGGGACTGAGGTCTGCCATACACAACCTCAAAATGTGTCATCGCGATACTTTGGTGATACATCATATTGTACCAATATTTAGCCCACGCCAAATAACGTTCTCACTCTTTGGGCTTTTGGTGTGTGAAGCATCGGAGATATTGCTCCAAACACCTATTTATGACCTCCGTTTGACCATCAGTTTGCGGGTGATAAGTGGAACTCATTTTATGATGGAGTTGTGTTAACAATTACCAATTTCAAAATGTTAGAACACCATCAAAATTATGCACTTATGAAAACTCTACATTACAATAATCAGCTTTTTCCCATTAAATTTGAATGAATTTTGTTCCTGCAATTTATTCCATGTAATTTGACAACATTGTGAACAAACCTCAAAATGTGTCACGCGGTGACATCATTTGTACCAATATTTAGCCGGATGGCTCAAGGCAATAAAGTGGAGATATTGCTCCAACAATTTATGATCTCCATTTGACCATCGCTATCATTTAATGGTATCTTTTTTCCTTAGATCACACGAGAAAACTTCGAGTCCCGTGAATTTAAATCCATAGAAATGGTGACATCTTTTTGCTTAATCACCTCAAGGCAATTGCTTTAGACAATCGATCCATAGGTAATGGAGCCAAAAGTCCAATCGGTATAGAATGGAGCAGTGGAGCCAATCCAATCGGTGATCGATTTTCTATCTTTTTTCATTGGCAAGTGTCACACAAATGCACAAATGTTGTAAAAATAGTTGGGAAAGTCGTTTGAACGTTCGCAAAATACCCGAATGACCACCGAAAATTGAATTATGAAAATTGCCTAGGAGCGTTGAACGTAACTTCCACTTGGTACCCAAATCACACCTTTTTGTGCCTACACCCATGCTTGATTTCGTACCCATTACTGTCACCATTTGAATTGCTCACCCGTTTCCACAAGGGTCCGAATTCCGCACCGACTCTGGTAGCAGCCGACATCCTCTCCCAAATCCTCATAATGGGTGCTATGTATACTTATTATCATTGTTATGTACAAATTGTATTACGGTTATGTACACACATTATCATTGTTATGCATAAATACTATCACTATTTAAAAATAATATTTTTTTTCAAATCATTGTGTTTACAAATAACAGTGATAGAGTTCATGTATAAATCTGATTCACAAGAGTGTTACTCATTAATTAAATATTAAATTTTGAAATTTAGCTACGAAATTATATAATTCGCTGCTAAAATATTAGTGATGAAGTTCAAATGTCGTCGTTAATCTGATATTAGCTACAAAATAAAATAATTTATTATTAATATAGCAATAAAATATTATAAATTTCGTCATAAACATTAAATTTTGAAATTTAGCAATATTTTTTTCTAATTCGCCACTAAAATATTAACGATGAAATGAAATTTTCATCGCCTATTCTAATTATTAGCTACAAAATAAAATAATTCATCATTAACATAGCAATCAAATTATTTTAATTTGTCGCTAATATTAAATTCTAAAATTTAGCAATAAACTTTTCTAATTCGTTTTTCATATATTAGCGATGAAAATAAAATAATTTGTTGCTATTTTAGCGATGAAATATTGATTTGTCGCAAAAAACCTAATTTTATTAAATTTTTAGATATTAAAATAAAATAATTTTTCATTACGCTATTTTAACTACAAAATAAAATAATTTGTCGCTATTTTAGCGATGAAATATTGAGTTTTGTCGTAAATATTAAACATTAGATTTTAGCAACAAAATTCTCTAATCCCCCGCAAATATATTAGCAATGAAATTTAAATTTCATTATTTATGGGATTATTGCTACAAAATAACATAATTCGTCGTTAATATCACAACGGAATATTTTAATTTTGTTACAAATATTAAACTTTAAATTTAGCAACAAAAGTTTTTAAATCCTCGCTAAAAAATATAAGCGATGAAATTCTAAATTCATCGTCAATCTGGTTATTAGCTACAAATAAAATAATTTGTCGTCAATATATCAATGAAATATTATAATTTCGTCATAAATACTAAACCTTGGGATTTAGCAACAAAATTTTCTAACTCACTGCTAAGATATTAACGATGAAATAAATATTTTAATTTCGTCGCAAACATTAATTCTTAAAATTTAGAGAAGAAATTTTCTAATTCACCACTAAAATATTGATTTTAGCTATAAAATTTAGTTCTACCGCAAAATTTTTGTTGCTATTTCACTTTTTCTTGTAGTGGGCATAATTATTTTCATTGAAAATTCCACACCCATGTTAAAAAAAAAAAAAAATACGTAATTCTTATTTTCTTGTAGTGAGAGTAAGAGTGAGTACTGCAAGAAAATTAATATAAATTAATTGATTTCACACTTCACTATATAATTTTCTTGAAGTGAGAGTAAAAGAAGTGTTAGAAAATTAATATAATTTTCTTGTAGTGAGAGTAAGAGGGAGTGTTATATATATATTCAAATATTTTTAGATGAGATTAATTTTTTTCTACATAATTATTTGGTCAAACAGTATAAAAATAAAATTTATCTAAAACGATTATATGCTAAAAGTATTGATCTTACATTTTCCAAAAAATTATATCTTTCATTTAAATATTTCTTAATTTTCTTATTTTTATGTGAAAGTAAAACTAGTTAGCATAGCTCATACACCAAGTAAATTGCAGAAGTAGTCTCATGTGAATTTTTTATCTGCAGTTTTAGTCCCACGTTCTTTTTTAGTCATTTTTTATGCAGAAATTGTCACATTCAATTTTTATTTAACAATTTTGGTCCCAAGAGAATATTCAAAAAACAAATTTGATCCCAAAAATTCCTTTGTCTTTTACTTGTAAGATCCTATGGGACTATTTTTGTTAAAAAAAATGACAATTTTCATGAGGGCAAATTCACACGGGACCACTTCTACAATTTATCCGTTCTTACACCGTATTCAAGATAAATATTGAAAGAAAAACAGACAAAAAATAAAGTATATAGCATTTAAAAAGCATAAAAATTACTTTTAGAATATAAACTAATTTTTAATTATATAATTTTGACTATTTTTGAACAAATTTGACCTAATAAAAATGTATTTATCCTTTTTAGTTACATGGGTTTGGGTGCATATGGCTGTAACAAAGAAATGAAAATTTCGCAACCGGCCGAAAAAAAGGTTTATTGATCTCATAATTTATTTGTAATTTGTTATTCATTAATTTAATTATTGTGCAATAAATATTTCGATTGATAAATCTTGATCTCATTTTTTTCCGATAAATAGAAAACTACGTCACTTTTGTTAACGTACAAGTCATGTGCCGGATAAAAATATGGGGTTTTCGAGTTTGTAGCTGACTGTTGAGGTTATATGTGAAAATATGCTTTTATTTTTTATAACAGACTAATGTACTCTTATTTACTGAATATAAATCTTTTATCAATGTTGCTTTAAATATGAATGAATGTTATTTATTTATTGCATACCATTCAATATTAATACATATTGCATTGTAGTTAATGTGGTGATACCCGATCACAGAAGATCACATTAACAATTCCTTGTAAATAAGTACAACTTCACAACCTAGATGGAATTGAACACTCCATTGGTATAGATTGAAGTACAAAGCTCAGATTGACCAAGAGATTGCACTAATGCATTGTGATGCACTGAAGCGGACCTATAGAGAGGATAAATTCTTCCGTAGTGACTTATGGGATGAAGAGTTAGACCTCAGTGATTGTTGATTTCTCAATCTCTGTCACTTAAATAGGATTGTGTGTGATTAATATTTATTGTTTTGATCTATGTTGAGTTTAGAATCAGAGAGTGATTCTATACTTTGTATTTTGTGAAATATTATTAATTACATGACAATTGCTAAGATTTAATATAGAGAAACGTGTGCAATGAAAGTGTTGTTTGATTTGTCCCCTTGGTGGGCTCAAAAGTTTTATCATACAAATCTTGCAAGTGGATTAAGTTCCGGTATGGATAATAATGTTGAGTTGTTTTTACTCCAAGGAATAAGATATTAATTAATATAAAGCTTTTCAATGGCTTAATTAATTAATGGACAAAATAATCTTAAACATGATAAATAATAACCGGGAGCCATATTATCGTAATATGGGTTAAGATGGATAGTGCAATATTAATTTTATAGTGGAGTAAATTAATATTAATGGGCTGAATGATATTGTGGCTCAATATTTGAATTCAGATCCCATAGGAGGTCCAATCTTAATTCTCCTAAAGGCCCCTCAGGTAGATCAATATAAGTCCAAAAGATGAAAAAATGATTAAAAAAAAAAAATTGCTATTTTTCCTATTTTTTTGGAAAAATATGTAGAAAAGAAGAGAAAAGATTTTCTTGAAAATTTTTTATGGAAAAAGACAGTATTCTTGGAATACAAGATTATCCCATAAATTCAAGAAATTTCAAATCTTGTTTCCTTACTTGTTATTTTTCGAAAATTGCATAAGATAAGGAGGAAAAGATCTTTTGTGATTATTTATGAAAAATAGAATATATGAGATATATTTAAGATTGTATCTTGAAGAAGATACAAGAAAATTTCTCATGAGCCCTAATTACATCAAATTTTCGCCCCCTCCTACTCATATAAATAGGGGATATTTTTTTCATCCCCAACACAATTTCAGTCTTGGAAAAATTAGAAATCCACAAAAGTGGTGCAACAATTTTTTCTTCATTCCTTTGTTTAAATTTGTTCGTGCGAATCTACCACCGGATTATGAGCAAAGGGCTTGGGAGATATACTTGAGAAGGTATTTGGGTTGATCCATCGTCTCAACGGTTGTCTCTTCAAAGAGGTACGTTTCGCGTAAACTCCTAGATTCCGCATGTGTATGACTTTACGTGAAATTAATTGTATGCATGTTTTGTTGTTGGTATTTGATTTTGAATTAATAGGTTAATTCATGTTAGTAGTAAATTATTTATTTAAATTTGTATTTAAATTGCACCTCGAATAGATCCAAGTAAAATGTTCTCCAACACTGACGTGGACGCTGACTGTTATAAAAAAGTGCATGTTTCTGAAATTCCGGAGGAATTTTCTAATACTTTCTTATTTTTTAATTTTTTAATTTTTTTTGTAAGAGTCAGTGTCCAAGTTAGCTACGACCTCTCGTAGACCCCCAATTTAATCGGCACATGACTTGTAGGTGACCGAAAATGAAGTTTGTTTCTGTTTTACGGGGAAAATGTGACAAAATTAGACAATCGAGATAGTTATGGGATTACATCAGCTATGAGCTCGGAATTCCTCAATTTTAACCAACATATGACTTGTGCATGACCTAAAATGATGTCTTTTTTTGTTTTCCGATGAAATGTGATCAAATTGGATAATGAGATAGGTTTCTGACCAAAATAGGATATTTAGTTTTTTAGGACGGAAAACAAATTTCATGATAGTTATGGGAACAAAAATCCATTTTATCCTCCCCAGGCGCACAGTCGAGCGGTAAATTTTGTGGTGATGTGGAGAAAAATCCCCTGACAAAACATTTTCGAATCCTGCGTGGAACAAATTTTCCACTGAAATATTGTGCAAGTTTGTCCTAGGAGTTGAAACACCTTGGTTTTTTCCCACAATTGTCTGCTACTTTTAAAACTCATATTTGTATATTTTTTGTGTTTCCAGCATAAAAAAATTCTCAATTCATCCATGCACCTAATTAAAGGACAAATAGTACAGTTTGAGAAGTTTCTCGTCTCCCCCTTATATATATATATATATATATATATATATATAAGGAAATAAATGAAAATTTAATAGTAGCAAATAATTAAAGAAGAAAGCAATGTTTATGTTGGTAAGTCATTAAAATCCCGTGCGTGCGTGCATGTCTGCATTTATAAATGGTCAACTTAGCTAGTCAGAAACTTGGAAGTTGTTATGGTAGGTATTAATTTGCTTTAAATGTGGGGCATTTATTAAATTATACTTCCTTGATCCATTTTATTAAAAAAAAAAAAAAAAAATCATATGGGATGGTCTCAATGTATGAAGCGGTCTATAAAATTTATAAAAATTCATTAAATAGTATTATCTCCGTCTCTGATCATCTATCACATCTCTCCTTAAAAATCATTTTATCATTTCAATTATTAATGCAAAATTAGCTCACAAAAACGCGTGTAAAAGTCAACTGTGAAAACTGATTTGAGACGGAGGGAGTAATAAATATATGTATCATATGATTATTTTACTCTTTTATGTACTTATACAACCATTAATGCATATTATTGCATAGAACAAATAGATAGACTAGATGATCTTTCTCTCTTACAATAAGATCTAATGTGATATTTTATATAAAGTGTTATGAAAGCCTAATTAAGTATTTTTAGACTATAGGTGACGAGGGCAACTATAATCGGTGACGGGCCCAAATATTACGTCAAGAGGGGTTCAAATTTATAATAATGTGTAAATGTACTTTCAAATTTTTTACATATATCTTAAAATTATTTAAACTAAATATTTTTATATTAACTAAGTAAAATAATTTTATATATACATATTTAAAATGTAAACTATATACATAAATTAAAAATAATTAAAATTATACAGGAAAAGAAGGTGCGCTATTGAACATTGAACACCTTGGCTTTCTAACTCCATCCTCATACCACATTGACACACAACCAAAATATCATGAATGCAAAATACTATTTATATATCAAAGTTAGACAAGGTCAGGGGGCACAGGGACCCCCTTGGGCCCAATGTGGTTCCACCCATGTCCCCTAACCATAACGCTCATTAAAATGTTACTACATCCGTCCCACAAATGTAGTCTATTTTTATTTTCACACAAATTAAAAAATATAAATTATTATAATTAAAGCATTAAACTTTTTGCATTTCTTTTTCCATTTTATCCTTATTATAGTATCTAAATTTTGATTTTGAAAAAAAAAATTAAATAAGAGTAAAAGTAAATAATATACTCCCTCCTTTTTTTTGTTTATATGTCGTATTAGCCTTTTGAATTATTTGTGAAATAGATGTCTATAAAAACAAATTTCGTGAATTTAATATAAAAACATGAAAATGAAATTACAAGTTGAATTTCTTTGAATTTATGAAGCTGGAATATTGCGGGTTGCGATCTCTAACTTAATTCCTCTGATTCTTCCCTTCGAACGTTGACTTTGACTCGGATGACTTTCGAAGAAATCCTCGCCTCGATCTTGTCTGGGGTTGAATTTGAGAATTTGGAAAGTCGATTCAAGGACTGAATGTCTTGTTTTGATCCGAACGTAGCTTTTGAAAGATTTTTTGGACGAACGTCTGTGAACTTGATGATGAACGTCTTTGAATCTTCGAGAGTCTGGAAGGAAGATCTTCGAATCTTCGAGAGGATAAATTTCTGATCGGAGGGCTTAACAGCTTGATCTCTGATCGAATGTCGTTTTCGGATGACTTGCACGAAGAACGCTTGTGAATCTTCAAGAAGCTTTAAGAAGAAACGTCTAATCGAAGGGCTTAGCAACTTGATCTCTGATCGGATGACTTGAACGAAGAACGCTTGTGAATCTTCGAGAAGCTTTGACAAGAAACGATTGATCGGAGGGCTTAGCAGCTTGATCTCTGATCGGATGTCATTTCCGGATGAGTTGCACGAAGAACGCTTGTGAATCTTCGAGAAGCTTTGAGAAGAAATGTCTGATCGGAGAGCTTAGCAGCTTGATCTCTGATCGGATGCCGTTTCCGAATGACTTGCACGAAGAACGCTTGAATCCGATGAAGAACGTCTTCAAATCTTCATAGAGAAATCTGAAGTCTTGAATCTTCTGTTGATGTATTGCCTTGACGCCTCTGTGTGTCCGTTTGTTGTGTGTATGTTGTGTCTCTGAAAGTGAATGAGGAGGACCCCTATTTATAGGTGTAGAATAGGGTTTTAGGTCTTGGCTTAACAAGTTTTGTCTGGTGGGCCGGAAGGTTCTAGAACTTTCTAGAAATACCTGATGGGCTTGTAGGATTTAGACTGGACTTGATTTGTTTTATTTGACTTTTAGAAGCCCAACTGCATTTATTGAACTTTAGATGCCCAATTTGATTTATTGGACTTTAGAGGTCCAACTTGGTTTATTGGAATTTTTAGGCCCAACTTGATTTATTGGACTTTAGATGCCCAATTTAATTTATTGGACTTTAAAGGCCTTATCTTGACTTTTTGAACTTTCGAGGCCCAATCTTTACTTATTGGACTTTAGAGGTTCAATTTATTGGACTTTCGAGGCCCAACTTTATTTATTGGACTTTAGAGATCCAATATAATTTATTAGGCCATATAACTTGAATTGGACCTAGTTAGTTTAACGTGTCGATGACGCCATTAATTAATTTATTTTAAGAATTGACTTTATTTATATTCCTAATAATAAATTTAATTAACACGTAATATCCACGTGTCGCTTTTTAATTGGATGCAAATTTAATTTGCTTACAATGTCGTTCTGATATTTTATCCCCCTTTATCTCATGTTTTCTCTTAATATTGTAATTTCAAATTTCCTACAAATGTGTTGTGTGTTTTTCAAACAATAGTATTTATTGTTAAGAATATTTAAATAATATTAATTAAGGTTAATTTTGGAAAACAATATGTCCTTAATTTGTCTTAAAAACCTCAGAATGACATCTATTAAAAAAACAAGGGAGTATTAAATATAGTATTTAACCTATTTTTATGGAACGGGCGAAAATAAAATTTTGACCTATCTTTATAGAACGGAAAGAGTACATATTATATATAGAAATTTTATGTACTGGAGTGTGCGAAAACTATATTGGGGGATTATACTGAGCTTAAAATATCTTTGTAAAAATTTAAAAATATCTTTGTGTAAATTTAGGGCCCGCTTTTGGTATGATTTGATAATGGTAGTGATAATGCATATCATTAAGGGGTCAATTACTATGTGATTATTGATTATTTTGTTATTGCTTGGTTATAAAATAAAAAATGAGTATCATATATCATGTGAGGAGGGTTAACTACAAGAAAACAGTCAAATTCCAATGGAAAATAAAACCGCTGGAATTTTCAAAAGTTCAACGATTTTTCCAACGACATTTGCTACCGTTGGAACTGTCCAACGGAAATTCCAATAGCTTTAAAAAATTGTTGGAATTTATTGTTGGAAAAAAAGTTGAATTTTTTTTTGTAATTATTCCAATAGAAATTTAACGGCGCTAGACCGTTGGAGTGATTTTCTAAAATTTAAAAGATATTTTTATATATAATTCCACTGGAATTACCAACGGGCACGAAATCGTTGGAATTTTTCTATTTGTTCCAATGGAAATTCCATCAACACTAGATTGTTGGAATAGTTTAATTAAATCAAATAATATTTTTTATATTTAAATCCAACAGAATATCCAACATCAACAGATCCTTGGATTTTTTTTTTTATTATTCCAAAGAGAAGTCCAGACGATATTGAGTTGTTGGAATAATTTCCATAAATCAAATAATATTTTTCTTTAATTCCAAAAAATAAATTCAACTATAAATGGTTGGAATTATTCCCCCAAATAAAAAAAATATTTATTTAAAAAAAACTATAATGGAATATTCAAACGATTAGAAAATTTTCCTCCCAGATATAGAGATATGGGATATCCTAATTTAATTCATTTAAAAAAAAGTGAAAAGCCCTAAAAAAAGGTATTAAAAAAGAAGAGTGATAAAACAAGTCGAAACACGCAGATGACCCAAAATCCCAAAGGCAAAATTCTGAAATTTGGATTTGAAGTTAAAAATAGAGCCCTTGAAACGGCCTCCCCACGCAGCCTTCGACGGCGCACCGCCGCCGTCCGCTCATCTTCGTCGCACCATGGTGTCCGCTTCGTTCGCACAATCGTCGATTCACAACCTCCAAACGACGTCGACTTCCGTCAAAGAATCCTACAATGATCAAACTGATTATCCATTACAAAGATTAGCATGCCTTGTTTGTTTAGATCAACTAAAACTGGCTATATTAAAGTTTACAAGCAGCTAGTACAGTCCTAATGAAATGATTACTGATGGTGTTAATTTTAGTAAAACCTTCTCGTAGCATCTAAAAGTGTTATAAGTGTGCAACGAAAGGTCTCATTGTATCCTAATGATCCTAAGTTGAACATTGCGTCACTCTTATATTCTTTTCCCCTATCATGGATGGTATGCAATTGAATTTGTGTTTATTATTTCTTTTTAAAGAAACTAGATGAAATTTTAAAAAAATTGTTTCTTGATGAATGTTTCAGGAGAATTAGTCACAAGACTAACTAGCAGAACCATTCTCATGTTGAGAAGGATGAATTTTGACACCCTGTAAGTTATCATCAGGAATTTTGTTTCATTTAAATTTTCTTGAATGACTTGATTTTTTAATGTTTATTTCTTCATGATTTTTAATTCCAGTCACCTGAGAAGAATTACAAGAAAATTGGATAATATAACCAGGAAGTCATGGTTCACATTATCGTTTCCCAGGCTGGCATATCCCATCTACCATTTAAGCTACTCTCTTCATATATAACTGCAAAATTTTACAGCGTAAAATTTCATGATAATTGACCCTTCTGATCATTGTTCTTGCTCCTATTTGATTGCTTTCATGTCGGTCGGGAGTAGAAGTCCTGGGAAAACAGGCTCTCATTTCCATCCAGACAGTGGTTTGTTTGTCCCGAATGAGAGGAAAGACGTAATTATGTCAACAATTTGTTGGTCTACAATGGTTGCAATTCTTGTTGGATTATCTTTTCTTATGGGCCCTGTTCAATTGCCAAATTTATTGTTAATGTTATAACTTCAGTCATTTAGGATCAACATTGTTGGTGATTTCTAGAATTTACTGTTTATGTAATGACATTAGTGTAATATGATATGTACTTTATTGGAGTTGTTATATATTTGATTAACAGGATTTTATATTTGCATTTTATTTATGTTGTGCTATTTTGATTGATTCTGCTGAAAAATCCTATTTAAAAAAAAAAAAAAGAATTCCAACAAAAAATGTCGTTGGAAATAAAATTACAGCAGAATAATATCATTGGAATTGTTTCGAAATCTGCATTCCATAATTTTCCTTTACTGAATATTCCAATGTCATGTGCCGTTGGATTAAAAATTCCAACAGAATAACAGCATTGGAATTTGCATCGGAATTTGTAATGTGTAATTTTTCTTCAATAGTTGAATTTCAACGGTCATTATCCGTTGGACAAAATTTCAATGAAAATATACTGCTGGAATTATCGTCGGAATTTGTCTTGGAAAAAATTTCTGCAGTTAAAAACTCCAACAGTGACGATCCATTGGAATTTTTTTCCATCGAAGCTTTGGCTAATTATTGTTGGAATTTTGCAATTCCAACCGGCACTTTTCCAACAACCAGATTTCCATTGGTATTGCTGTTGGAATCATTGATTCCAATGGAAAAAATCTCAAATTCAGTTGGAATTTTTTACCGTTTCATCTAAGAATCTCGTCTCATCTAAAAACTCAAGCTTATAGAGAGATGATGAATTAATTCATTTGTATATAACTCCCTAATATTTTCTTTCACTTGTGGGCTGGGTTATCCTCAGGGCTGTCAACTCCATCATTGGGAGGAAGATGAGGCACAACGTACAAGTGTATAATAAAATATGAGTAAAATTTTTGCTATCAACAGGGTTTGAACCCAGGACGAGGGCGTGAGCTTGGAGACTTTGATACCATGTAAGAATCTCGTCTCATCTAAAAAGTTCTCATCTTTTTGAACTTTTAAAAAAACATCAAGCTTAAACTTTTCCTCTAGTATTTTAGATGGGCCAAACTTCTTTCAAAACAAGTCATGGACTATTTTTCACATGTCACCCTTCCTCTAAATATTCTTTAGCCCGTTTGGCCAATCTTCTTCTTATTCAAAGTATGGACTATTTTTACAAAACAACACCCTTTTAATTAGATAAGGCAGATTGGTTCCTTTTTAACCATTTTCAGTTCCAAAATTGGCCAAACTTGGTCCCATACAAAACAAATGCACCGTTTTTTTTTTTTTGGTCGCATACAAAATTTTCATCCTAAAATGACAGAAATTGGCACGTGTTGGTCCCTAAATAAAAAGGAGATTAAAACTTTTTTTAAAATAATTTCAAAATTTAATTAAATAAAAAATTAATAAAACCTTCCAAACTTGGCCCCAAGATAATACTTGAATGCAAGATGGTCTTTTTTTATTTTAGCATTTTTGGTCGCATACAAAATTTTCATCCTAAAATGACAGAAATTCTCGCTTAAAAGACGCGCTGTGAGAGTAAAAAGGAGATGTAAAAACTGAAATTTTTTAAAATATTATACTAAAATTTAATTAAATAATGAAAATGAACCCCTTCATCTTCAAATTTTTACCATAATTTCCCACCACCACCCATTTTAATGGATACTAGATCCATAAAATATTTCATATAAAAGTTTGTCATTTTAGTTCGTTTGAAAATTTTATTTTTTGTTTTTTCCAAATTCTATAAATTGTTTAATATTTCAAATTTTATACAACACATTCGAATTTTCTTTAATTATATCAAAAATTTATTTATAATATAACAATTATTTTTAATATTGTTTCCAAACTAGCAGAATCCATTAAAAATTTAACAATTAGGTACCAAAAATGTTTTAGAAACTGTTATACCCAGTCCACCCCCGGTCAAAGTCAGCGTGCCACGTGCTCGTCAGTCGAGTACGTGGACCATTGTGCAAGCGAGACACCCCACTCTTTATCACGACCACCTTTTATTTAACCCAACATTATATAAATATAATTATAACATAACATATATATATATATATATATATATATATATATATATATATATATATATATTTTTTTTTTTTTTACGCCACATTATGACATCAACATCATCTCACACACCACCATATCCTGATTTCACGCCCAACATAACTTGTTCGCATTAATATATAATATATATCCCAAACTCAAACCCCAAACTAACACAATAATGACTCACAATAGAACTCCAAGTCAACATATACCAATACGTACAAGCCCTAATAACTTGACATAAGATAACAAATATCCCAAAAGCGATAAAATATAACAACAGAAGCAAAATAAGCCACGGCATGCCCAATAGGTCGTCATCTATGTACATAACAACTCAAAACCCTACAGGAGCTCCACAACTTGTTCAGTAAGTCCGCCACATCACAGAACATTAGAATTACCTATAGTGCATAAACTAAGTGAGACATATAAATCTCAGTAAACAGAAATTATGCATGATAATGTGATTCTTTAGAAAATCTCCCCATTCACTCTCATTTGAAATCACTAGTTTATTTAAGAAACACTCGGTAGGGCCCCTGGCTCACTGTTATATACCAGAATGAGCTCAAATCCACATAATCAAATGGCCAATGTAAATATCACATAAGTATGATCCGGACGTGAGGCCCATCCTCTTGTGGCCCAACAGGGGTTCACCTCGCACATAGGTCCCCTATGTCCACCAAGAAGTCATCCCACCGCGCCGAATCATAATGGTGCAGTCCGAGAATCCGCCCTCTAACGGCCCAGCGAGGTCCATCATGACCAAACTCGACCCCCTGTCCCGCTTAAGAAATCCCCTCACTGAACACCCACACAACATATCACAAATACTCGATAAGGGTTCTCCTCGCACGTACGCTCCTTATATAACATGCCCCACAAGGGTTCTCCTCGTCACGTATGCCCCTTGTGTTTCCAATGTATAACCAATGACCAACACATACATCATCTGCTCAAATATCGTCTCATGATAATGTATGGTATGCATGATGCAATGCAATGCAATACAAGATATCTCACAATTCAGATACCGTTTTGAGCTCACAAGCTCCTTCCACGATAATCACTGGATATCAATCAATCTCACCATTCACGTAAAATTCACATAATGTCAATTATACGCAAATTAATCACATAATACTATGTTTATGCATTGTAGGTGCAAATGAATTTCTACTTACCTCGAATTCGCACAATATTGCTATCCCAAACTCCTAAACTGCCTTATCAACCCCAACTATCAAATTTGATAACAATTAACCCTCAATATTACTCGGATTCAAATTTTCATTCTATAAACAACCTAACATTATAAAAACCCTATTATATCACTTAATCAACACTTTCTATGTTTATTTTCTTTATCCTATAATTTTATGCTCATACAGAAACCCTAATTACCCGACTTAACTCAACATATGCCAGCCAAATTAAATCTTTACAAATCGCCCTGTAGAATTATTAACTAACATATGAAATACTCATAAAAGTATAAATTTAACTAGGTTATTAGCTTCTTCGAGACTAATATACAAAACCCTAAATGTGCTAATTCAACTTAGTTAATATGCATATAAAAGTTAATAAGATTAAGATCTACGTATATACTTATATTGATTGCATGACCTTGACGTCTACTGTCTCGATCTCGCCTTCCTATTTCTCCATTTTCTTCTTGTTGGGAGATGAATTTAATAAAGAAGTTTTTATTAGATCCAAAAACCCCTGAGTATGACATGTTCAGGATAATCTTGATAGTCTGAGTCAGGTTTCAGTATAGGATTGTTCAGGAAGATATCTGCACAATGTATAGTCAGCAGATATAGATCAGGTTAGGAACTGAAGATATTGAAGAACTCAGATAAACCTGAATGATTCAGATGATACTAAGTAAATACTCAGAAGACACTGAAGACTCAGAAGATACTGAAGACTCTGAAGAACTGAAGAACTCAGTAGTTACTGAAGACTCAGAAGTCACTGAAGACTCAGTAGTTACTGAATACTCAGTAGAGACCTGAATGTTCAGAGGCACTGAATAAATATCTATCTGAATACATGCAAAACTGAGGATAACAAACATGTTCAGAAAAATAGATATTGCCCAAAACATTCATATGCAGACAAAAGGAACTAAGTCTAAGTGTTGTTTAAGGTTGTCTCATTCAGAGATATTGACCTAAAAGAGCCGTTTTGTTTGTCTACATTCACTGAAGACAAGAACCAATCAGATGAAGACAACACTGTACTTTACTGACTTGATGCTATCTCTTCCAACGGATAGTTTTTCAAGAGTAACCTTTGGAGATGTTGTCTATAAATACCAGTGACCTTCTAAATTGAAAGGTTACGGGAAATTTCAAGCAACTCAAGAGCTCATTCGTATTCCTGCAAATTGAAGCACTCGAAAACCCTAGAATTTCCCAAGTGTTTCACTTTGAAGAGAGCTCATTCACTAAGCATAGATTGATAGAAATATCCAAAGCTTAGTAGAGATATCCTAGCCTTTGCATTTGATCTTATTGTAAAGGATATCTCACCATAGTTGGAAACCAACCCAAATCCAAACCCTTTGATAAGGTAGTTTGCGTGTGTGTGATTTGTTGGTGAGATAGAGTTGTAAAGAGTGAGTAAGCTGCAGTGAGTCAGCCAGAAAACTCAAGGTAGAAAAGTGAGTAAGCTACAGTAAGTTAGCTTGAAAGCTTTAGAAAGTGGTTAAGGAATTTCTCTGAAGATCAGAGAGAGTGGACGTAGGAGCTTGAGTCTCTTAACCACTATAATTGCTGTGTTATTTTATTTATGTACTGCATTATATATGTTGCATGTTTTTCACTGAAATCATATTTTACTGATATTCAGTTGGAACCAATCCACTGAACTTGCATCAAATTGATCACAACCATAACCACTATTTTACTAAGGAAGAGATTTTCAGCAAAGCTAAAACGAGTATAAGCTTTGGGCCAACCATTCCGCACACTTGAGTAGCTAGAACAGATAGTTACCAAACTGAACTAACTTTATTGAGTGTTCAGTAAGATTGTTGGGATATTTTAGTTTTGATGAATTATGTCAAAACATTATCAACTTGTGTTATTTAAGTTAAATCTACATATAACAAGTTGAGGAGGAACGAGAGAACAAGTTAAGGGAGAACTCATGAAATCAGATGAAGATGATCGAGATCAGACGAGGCTGATCGAGATCAGATGAGAAGGATGAGTTCCGAAAGTTAAGCGACGCGTCTAAACCCGACACATGTCGTGCAATTTCGATGCGATTTATTATAGCAAATGACATCGAAAGGGATTTCTTCAGAAAACCGACTTAGAGCGATTTTATACGATTTTTCGATGCGATCTAGATCAGAGGATCGGGACTGATCTGTGGTTGATCTCGATCGTGACCTCGATCAAGCGACTAGAAATCTGCGACCAGAAATCAGTAAGATGAACAGTGAAATCAACACAGATGAACGATGTCGGGCCAAATTGCTCGATCCGTTAGACACACAAAAAGCTGTCCAATGAGAAGATGACAACACATATATGGATGTGACATAAAGCTGCAAACAACAGTGCAAAAGGACAAAGAAAAGCTGGAAGACTATTAGTATGTATTTGAATTTACTCTCCAACGGTAATATTCAAATCCACACTATAAATACATTGCACTATCTTCAAAAGAAAAAAATGGAGGATGCTGCAAAGTGAAGATTATTGTCAAATATTCAAGCATCTCCATTCAAGAACACAAAGAATTAAATATCCAAATTTACCCAAGAGTGTTCTTCATTATATCTAAGCAAAAATGTCATATCATAAGCTTAGATAGATTTTCCCAACCTTAGCATTGAGGCTAAACAAATGTAAGGGAATATCTCAACCTAGTTGGAAACCAAATAAACCTTACCCAAATCAGTTTGATAGGTTAAGTTTGTAGGTGAGTGAGAACTCGTTAAACATCTATAGGCAATCCCGTAAGGGTGATAAGTCCCGATTGAGTGAGAGCTCATTAAACATCTGTTGGGTGTTGGACTAACACGTTAAACTAAGTCCAGTTGGTTAAGTTGGTGCCCAATGAAGGGAAGAGTGGATGTAGGACGAGTTGTCCGAACCACTATAAAAATATGTGTGTTCTTATTTGCTTTCATATTAACTGTCATACATACTTTTGAAAATCTGTATAACACATTTGAAAATTTTTTTAGTCACCTCCCATTGAGATTTTACGAGTTTTAAATCGGGTTTTTCGGGACCAACAAAGATAATTATCTGATCCAAGCTCGTCAGGATCTCTGATTAATTCAGGATCAATTGGGCTAATCTGAAGCCTCTGAAAGCTGCTCAGGATCATTGTCTCAGTAGACTTTGACTCAGGGCGATTTGTGCTTCTCAGGGCAAAAAATATCGGACAACTCGACCCATCCGACCTCGATGAAAAAAAAAGTTTTAAAAATCACTGAACACGTGTATTCCCCCCCCATACACGTGTAAGACTTATTTTCACCGGGACCAACAAGTGGTATCAGAGCAGTGGTTCATTTTGACCACTTGCTTTGGTAGCCATAGTCTTATTTGCTGAAAGACTTTGGTGGTCTACTGAATAGATTTTATTGCTGATATCTTACAAGGCTCATTTATCATGCCTTCTAAGAAACTTCCTATGTTCTCTGTTGAGAGCTATGACCTATGGAGACTGAGAATGCAGGCTCATCTGTATTCCAAACATGAAAGAATGTGGAGAGTGGTTTCTGAAGGACCATTCAAATATACTTTTGTGAATCCCGTAATCAATACCGATTGATATTGAGGAATATCCCAGAGATGAATTTCCAAAGCCTGATGACCAACTTACTCCTGATGAGAGAAAGTTAGTCAATCTGGACTACATTGCTAAAGATACTCTATATAGCACTATTGATGATGGTGTTATGGGGATGATTTCTCACTGTGAAACTGCAAAAAGAAATATGGGACACACTTGTCATTGTTATGTGTCAAGGCACATATCATATTAAGGAAAACAAACTTTTACATTCTTTATTGGAAAGTTTGATAGCTTTGAAATGGAAGATGGTGAATCCATTGACAAACTTGAAGTCAGATTCACTAGCATTATGAATTATCTGAATGCTCTTGGGTAAAGATACCCACAGAGAGAAGTGACATTGAAGATTCTTAGACGATTGTCTAAGAAATGGGATATACATGCTGTGGTGATTGAAAACATCAAGAATATTGATTCCATGCCATACCAACAAGTTTTCTCTGAACTGAAAGCTTATGAGTTTGTGATTGACAAGAAAACTAAGAAACCGACAAAGAAAGATTATTCCTCATCTAGCAAAAAAATGTGGCTTTCAAAGCCAAAGAGAAATCAGAAATCTAGAAATCAAAACTCAGAATCTAGAGAATTAAAACTCACTGGCAAGAAACATTTGAAAGATGAATAGCAAGAGGATAATATAAGAAATATTACGATGGCAAGAAAACTTGAAAGACTTAATAGCCAGAGAAAAGGAAAATATAAAGTCGAAAGTTCCTCATCCACAAAAGGAATCAAGACCAAGGAGGAGAGAAACTTGACCCTAACCCTAATGATACAACTGTTGTGAAAAAGGTTACTTCAATATGATCCAATCGAAATGAAAAGCAAAAGAAAGAAAGGAAAAGGAAGGACCATAAAGAAGATCTCCAAAGAAAAGTTCTCATCCAAGAAAAGGGACTCCAAGACCAAGGAGGAAAGATATTCTCAGATGATGATGATGTATGCCTTGTTGCCAGATTCTTCTATCTCTCAGTTGCTCCTAAAAAATGGTCTCAAGTTCCAATATGATTGTCCCGATTTTTGAGAATCTTATGGACTAAAGAAAGAAAAAAAAGAAAGACAAGCCAAGAGAGAATCAAAAGAAGATCTCCAAATCAAAAATGGCTATGATTGCCTTGTTCGAAAGAAATGAAAATTAATCCAGAAGAATTCACTTTTATCCAATTCTTTTTTGATGAGATATTCTCGGATATAGTGAGCTCTATTGAATGATGATGTATGCCTTGTTGCCATGGAGGAGGTAAATTCTTCTATCTCTATTGTTGCTCCTATCTTTGTTAAACCAAATGACATCTAATCTTCTTCTTGAAGAGTTCTCAAGTTCAATCTATGGTTTGAAAAAAAAGTTTTGACCATGAATAATCTCATGGATTCTTTTTGAGAATATTATGATGGACTATTTAGAAGCCAGTTACAAGAGAATAGGCTACCCGAGGCCTCGCTCACAAAAACTCAAGAGCGTAACAAGGTCGCGACAAGGAACCTCAAGGGTCGAAAGGAGGATAAATATGGCAAAGATACTGAGAATGGTGTGGATTTTATGGACCGTAAGGGAAAGACTCTAAAAACCCTGCCGAGATCACTTAAGACTCAATTGATGGGAACTTGTATTACACATTGATGAACTAGATGTTAAAGAAAGTACAACTCTCGTAAAAAAGGGAAGGTGATAGAAATTGTTTATTATTTGAATGGAAAATTAGAGAAATCCAATTTCATTCTTGAAGAGATTCAAATTATCGAATCGAGTTCAATGACCTCTTTGAGAAGCATGAGACTCTAAAGAAATGTGAGGATAGTCTTGCAAAAAGAAAGTTAGCTCTATTGGGGCATCTAACCCCATCTAAAGTAATAGATGAAATTGAGAGTTATCAAAGACCACAACTTGTTCAACTAAAAAAACCCGGATTGGGATATAATCCGGAGGGGAACCTCACAAGGTCTTCTCTCATTCGCATCTTTGTTTCCGGCGGTTCTTCTTGAAGAACAACCCGAGTTTTAGACAATGGTAAAGGACATATGGTTTTTAAAAAACGAAAGTTCATGGAAAATGAAAGCCCAAACCTGTTGTAACATGAATAATCTCACCACCGATGATATAAGGTCTGGTTGAGCGATGCCTCAAGTCGATCACCAAAGAACCGGATAAAGTGACTTGAGGTTGAGGCTCTATGAGTTAGAAGCCATCCTTGAGCCGCCGCTGTTGTAGGAATCACATAAGATGTGGCTACCCGAGGCCGGAGGCGACTTGGAACGTTACGAAAGTTCTTTCCGCGGGCATCAAAAGTTTGAAAGAAAAAGACTCTCCTCCTAGCAACTATAAGCCACTTGGCGAGTCGACTTCGAAGGTCGCGTCAAGTCGGGTCTCTGGGCGACTTCGGTCTTAAGGTCGAAAGGAATAAGAGGATAAATATGGCAAAGATACGGGGCCAGTTAATGGTATGGATTTTGAGGACCGTTGAATGAATTATCGTGGTAAGTGTATCCGGATCCACCATTAAAGCTTACTTTCAAGAATACAATGGTACAAGGGAACCCTGAAATGGGGCGGCCCATGGATCGTAATAGTTCCATTAAAGAAATTTCTTTTTCAAAATTTCTGCGGTGAACCCTAATTCTTTGTCTATAAATATAACTTGTATTATCACATTGTAAAAGGGATCGAATTCTTCACACATTTTAGAATCCTAAACCGAAAATTATAGTGAGGTGAGATACCGACTTGGAGCCCCCGACAAGGACTAAGAAAAGTAAATCAAGTCTTATTCAAAAGATGAACGAAAGGTCAAGGGTAACCAAACTTCGGTGTTTTTACTTGTTTTGATCGTCTTCAACTCAAAGTGCAATTATTGTTTATTATTTGTTGGCGTGAACATAAACCCGGGTACAACAATTTGAGTGGAGACCGTCTAAAAAGAGTGGGAATAATTTCTAAAGAGTTTTCTGGGTCAAGTTGGTTGTTCGTCATTCTTTCAACTCTAAGGAAGACCCAACCTCAAATCCGTTCATCCAAAAGAGAATTGAACCATCAAACCCAACAATGCAACCTCAAGCGTAGCACAAATCCTAATTGGGTGAGAAACCTCCGACGCCAAGAAGATTGTTGTAACATGAATAATCTCACCACACGAGATAAGGTATTGGTCCCATTGCACTAACCGGGTGACTTGAGGTTGAGGCTCTATGAGTCGGGTCACCGGGAATCAATCTCATTCGGACCGGGCGATGTGGAAGAAAAGGAAGGCCACTTAAGATGAAAATTAATTGCCGATCTATTCGGGATGAATATTTAAATACAAATTTAATTCTTATTACCCATGAATTAATCCTATATTAATTCAAATAATAATTGTAACAAATCATGCATATAAAATCAAATACATAAATCCCGTGGAAGAATCACTTCCAAAACTAAGTATTCCCAATGGCCCTTGCTAAGAACACACCAAAAAGTCTTCCCAAGTATTCCCTAGCCCTGGGAAGGAAATCAAACAATTAACAAAACAAAAGGAAAATAAATTATTTGTTGCACCACCTTTGTGGATTTCTAATTTTTCCAACACATGGAATTACACTTGGGGATGAAATAATCATCCCCTATTTATAAGAGGGTGGTGGTCGAATTTTTAGGTGTGTGAATAAGATGGGAAAATCTTTTTCTTAGTCTCCAAGAAATCTGGAATATACCCAATATATTCTTTTCTCCATATTAAAAATATTCCACAAAAATCCCACCTCCTATTGTTATGGTGATTTTTGAAAAAAATAAGGATGAAGGAATCCAAGATTTGAATCTTCTTGAATTTATGAGATATTCTTGTATTCCAAAAAATACATATCTTCCATAATATCTTTTCAAGAAAATCTTTCATTCCTTATTTGTTCAAAATTTTTGAAAATATCAAGACAAATAACCAAGTGGGAGATTTCTTGAATTTAATGAGATAAACTTGTATTCCAAGATTACTTATTCTCATTCCATAACAAAATTCAAATAAAATCTTTCTCCCCTTTTATTTATCAATTTCGAAAAAAATAGGAAAAATTAAGCAACAATAATTTATTTTATTTTAAACACCTTTTTCAGTTATTGGACATTATGTTTGGGCTACTTGAGGGGCCTTTAGGAGAATTAAGATTGGACCTTCTAATGGACTTTGAATTTTCAATATTGAGCCACAATATTATTCAAGCCCATAAATATTAATTAATCCCACTACATAATTAATATTGCACTATCCATCTTAACCCATATTACTGTTAATATGGCTCCCGGTTATTATTTCCCGTGTTTAAGATTATCTAGCCCATTAATTAATTCAAGCCACTGAAATAGCTTTCCATTAATTAATATCTTTTGTCCTTGGTTAAGGAACGGTTCAACATTATTATCCATACCGGAAACTAGTTCCACTTGCAAGATTTGGTAAGATAAATCTTATGAACCTCCCAAGGGGGCAAATCGAACAAGAGTACTTGCACACGATTCTTCGTATTAAATCTTAGCAATCGCATGTGACCAATAATATTGCCCAAGATATAAAGTATTGAATCTCATTGATTCTCTACCCGTAATAAGTCAAAGCAATAATTACTAACCACAAGCGATCCTCTTTAAGGTACGAAGATTAAGAAATAACGAACCACTGAGGTCTAATTCTTCCTAATTCAGTGCTGAAGAATTTGTCCTCCTGTAGGTCCTATTCAGTGCATCAGTCATACACTAGTGTAATCTCTTGGTCAAGACAAGCCAATCTGAGCCTTACACTTCAACCTTTCACGATGGATTGTTTATTTCCATCTAGGTCGTGAATGGTGTACTTTTGGTTACAAGGAACTGTTAATTTAATCTTCTGTGATCATGTATCACTAAATTAACTACAATGTAACACGTACTATTTATTGAACAGTTATGCAGTAAATATATGTAACATTCAATGATATTTAAAGCATTAGTGATAAATAATTTATTTCAGTAAATAAGACAGAAATTCAGTTTGATTATACAAAGTAAAAGCATACTTTCCAGTATAACCTCAACAATCTCCCACTTATACTTAGAGTGTGCTTTTAAGTATACTACTCGTGTAGTTCCTAATACGTGACATCTAATGTCACCTACACGAACCTAATAATATCTCCCACTTATACTCAAAGCAGATTGGCAACGGTCTTGAAACCCATTCCTTCCACATGTCTCTCGAATGTATTCTGAGGCAGACCCTTTGTGAATAGATCTGCTAGGTTGTCTTCTGATGCGATCTTTGCCACCTCTATATCTCCTCTCTTAACGATTTCTCGTATAAGATGGTATTTCCTTTCAATGTGTTTGCTGGCCTTGTGGGCTCTTGGTTCCCTTGAATTTGCAACTGCTCCGGCATTATCACAATAAACAGTGATTGTGCTGGGCAAATTCGGAACTACATCCAAGTCCACTAGGAAGTTCTTGAGCCAAACCGCTTCTTTCGCTGCCTCGCAAGCAGCTACATATTTGGCTTCCATGGTAGAATCGGCGATGCATTTCTGCTTAACGCTTCTCCATGTCATGGCTCCTTCCCCCATGCAAAACACACTACCGGAGGTAGATTTTCTGGAATCTAAGTCTGATTGGAAATCCGAGTTCGTGTAGCCGATGGGGATTAGACTATCTGACTGATAAACCAACATTCTATCTCGAGTTCTTTTCAGATACTTCAGAATGTTTTTAACTGCCGTCCAATGTTCTTTCCCCAGATTACTTTGATATCTTGCCACCATGCCAACAACATAGTAGATATCCGGTCTCGTACACAGCATTGCATACATAAGGCTTCCGACAACCGAAGCATAAGGAATGCCTTTCATATCATCTATTTCCTTTTGTGTCTTAGGGCACATTTCCTTGGATAGATGGATTCCATGTCTGAAGGGTACGAAGCCTTTCTTGGAATCCTGCATGCTGAATCGTTTCAAGACAGTGTCTATGTATGAAGCTTGCGATAAGTCTATCAACCTTTTCTTGCGATCTCGAGTAATCTTGATCCCAAGGAAGTGTCTGGCTTCCCCTAAGTCCTTCATATCAAATTGTTTTGAAAGCCATGCCCTTACATCTGATAACACCTTTACATTGTACCAATGTAGTTCCGACACATTTTTTGTACACACAACTTTCGAACTCGTTTTGATCAAACCCATAAGACTTTATTACTTGATCAAAACATTGGTTCCAAGCTCTGGATGCTTGTTTGAGTCCGTAAATGGACTTCTTGAGCTTACAAACTAGGTGTTCTTGGCCTTTTTCAATGAAGCTTTGGGGTTGTTGCATATAGATTTCTTCATCAAGACTTCCGTTAAGGAAAGGCGTCTTGACATCCATTTGCCAGATTTCAAATTCGAGATGCGCAGCAATCGACAAGAGAATTCGGATGGACTTGAGCATTGCTACGGGTGAAAAAGTTTCCTCATAGTCGATCCCTTCTTTCTGAGTATATCCTTTCGCCACAAGCCTTGCCTTGAAGGTTTCCACCTTCCCGTCCGATCCTCTTTTTCTCTTGTACACCCACTTGCAACCAATGGGTTTGACCCCATTAAGTGGTTCGACTAGCTCCCACACTCTGTTATGATCCATAGAACCCATTTTGGCTTTCATTACTGTTTGCCAAGAAACCGCATCCTTGTCTTGGATTGCCTCGTCATATGTCCATGGGTCTGATTCGTCTTGTCTGGGAATCAAGTCAGAGGACTCTCCTATCCCCATGAATCTCTCGGGCTGTCTCACAACCCTCCCACTACGACGAGATTCCGGTTGTGTAAGTGTGTCATTTGGTATGTCATCTTGTACAGTTGGCACTGAGGTTACCCCCCTTAGCTCATTTAAGGTAATCTCACTTCTGGGTCTTCTTTCGTTCATATAGTCTTCTTTCAAAAATCTAAAGTGGGTTCTTATTACCACCTTTTGATCTTCGGGACCATAGAACATACACCCTTTTGTTCCCTCGGGGTATCCAACAAACAACCTTAATTCTGATCGAGGATCCAATTTTCCCGCTTCCTTGTCCAACACGTAGGCCGGACACCCATAAATTCTCATATGTCTCAAACTGGGCTTGCACCAGGTCCACAATTCTTTGGGAGTTTTGGGAACCGATTTGGATGGCACCAAGTTCAGAATGTAAGCCGCTGTTTCCAAGGCATGACCCCAGAACGACTTGGGTAGATCCGCATAACTCATCATTGATCTAACCATTTCTAAAAGAGTTATGTTTCTTCGCTCTGCAACCCCCTTTTGTTGAGGGGTTTCGGGTGCCGTTAGCTGGGATACAATCCCTTCATCTGACAAGTAGTTCAAAAACTCATCACTGAGGTACTCGCCTCCACGATTGGATCATAGAGACTTGATACATTTTTCCCTATGATTCTCTGCTTGAGCCTTAAATTCTTTGAATTTGTCAAAAGTCTCATATTTATGCTTCATAAGGAAAATATAGCCGTACCTTGAGTAACCATCAATAAAAGTGACAAAATACTCATAACCTCCTCTTGCTTTGATTGACATTGGACCACATACGTCTGTGTGAACGATTTCTAACACTTCTTTGGCTCTATTCCGCTTGGCTCCGAATGCCCTCTTGGTCATTTTACCCTCCAAACATGATTCGCAGGTTGGGATTGGTTTAACTTGGAGAGACTCCAGTGAACCATCTTCTACCAACCTTTAGATCCTCTTTGGATTAATATGTCCCAATCTTAGATGTCATAGAAGTGTCTCGTTCACGTCTAATGAACGTTTTCTTTTATCGGAAACAGTTGATGTGTTATAGGATGCATTTCGTGAGTGGTGTGCACTGTTAATTGTATAGAGATTATCCGACAACGTTCCATGACAGATAAATTTATCATTCTAAGAAATGGTAACAATTTTATCAAAAGTAACCGAATATCCATCAAGGTAAAGTTTAGAAACCGAAATTAAATTCTTTCTTAAACTAGGAACATAAAGAACATCTCTTAAAATTAAAACTCTGTCTTCAAAGGACAGGTGCACTTCTCCCATTGCTTCAGCTGCCACTCTCGTAGCATATCCCAGTGTGATGAGGAACTCACTCCCACTAAGTTGTCGGGTCCGCTTGAACCCCTGTAAAGTGAAACAAACATGATCAGTGGACCACGTATCCACCACCCATAAATGGGAGGCATACGCCGCTAAGCAAGTTTCAACAACTAGTGTGTGAGAATTACCTTTCTTTTCATTCCTTTTGGGTTTGGAACAAACTGACCTCCAATGTCCTTTTTCACCATAGTTGAAGCAATTCCCCTTAGCTAGCTTGCTCACTCCTCCACTTCCCTTCACCTTTTCTTTGCCCTTGGCAACACTTGAGTTCACTTGCTTGTGGCTTTTATCCTTTTTATTGTTTTTAACACCCTTTGGACTAGAAGAAGAAGAATGTCCATTTGCCACCAAGGCTTGGCTCTTTTGCCCCAATATTGCCTCTGTCGAGACTAAAGCTTGCAACATATCAGGCATCGAGAACTTCTGATTGTTCATCTGGTAGTTCAGCCTGAACTGTTCAAAACTTTTTGGCAGAGAGTGAAGCACGAAATTGATTTGGGTCTCGATGTCGTATTCAGCGCCAAGTACCTCAAGTTTGTTAAGGTGAGCCATCATCTGAAGAACGTGCTCCCTAACGGGCGTTCCCTCCACCATTTTCATAGAGAGCAAGTCCCTCATGGTGATCTGACTAGCCACACGGTTCTGATGTTGAAACATCGCTTTAAGACTAGTCATGATGTCTCCAAACGGTCTCAACGTTCGGTGTTGGTGTTGCAACACATCCGACATTGAAGCCAAGATGGTACACTTTGCCATTTCGTTGAACGCCTCCTCCCAAAGATACTCTTTCTTAACCGCTTTAGTTGACTCATCATTTGGCTTTTTCGGTTTTAGATGTAGTGAGAACCCGCTTATGGCTTTTGTGCGATGAGGACAATAGTAAGTTTACGATTCCAATCAACGAAGTTTTCACCAAGAAGCAAATTGTCTTTAAGTATATTGAACAAATGGATTAAAAGGTTGCGACATGATGAACTGAAATAAATAATAATATGCATAAGCACAAATATATCAGAAGGTTCAATCACATGCATCATATTAAAATCTCAAAAAATATGAATATGCATCAGCCAACATCTCAAAACAGTTTAAATAAGCCACGTGGGGTGGGTCATTATTTAAACACATTCAAATCTGAAAAAGTTACAAACAAGAAAAAAAATACAAACCTTTAATAACCAGATTAATAGTTGGCTCCCACTTGACCAATATAAAATTGACAGGGGACTTGGGAAGTATATGCATATCAATTTTATACCTAAGTAATAACCATGATTAAATCTGAATTATTATTTCTCTTTGAACGAGCCTCGGGGGAGGTCATCAAATGCGCCACTAGTAATAATCCACAATCATCCATTTGAAATTTATTCATGTGAACGCTATCTTTTGACCGTCCCGTGGGGGGGAATTTCTCCAAAAGAATTCACAAATAAATAAATCATGGAGGTCAAAATTAATTTAAATTTTATTATCCGGAATAAAATTTTCAATTAATTATTTAAGCATACTTAGTAATTTTCGAAAGTGAGATTTTTCAAAAACATTTTCTCATGCATCGCAAATTTAAACACAATTTAAATAAGCATAAAATAATGCATAAGATCAAAAACAAAAAAATTAAACACATTAGGCACATATATCCAATTGTCACGGTTAATATATATATATTTTTTGTCATGTCTTGATCTCGAGAAATTGTCTTCTTTGCCTTCATCGTTTGTCTCGAAAGGTTTGCCACGTCAAGTAACGTCATCGACCACTCGCGGATCGGAGTGCCAAACCTAGCACTCCGTCCGTGTCGAGTAAGCGTCGTCGCGCGTCTTGCCCGATTGCTCTAAAGACGCCGCCGACAGATCACGCCCCGCTCGGCAGCAAGCTTAGGTGAGTGTCGGCAGGCATCGCGCATCCCGTGCGTACCATGCCGACGATCCCGCGCCGTGCCGCCTTGCCGTGTCATCCGCCCGTCAGCGCCTATTGCTACAAGATAACTTCGATCGCTGCGCCCGACTCCCGATCCCGCTCGCGCTCGGCTAAGTGGCCTCACCCCACGCCCGTGTGCACCCGTGTGTGTCTGCGTCGCGCGCGTGCCTCCTTTGGCACATTTCGCGCGATGCACGCCGCTGGTGCCCGGTTCCGGATCAATCCATTTTTAGTTCATCATCTTCGTCTTGGCTCACGATCCAGTTGCAATTTATTTACAAAAATAAATAAACCTAGATCTAGACTAGTCTATTACATTGAACGAATCAAATAAATCCTAATCTACTCATGGATTTTCTCACGAGGCAAAACGAATTCGAACGAATCGCATTAAAAACCACAATTTATATGCATGCATAAATATAAAAATTCATCAAACACCATGACAATTGGATACCTGCAAAAAAGATCTAGCAATTCTACTATCCAATTTCAAATTTAATGAAAACGAATTAAATTACAATTTAAAACTCAGAGCCCGAAACCGAGGCTCTGATACCAGTTGCTGGGGAATTAATTGCCCGGATCTATTCGGGATGAATATTTAAATACAAATTTAATTCTAACAATTATTACTAGCATGAATTAATCCTATATTAATTCAAATAATAATTCAACAACAAATCATGCATATAAACAGTTCACATAAATCCTACGTATGCGGAATTGCTACGGGTTTACGTGAACTAACCTGTTTGGAATGGCAATGGACTCGCTTGATAAGAACACACCAAAAGTCCTTCCCAAGTATTCCCTAGCCTTTGCTCGTCAATCTGGTGGAAGGAAACTCGCGAACAATTAACAAAAGGGAAAATAAATTATTTGTTGCACCATCTTTGTGGATTTCTAATTTTTCCAACACATGGAATTACACTTGGGGATGAAATAATCATCCCCTATTTATAAGAGGGTGGTGGTCGAATTTTTAGGTGTGTGAATAAGATGGGAAAATCTTTTTCTTGGTCTCCAAGAAATCTTGAATATACCCAATATATTCTTTTCTCCATATTTAAAATATTCCACAAAAATCCCACATCCTCTTGTTATGGTGATTTTTGAAAAAAATAAGGATGAAGGAATCCAAGATTTGGATCTTCTTGAATTTATGAGATATTCTTGTATTCCAAAAAATACATATCTTCCATAACATCTTTTCAAGAAAATCAAGAAAATCTTTCTTTCCTTATTTGTTCAAAATTTTCAAAAATATCAAGACAAATAACCAAGTGGGAGATTTCTTGAATTTAATGAGATAAACTTGTATTCCAAGAATACTTATTCTCATTCCATAACAAAATTCAAAGAAAATCTTTCTCCCATTTTATTTATCAATTTCGAAAAAAATAGGAAAAATTAAGCAACAATAATTTATTTTATTTTAAACATATTTTTCAGTTATTGGACATTATGTTTGGGCTACTTGAGGGGCCTTTAGGATAATTAATATTGGACCTTCTAATGGACTTTGAATTTTCAATATTGAGCCACAATATTATTCAAGCCCATAAATATTAATTAATTCCACTACATAATTAATATTGCACTATCCATCTTAACCCATATTACTGTTAATATGGCTCCCAGTTATTATTTCCCGTATTTAAGATTATCTAGCCCATTAATTAATTCAAGCCACTGAAATAACTTTCCATTAATTAATATCTTTTGTCCTTGGTTAAGGAACGGTTCAACATTATTATCCATACCGGAAACTAGTTCCACTTGCAAGATTTGGTATGATAAATCTTTTGAACCTCCCAAGGGGGCAAATCGAACAAGCATACTTGCACATGATTCTTCGTATTAAATCTTAGCAATCGCATGTGACCAATAATATTACCCAATATATAAAGTATTGAATCTCGTTGATTCTCTACCCGTAATAAGTCAAAGCAATAATTACTAACCACAAGCGATCCTATTTAAGGGACGAAGATTAAGAAATAACGAACCACTGAGGTTTAATTCTTCCTAGTTTAGTGGCTGAAGAATTTGTCCTCCTGTAGGTCCTATTCAATGCATCAGTCATGCACTAGTGTAATCTCTTGGTCAAGACAAGTCAATCTGAGCCTTACACTTCAACCTTTCACGATGGATTGTTCATTTCCATCTAGGTCATTAATGGTGTACTTTTGGTTACAAGGAACTATTAATTTAATCTTCTGTGATCTGGTATCACTAAATTAACTACAATGTAACACGTACTCTTTATTGAACAGTTATGTAGTAAATATATGTAACATTCAATGATATTTAAAGCATCAGTGATAAATAATTTATTTCAGTAAATAAGACAGAAATTCAGTTTGATTATACAAAGTAAAAGCATACTTTCCAGTATAACCCCAACAGGAAGGTCGCACAAGTCGGGGACGTCTCGGTCTCAAGGTCGAAAGGAGGATAAATATGGCAAAGATACGGGGAGTTAATGGTGCGGATTTTGTGGACCGTAATCAGGGTAAGTGTATCAGGATGCGCGACTTGCGAGACAAGCAAGGGAACCCTAGGTCGGCCCATGGAACGAAGCCCATTAAGACTGTAACCCTAATTCTTTATATATAAATATAACTTGTATTACACATTGTAAGGGATCGAATTCTTCACACATTAGAATCCTAGGCAGAAATTATAGTGCAAGATACCTGGCTTGGAGGCCCCAGACGTAGTCTTATTCAAAAGATGAACTGGGTAACCAAACTTCATTTTTTTACTTGTTTTGATCGTCTGCTTAATTATTATTTATTATTTGTTGGTCGGTGAACATAAACCGGGTACAACACAAACCTCAGGAAAAGGCTAGAAAACCTGAACACTCAGTAGGAGATTTTCAGGCCAGTACTTCAAAGCCTCAGGCTAAGAATACCAACCCTCAAGAGATCTGTTACCAACCATCGAGGAATTTTCAAAAGAGAAACACTCAAGAGAGATATTCTCAACCGAAAAAGACCAAGTCCTCGACATCTTGAAAGACCACAATTTCAGTACAGTAACCTAAACCCCACTTGCCTAAGGGTAAAGGTTTCTAACCCAAGTCACAGAGACAGAGACCAAAGCAGACACCAAAGCTAAGACACTTGAACAAGAGGCCTGAACCAAAGAAGAACTCAAATGCTCATGTTCATGCTAAGGCTGGCACTCATACACAGGGTACTGCCACGGCACCTAGGGTGGTGAATGTGTATGTAGATGTTTATGGGAGACAAATCAGCCACTCTAAAGTGATTAGAGTTATCAGGCAGATTTGATTTCCAAAAGGTACAGTTAACCTGGTAGGACCCTACACCAAATGGGTACCTAAGAACTGATCTATTTTTCAGGTGAAAGAAAAGGGCACTGAGCTGAATGAAAACAACATAGCCCTGATGAGTGGAAATGAATTGGCTCCTGTTGTATGGTATCTGGACAGTTGATGTTCAAGACATATGACAGGATATAAGCAATTACTTACTAACTATGTTGAGCAAAAAGGCCCTCAGATCACATTTGGAGACAATTCCAAAGGACAAACTGAAGGATATGGAACTCTTGAAGTTGACTCTGTTCATATCCATGGTGTTTCATATGTGTCTGGTTTAAAGCATAATTTGCTTTCTATCAGTCAATTATGTGACAAAGGATTCAGTGTTGAGTTCTCAAAGAACTTATGTTATGTGAAAGACAATGCTTCACAGAAAATTTTACTGACTGGTACTAGAAAATGAAATGTGTATCTTGCTGATTGGAGTTCAACTCCTAAAGATACATGTTTGGTTGCAAAAAGTTCCACTGATACCAGTTGGTTGTGGCACAAAAGGCTGAATCACTTAAACTTCAAAACCCTAAACAAATTTGCAAGATTAACACTTGTGAGGGGATTACCAAATGAAGTGTTCAGTAAAGATCATGTATGTGATGCTTGTCAGAAATGAAAGCAAATCAGAGCATGTTTCAAAAGCAAAATAGAAGTTTCTACTGATAGAATTCTACAACTGTTGCATATGGATCTCTTTGGTCCAGTAACACCTGTAAGCACTAATGGTAGGAAATATACACTTGTGGTAGTTGATGACTACTCTAGATACACTTGGGTCATATTCTTACTCAGTAAGAAGGAGACTCAGACAAAACTGCCTAAACTACTGAAAAGACTTAGTACAGAAAAGAATCCGAGTGTGGTCAAAATCAGATCAGATAAAGAAACTGAATTTATCAACCATATTATATCTGATTATTGTGCAGCAAATGGAATAACTCATGAAATATCAGCTGCAAGGACTCCACAACAGAATGGTGTTGCTGAAAGAAGAAATAGGACTCTGAAAGAAGCTGCAAGAACAATGATTGCTGACGCTGATATTCCTAAGAGATTTTGGGCTGAAGCCATCAACACTACATGCTACTCTCAGAACATATCCATACTGACCAAGAATAAAGGAAAAACTCCTTATGAGTTATGGAATGAAAGTAAGCCTCTTGTTTCTTTCTTTCGTGTGTTTGGTTGCAAGTTTTTCATACACAATAATGGTAAAGATCAGTTGAAAACTTTTGATAGCAAAGCTGATGAAGGGATATTCTTAGGATATTCTGAAGTCAGTAAGGCCTTCAGAGTTTACAACTGTAGGACACTTATTGTGGAAGAAACACCTCATGTTGTTTTTGATGAGTCTATTTGTGTTCATAAGAAACAGGAACAAGACTCAGGAGAACTGACCAAGAGAATCACCAGACTTAGCCTGAAAAAGAATGATAAAACATCCTCTGAACCTAAAAAGAAGAAGTCAGTCACTTTCTATGAATGGAGTGAATCAGACTCAGACAAAGAAATTCAGGATGGAAAAACTCAGGATGGTGAGATTCAGGATGGAAATTCTCCACTGAAGGAAAGCCAACACACTGAAGCTGACCAATCCGAACATACACCAGTTCAGACTCAGGTATGTAATGCCAATGAAGATGTGGTCACAGCTGAGGCAAACTCAGAATCTATCAACCAAAGGGGAACAAATGTCTCTGACAATGTTCTGAATAGAATTTCCCCTGAGGAAGATGATTCCCTTTCTCCTTTTCTGTTGTTCCATGAATTTGATGTATTACCTTAACCTAACATTTCTGATGTTGAGGATACTACTGAAGGGGGAACATCCAGGAGAAAATGGTTGAATAGCCATCCTACAAGTCAGATTGTGGGTGATCTATCAGAAGGAGTTAAAACAAGAAGGTTCCATGGAGAAAGTGCTTTGTTCTGCTGCTTCCTATCTGAAAAAGAACCTACTGAGATTGAAGAAGCTCTACAAGATTCATTCTGGATTACTGCAATGCAAGAAGAGCTGAATCAATTAACAAGGAATGAAGTTTGGGAGCTAGTGGACAGACCAAAAAGGCACAGTGTGATTGGAACTAAGTGGGTGTTCAAGAATAAGAGAGATGAAAACAACAACATTGTGAGAAACAAGGCAAGGCTAGTTGCACAAGGTTATTCTCAAGAAGAAGGTTTGGATTATGATGAAACCTTTTGCACTGCAAAGACTAGAAGCCATCGATTGTTTCTTGCATATCTTGCCCACATGAAATTTGATCTATCAGATGGATGTGAAAAGTGCATTTCTGAATGGTGTGCTTAAGGAAGAAGTATATGTGGAACAACCTCCAGGATTTGGTCAGAATGACCAAGTTTACAGGCTCAGAAAAGCCTTTGTATGGTCTTAAGCAAGCACCCAGAGCATGGTATGATACCCTTTCTCAATTTCTTACTGACCATGGTTTTATCAAAGGAACTATTGATAGGACCTTGTTCAGGATAGAAGATAAGAATGATATTTTACTTGTTCAGATCTATATGGATGACATCATATTTGGATCTCCAAATCATCGGGTTAGTGAAAAAGTTTTCTACCCGATGAAAGGAAAGTTTGAGATGTCAATGATGGGGAGATGAATTTCTTTCTTGGACTTCAGTGAAACAAACTAAGGAAGGAATCTTCATCAATCAAGCAAAAATACACCGAGATCCGATTGCTAAGTATGGTGTACAGACTGCAATGCAGCTTAGAATTCCCATGAATACTAACTACAAGATGGATCCTGATCTTGAAGGAAAATCAATAAATCACACTGATTATAGAGGGATCATTGGATCATTGTTGTATCTCACTGCAAGTAGGCCTGATATAACATTTGCTGTTGGGATATATGCAAGATACTAAGTTAATCCTAAGGCAAGTCACATGGAGGCCGCCAAGAAGATTAAATATCTTAAAGGCAATCAGAAAATAGAGGATTATGGTATCCAAATTGATGATAACCTTGAATTAACCGGGTTATTCAGATGTCGACTATGGAGGATGTAGAATTGACAGAAGTCTACCACGAAACTTGTCAATTTCTTGGAAGTAAACCGATATCATGGTTTTCAAAGAATGACCTCAAGAGCAACAAGTACTACCGTTTAATACATGGTCACAGAAGTCAAGCAGTGCATGATTCTTTGACTCAAACAACAATTGAGGGATTATAAGATTATAGCCAATGAAGTACCTATATTTTGTGATAATAATAGTGCAATTGCTATTACACAAAATCCAGTATTGCACACCAGATGTAAGCATGTTGATATCAGACATCACTTCATCAGAGATCATGTTGAGAAGAAGGATATCGAATGGAGAAAATTCATCTTGATAAGCGAGAGTCGATATCTTGACTAAACCTTTGGTCAATCAAGATTTCGGGAACTATCAGTTGAATTAGGAATGTTGGATCCAGGTGAATAAGGCAAATCTGAAAAATTGAAGGTTTTCAGATGCATGAAGTTTTTCAGATTTTTACTGAAAAACTCAGGATAAAATTGAGAGTCCTGAACACTGAGTCTTGGGAAACTCAGTAATCCTGGAGTTCAGTACTCAGTTTTATACTGACATTTTATCAAGGTCAAAACTCAGTAAGACTGATAGAGAAAATTAGTCTGAAGAAGTTATTGACTCATGCACCACATTTATTGTCTAACTGAATCTCAGTAATCATTGGCAATAAATGATAAAACACCTGAGGAAATAATTGGGCGGGACGTTTGAAATTCTCGAGGAAAGTCAATGGTCTGCATGAACAGTAATTAAATGCACTGTTCATTAATCACCAAAAAGGATAAATTGGTGGCTAAGTACTTGCAAAATCATCCTTTCAATTACCCGTTTTTAGCCGGTTTTAATCTTGACCGTCAAATCCTTCATCTACGCGATTTTCCATAAAACAAAGTCTTATATCCATTGCAAAGACTTCATTCAAGCCCTATTTCAAAAACTCTCATCTCCAAGATACTCTGTATTCCAGAACCTCCGATTACTCAAAATTCTTCGCAAACCCTTCACCAAAATCACCAAAAATGACACTCTCTTTATACGATAAACTCGATGTTACCAACAAACCCTGGTACGAAAATGTCATCTCTCTAAAAAGCACATCCAATGCGACTCACGAGGAGGAGGCGTTGCATATGATTCGTGTGGCAAAGCTTACCTGTCTGGTCGCGAATCACCTAGATGCCGAATATGCCAAAGAGGTAATCGAATTTGTTGCTAATATGCAATTGGATATCGAAAACTGCATAGAATCTAAGATTACGATGTTGCATTTGGAACATGGCACAAAATATGTGGATTTTGTTAGGGAATTGTATGTTATTCCTAAGAATTTAAATGCCATATATGAGTTGAATGATCGAGAAGAAGACCCTACTATGTACATGGTTGGTAGGGAACAGGAATATTTGGATTAGATTGCTGAGCATCCGGTAAAGTTTGAAGCAACTCTGAATAAAAATGCATTTGAAGCCTAAATATCGAGTACTTTTGGATATTGTGAGCAAATGCATTATGAGTGAATCTAGAAGTTTTGAGCAGATAAGCAACCTAAGTTGAGGTTAATGGCAGCGAATGAGGATTCTCCTTCACGTGGCGTTTAATTGGTTGCACTATTTGATCAAAGTGATCAGTGATCAAGCCAAACACATTCAAAAGGTGAATGACTCTGTGGTGATCAAAGAAAAAATCCTACATGCAACCAAGATTGCATTTATCTTGGAAACTTGCAGAGAAAAGGAGGACATCTTTGCAAATTCAACTGCTTTTCCTAGATCCAAGATCATGTTCAAACCAACTAAGAGGACGTTGAGGGAAAAGAAAGAGAAAGTTACTGAGTCTCAGGAGGAGACAGCAGAAGAAGAAATTGAGGATGATACTGCTGAGGTTGAGCAAGTTAGGGAAACAAGACAAACTTCTCAGAAAACCACTGAGGAAGCTGATGACGAAGTTAGACAAGCCAGGGGGAAAGCCCTGATGAAAATCAAGAAAGATAAAGGAGAGAAATTGAAAAAGAAAGCACTAGCTCCTCAGAAGTGAAAAAGGCTTCAAACTATTGCTGAGAAGGAGGCCAGTGAATCTAAAGAAACTCAACCTAAAGGCCAGCAAGGGTTGAAATCTCCACTTCAGGTTCTTGCTCAGGTGGTGACAAATGTACAGGAGCAAGAAACTGAGGAACAGGTTTTCTCTGAGGTACTCGAAACCTCTCTGAGCTCAGATAAAATTTCTCAGGAAATTTTCAAGGGACCTCAGATCACTGCTGAAGAAAGATCAGCTCAGACTTCAGATCAATCTAAACCTCAGGAATTGTTTAACTTGGATGCACTCCTGAATGAACCATTTCTTAATCCATCAGCTCTGGAACTCTTACAATCTGAGCCGACTGCTCCTGAAAGCCCAAGATTGAAGAAGAGAGAGGCAGAAGAGACTGAATAGCAGAACAAGGGGGAACAGTTCATCTTGGACCGATACCCTAAACTAAATGCCTATCCTGACCTTCAGGATATGTTTTTCAGGCTCAGGATGACAGTATATATCTTGAATCAGACACTCCCAGACATGCTGAACATCGCCTCTTTCATAGGAGAAGAATGGTGGAGTGCTGAGATAGCTGCCCTGACTGAGTTCTCAAGCTTCAGGAAAACAAAGCTACGGATGAAAGTGAGAGATTTTGATGAACTAGTGAAACAGAAGCTAGCTGAAAGAAAAGCTACTGAAGAAGCTGCCTCCAGTTCTCATGATCAAGACAAAGATAAAGATTAGGGAGGTGATGCAGAAAAACTATCTGAGGGGGAGAAGAAATCTCAGAAAGATGCTGAGAAAGAAAAGGATACTGAAAGTAATATGGAGACAGATACTAATGCTGCACAGACTGATATCACAAAACCTCAGACTGAAGTTAGCCTTCTTCAGGTACCTTTTTGCATTGTTATACATTATGCCAAAGTTACTGAAGTTTCTATCTTTAAATATGATGTTTATGATATGCAGACAGAGGCTCGTTTGGAGCAACCAGTTCAGTTGGAGACAGTTGTTTTGCCCCCAGAGATTGATTACAGTCCAATCCTGGATGAATTAAAGAAGGTGGTGCCAATGGTGGAGAAAGTAAATCAAATGGAAGAAACCTTGGCAATTTAATCTCAAAAGCTGGAAAATTTGAGATCATCTTCTGACATGCTGCAACTACAAACAACTCTTACAGATAAAATGACTGCCTTGGAAGGAAAGATTGATGTGGTAAAAAATGAGCTCAATGCAGAGATGGAGCAAAGATGAGTTTTCCATGGCCAAGACCTATATGATGAGGATGGAAGATGAGCATGATCAATTAGCTGGAGAGGTACCAAGCTTAGGAAAGGAGCAATATTATATGGATGCCGCATTATCTCAACTTCTCCCAAGGTATGATGCCAAAAGGGGGGAAAGTCCAAGTTCAAAAGGACAGTTGGATAAGTTGTTGGCTCAAACCTTGGAGAAGAAAGCAAGAGAAGAAGTTGAGGCTATGAAGATCTTGGATGCTCTGAGTGAAGTAGAGGCTACTGAAAAACTGAAGTTCAAAGAAGTTGAAGAAATTGGCCACACTCAGACATCAGAACAAGCAGCTTCGAAATTATTGAAGAAAAGATAGCTGAAAGAAGGAAAACTGAAACTAGCAAAGCTGGTGAAGCTCAAAACAGAACTGAAAAGAGAAAAGATGTAGCATTTGTTGAGCAAGAAAAGAAGAAAAGAGCAAAAGTTTCAAAGCCTACTCAGAGGAAGCTGATAATGGAATTTGAAGAATCTGAGGAAGAAACTGAAAAGGAAGAAACTGAAACCTAGAAAGAAGCCTTCGATGCCAAAAAGACCCTGAGGGCCTGCAGATTGAAAAAGAGAAGAGAATAGATGCTTCAGTCTCAGGTGCTCCACTAATTAAAAAGAAGAAAGAATAGAACTGAAAAGAAAGGGTGGGTTCAAAAAGTTTCTAGGCAAGAGGAGAGGTACATAAAAGACTCAGAAGTGGCCGCATATTGATAAGTGGATACCTCTACAAATCAATGATGCTTGGGAAGAGATCAAGAGAACCTTCTGGTTCTATTATGAAATTCTGAGGGAATGGAGAGGGAGCAGCTCAGATAAAAATGAAGCATTCATTAAGTACTTACTGACTTTTTATCCTGAGTATCTACAGAAGTGGATCAACTTGGCAGATGAAGCCAACACTCAGATAATGGCTCCAGGACCCTACATGTACTTGAGAATGGCTATGTGAATGGCAAGCCATTTCTCAGGAGATTGCTCAGTATGTTATTCAGCTTGGCTTAACAGGAAACAACCCTAAAATCATCAAGGCAAGAGATGAACTGAAGAAGAGATATTATGGGATGTTCAACCTGGAAGTGCCAGAGGATGAGGTGGAAGAAGACTGAAGATTATGTATATCTTTTGTTTTGTTTTTCATTGTAATCTGTAACTCTTATCATACATCAATGAAAGTTTATCTTTTATGCTCAAAGATAATATCTCATTATCTTTTTACATGTCTTTAATTATTTGATATGCCAGTCTGTTTGGAAATTGTTGGGAGAATTTTTTTTGTAATAGATAAACTGAAACCTGAGTATAGGTTAGGTTTTTCTTAAATGTAACAAAATGGTTTTGGCATCATCAAAAAGGGAAAATTGTTGGGAGATTAATTTAATAAAAAGAAGTATTGATTAGATCCAAAACTGTTGGGATTATACTGAAAAGTATGCTTTTTTACTTTGTATAATCGAAACTGAATTTTCAGACTTATTTACTGAAATAAATTGTTTATCACTGATGCTTTAAATATGATTGAATGTTACATATATTTCTTGCATAATCTGTTCAATAATTAAATGCGTGTTACATTGTAGTTAATTTAGTGATACCGATCACATAAGATTAAATTAACATTCCTTGTAACTAAAAAGTCGCCATTCACGACCTAGATGGAAATGAACAACCCATCGCGAAAGGTTGAGGTGTAAGGCTCGGATTGGTTTGTCTTGACCAAGAGATTAAACTAGTGCATGAGTGATCTACCGAATAGGACCTCTGACGGAGGATAAATTCTTGAATCGAACAAGGGAGAATTAGACCTCGGTGGTTCGTTGTTTCTTAACCTTCGTCCCTTAAATAGGATCATGTGGGATTGGTAACTATTACTTTGACTTATCATGGGCAAATGAATCGGAGATTCAATACTTTTTATCTTGGGCAATATTATTGGTCACATGTGATTACTAAGATTTAATACGAGGAATCGTGTGTGTAAGCACGCTTTTGCTTGATTTGCCCCTTGGGAGTTCATAAGATTTATCATACCAAATCTTGCAAGTGGAATTAGTTTCCCAGTATGGATAATAATGTTGAACCGTTCCTCGACCAAGGATAAAAGATATTAATTAATGGAAAGCTATTTCAATTGGCTTGAATAATTAATGGGCTAGATAATCTTAAACACGGAAATAATGATGGGAGCCATATTGATTTAATATGGGTTAAGATGGATAGTGCAATATTAATTATGTAGTGGGATTAATTTATATTTATGGGCTTGAATTATATTGTGGCTCAATATTAGTAATTCAAGGTCCATTAGAAGGTCCAATCTTAATTCTCCTAAAGGCCCCCTGAGTAGCCCAACCAGTGAAGGATTTTAACCCGAAAATTTTACTGAGGAGGCCCAATTTATAACATAGTGTAGCTAAATGCACTTTAGAATTTTTTATATATTTTCAAAAATTATTTGGACTAAACATCTTTATATTAATGTAGTCGAATACATTTATATGTATATTGAAAATGTGAATTATACATATTCTTTCTCTATTTTGTTACCCTTTTTTCACCTAAAATCAACATTTTATTTATAGAGTGTTGATTTTTACAAGGATTAATAATAGTGGTGTACATTGAACATGATGCACATAATACTTTGTTTAAAGGAGACAAACATTAAGTATGAGATGGTTTTATACATGATATATGGTATAATCTATAACACAAATAATACTCATCCTTCCAAAATATTAGAGCGTTATACACAATTTATGCTTCACTTTACTATGAGAGGCTGTCTCATACAGATGTATCTTAATTATAAGTGTATATATATATAAAAAATTCAAATCGGGGGCCCAAAGGACCCCCGACCCCAAAATAGGTCCGTCAACGAGCCCAACATATAGCCATTTAACTAAAAAGGTGATTAAAATAAAATAAATATTGTTGCTTAGTTTTTCCTAAATATTTCGAAATTTATGGATAAAATATGGAGAAAGATTTTTTTTTAATTTTGTTATGGAATGAAGATATGTATTCTTGGAATACAAGATTATCTCATTAAATTCAAGAAATCTCCTACTTGGTTATCTATATGGAATTTTCAAAATTTTTGAATATAATGGGCAAGAAAGATTTTCTTGATTTTCTTGAAAAGATATTATGGAAGATATGTATTTCTTGAAATACAAGAATATCTCATAAATTCAAGAAGATCCAAATCTTGGATTCTTGCATCATTTTTTTGAAAATAATCCATAATTGAGGAGGTGAGATTTTTGTGGAATATTTTAATTATGGGAAAAAGAATATAGGAGATATATTCAAGATTTCTTGGTGATCAAGAAAAGTCATTTCCCACATTGATTTTCCACTAGAAATTTTGACCACTCCTCTCCTATAAATAGGGGATGATTGGTTCATTCCCAAGTACAATTCCATGTGCTGGAAAAATTAGCAAATCCACATAAGTGGTGCAACAAAGTTTATTTTTTCCTTTTGTTAATTGTTCGACAAGTGTCCTTCCACCGGATAGTTGAACAAGGGCTAAGGGAATACTTGGGAAGTCCTTTTTGGTTAGTCCGTCCAACCGAATTCACTGCCATCCGTAGAGGTAATTCCGTAAACCCGTGAGATTCCGCGTCGTAGGTTTTACGTGGCTTATTATATGCATGATTTGTTGTTGCAATTATTATTTTAATTAATATAGGATTAATTCATGCTAGTAATAATTAAAGAATTAAATTTGTATTTAAATATTCACCCCGAATAGATCCGGGCAAAGCATTCCCCAACAATCGTATCGAGCCACAATTTAAGACTCAATTTTTTAAATTGTAATTTAATTAAATGGACATTAAATTTGAAATTGGATAGTAGAACTGTTAGATCTGCTTTTGCGGTATCCAATTGTCATGGATTTTAATGTGTTTATTTATGCATACATATAAATTGTGGTTTTAATTAGATTCGTTTCGGTTTGTTTTGCCTCGTGAGAAAATCCACGAGTAGACTAGGATTTGTTTGATTTGATCAATGTAATAGATTAGTCTAGATCTAGGTTTATTTATTTTTGTAAATAAATTGTAACCGGATCGGGAACGAAGAGACGAAGAATTAAAAGACAAAATCGAGCAAGTAGACGGCACGGGCGGTATGCTACCGGGCACGCAGGACGCAGGGCAGAGGACGGGCAGCCTGCTATGCGAGAACATGGCTGTATGCTGTAGAGTGGCGCTAAAGACGCTGTAGATCGCGGGCGCATTCAGGCAAAGCGACGACGCCTCGTGCTCGAGGCGAGGGCTACGGTTTCGGAGACGCGGGCTACCGAGGTCTCGGGCGAGGCGGTTTCGCCGAGCGTTGCTTGCCGAGAGTTGCCTTTGTTGATTGATGCTAGGCGTTCGAGGCAGCCGGGCACGCACCTGCCCCCGGCGCGCCGGTGCCGAGGTCGCCGAGGTAGGTCTAAACCCAAACGGTCGGTACCGGATCGCGGACGTGCATCCTACCGCGAAAATGGCTTGGCGTGGCGTTCGAGACGAACGAGTGAGAGAAATTTCGAGACGTGTTTCTTCAAGATCAAGCCAAGAAAGATCTAACCATGACAATTGGATAATTTGTGCCCAATATGATTATTTTTCTGTTTTGCTTGATTTATTTGTGCTATCTTATGCTTTATTTAATTTGTTTAAATGTGTTTGCATGAGGGTTGCCAAATGAAAAATCTCACCTTCAAATACTAAGTATGTTTAAATAATTAATTGACAATTTTATTCCGGATAATAAAATTGAATTAATTTTGACCTCCATGATTTATTTATTTGTGAATTCTTTTGGAGAAATTCCCCCAACGGGATGGTCAAAAGATAGCTTTCACATGAATGAATTCCAAACGGATGATTGTGGGTTATTACTAGTGGAGGCGATGACCCTCCCAACGAGGCTCGATCAAAGCGAAATAATAATCCTGTATTTAATCATGGTTATTACTTAGGTATAAAATTGATATGCATATACTTCCCTGAAGTCCCTGTCAATTTTATATTGGTCAAGTGGGAGCCAACTATTAATCTGGATATTAAAGGTTTATAATTGTTCTTGTTTGTAACACCTTGAATTTGTTTAAATAATGACCCACCCAACGTGGCTTATTTAAACTGTTTTGAAATGTTGGCTGATGCATGTTCATATTTTTTTGAGATTTTAATATGATGCATGTGATCAAACCTTGTGATATATTTGTGCTTATGCATATTATTATTTATTTCAGTTCATCATGTCGCAACCTTCTAATCCACTATCGAATATACCTAAAGACAATTTTCTTTTTGGTAAAAACTTTTTTGGAAATACAAACTAAAACCTGTCCTAACCGCATCATCTTCCGAATGGGTACTTGATTCACCAAAACCTGAAAAACCAACTAAGGATGCCGGAATATGGGATGAGATGATTTATGGTGAATGGGAGCTGGCAAACGGATTGCACATCTATCAGAAGCGTTGAGGCACCTTCATCAAGAATATGAGTCAGCTGCAGACATCTTAAAGAACCTCGAAGAGATGTTCGGACATCAGACCCATATGGCAATCCAAAGTGTGAAGCAAGAAATTGCTCAGTTAAAATTGGAAAAAGGGACGACTGCAGCACAGCACGTCCTTAGGGTTATGGTGTTATTTGAGGAACTTGAGATCCTCGGCGAAAAATATGATTTCAAGGCTAAGATTGATTTCATACTCCAATCCTTACCAAAGAGCTATAATCACCACTACCTTGAGTATCTAATGGTAGATCAAGATGTGACAGTTGAAGATCTTGTAAATGCTTTGACTTTGGTTGAAAAGGAAGTGGAGCGCGAGGAAAAGAACTTGGGAAAACAGAAATCTTCTCTTTATCCTAGATCAAGTGGTGATAAGGATGATGAAAAGAGAAGAAGGTTAAACCAAGAAGACTCAACATCAAATAGAAGTATGGGATCAAGCATGAGGAAAACTTTAGAAAGTGAGAGAGTAGGACAATCGAGGTCAGCCTGTTCCGATCCCAAAAGGAAAGGAAAGAAAGGCAATTCTCACGCACTAGTTGTTTGAAACTTGTTTAGCAGCGTATGCCTCCCATTTTGTGGGTGGTGGATACGGGATCCACTAATCATGGTTGTTTCACATTACAGGGGTTCAAGCGGACCCAACAACTTAGTGGAGGTGAGGTCCTCATCACACTGGGCAATGTTATGAGAGTGGCAGCTGAAGCAGTGGGAGAAGTGCATCTGTCTTTTGAAGACAGAGTTTTAATTTTGAGATATTCTTTACGTTCCGGATTTTTAGAAAGAATTCGTTTTCAGTTTCTAAACTTTTATGATGGATATTCGGTTACTTTTTAATAAAGTTGTTACCATTTTTCTTTTTGATAAATTTATCTATCGTGGAACGTTGTTGAATGATCTCTATACAATTAACTGTGCACACCACTAACGAAATGTATCCTATAACACATCAACCGTTTCCGAGAAAAGAAAACGTTCATCAGACGCGGACGAGACACTTCTTTGGCATCTAAGATTGGGTCATATAAATCCAAAGAGGATCCAAAGGTTGGTGAGAGACGGTTCACTAGGGCTTCTCAAAGTTGAACCGATTCCAACCTGCGAATCATGTTTGGAGGGTAATATGACCAAAAGGGCATTTGGAGCCAAGAGGAATAGAGCCAAAGAAGTGTTAGAGATCGTTCACACAGATGTATGTGGTCCAATGTCAACCAAAGCAAGAGGAGGTTATGAGTAATTTTATTGATGATTACTCAAAGAATGCGGTTACATTTTCCTTATGAAGCATGAATCGAGACCTTTGAGAAATTCTAAGAATTTAAGGCTCAAACAGAGAATCATAGGGAAAACGTATCAAGTCTCTACGATCTGATCGTGGAGGCGAATACCTCAGCGATGAGTTTTGAACTACTTATCTGATGAAGGGATTGTATCCCACTCCATCGCACCGAACCCCTCAACAAAAAATGGGTTGCGAGCGAAAAGCGTAATTCTTTTGGAAATGGTTAGATCAATGATGAGTTATCGCGGATCTTCCCCGAGTCGTTACAGGGTCATACCTTGAAACAAAATACTTAAATTCCCCGAACTTGGTGCTATCCAAATCGGTTCCCAAAACTCCCAAAGAATTGTGGACCCATGAAGCCTAGTATGAGACACATGAGAATTTGGGGTGTTAGCCCACGTGTTGGACAAGGAAGCCAGAAATTGGATCCTCGATCGAATTAAGGTCAAGTTTGTAGGATACCCTTAGGGAACAAAAGGTGTATGTTCTATGGTCCTAAGATCAAAAGGTGGTCATAAGCACCCACTTTAGATCTTTGGAAGAAGACTATATGAACCAAAGAAAACCCCGTAGTAGAGATTACCTTAAATGAGCTTAGAGGGCAAACCTCGGTTACCAATTGATTAGATGATATACCAAACGATACGCTTTCAAAACCGGAGCCTAGTCGTAGTGGGAGGGTTGTTAGACAGCCCGAGAGATTCATGGGAATAGGAGAGTCCTCGGACTTGATTCCCGGACAAGAGGAATCAGACCCATGGACATTTGACGAGGCACTCCAAGATAAGGATGCATTCTTGGCAAACAAAGAATGAAAAGTCGAAATGGGTTCTATGTTTCATAATAGAGTGTGGGAGCTAGTCGAACCACTTAATGGGGTCAAACCCATTGGATGCAAGTGGGTATATAAGAGAAAAAGAGGACCGGACGGGAAGGTTGAAACCTTTAAAGCAAGACTAGTGGCGAAAGGTTACACTCAAAAAGAAGGGATCGATTATGTGGAAACTTTTTCGCCCGTAGCCATGCTTAAGTCCATCCGTATTCTCTTATCGATTGCTGCGCATTTCGACTTTGAAATCTGGCAAATGGATGTCAAGACAGCTTTCCTTAACGGAAGTCTTGATGAAGAGATCTATATGCAACAACCCCAAGGGTTCATTGAAACTGGCCAAGAACACCAAAGTTTGTAAGCTCAAGAGGTCCATTTACGGACTCAAACAGGCATCTAGAGCTTGGAACCAAAGTTTTGATCATGTAATAAAGTCTTATGGGTTTGATCAAAACGAGTTTGAAAGTTGTGTGTATAAAAAGCGTGTCAGAACTGCATTGGTATTCTTAGTACTATACGTAGATGACATTGTGATCATCGGGAACGATGTGAAGATGTTATCATACGTAAGGGCATGGCTTTCGAAACAGTTTGATATGAAATACTTAGGGAAAGCCGGACACATCCTTGGGATCAAGATCATTCGAGATCACAAGAAAATGATGATCGGGTTATCGCAAGTTTCATACATAGACACTGTCTTGAAACGCTTCAGCATGCAAGATTCCAAGAAAGACTTCGTACCTTTCAGTTTTGGAATCCATCTATCCAAGAAAATATCCCCTAAGACGCAAGAGGAGATAGATGACATGAATAGGTATTCCTTATGCTTCGGCTGTCGGAAAATGTTATGTATGCATTGCTGTGAATGAGACCGGATATCTGCTTTGCCGTAGGCATGAAAGCAAGATATCAAAGTAACCTAGGGAAAGCGCATTGGACGACAGTTAAAAATATTCTGAAGTGTCTGAAAAGAACTTGGGATAGAATGTTGATTTATCAGTCAGATACTCCAATCCCCATCGGCTACACGGACTCGGATTTCCAATCAGATTTAGATTCCAGAAATTATCTACCTCAGTTAGTGTGTTTCCATTTGGGAAGTGTAGCCATCAAATGGACGAGTGTGAAGCACAAATGTATCACTGACTCAACCATGGAAATCGGGTAAGTAGCTGCTTGTGAAGCAGTGAAAGAACCGATAGGGCTCTAGATCTTCTTAGTGGACTTGGATGGTGTTCTGAATTTGTCTAGCAATATCTGCTAGGGGCGGTTGCAAATTCAAGAGAACCAAGAGTCCACGAGTCAAACAAGCACACTAAAGGAAAGAGATCTTATACGAAAAATCGTTAAGAGAGGAGATATAGATGTGGCAAAGATAGCGTCTAAGGACAGCCTAGCAGATCCATTCACAAAGCGTCTGCCTCTGAATGCATTCGAGAGACATGTGAGTGGAATGAGTGTCAAGACAGTTGCCAATCTGCTTTGAGTATAAGTGGGAGAAATTATTAGGTTCGTGTAGGTGACATTAGATGTCACGGACTACGCGAGACATGTTGTAGTATACTTAAAAGCAGACTTTGAGTATAAGTGGGAGATTGTTGGGATTATACTGAAAAGTATGCTTTTTACTTTATATAATCGAAACTGAATTTTCAGACTTATTTACTGAAATAAATTGTTTATCACTGATACTTTAAATATGATTGAATGTTACATATATTTACTGCATAACTGTTCAATAATTCGTACGTGTTACATTGTAGTTAATTTAATGATACCAGATCACAGAAGATTAAATTAACAGTCCCTTGTAACTAAAAGTACGCCATTCACGACCTAGATGGAAATGAACAACCCATCGTGAAAGGTTGAGGTGTAAGGCTCAGATTGGTTTGTCTTGACCAAGAGATTACACTAGTACATGTCTGATGCGCTGAATAGGACCTACAGGAGGATAAATTCTTCATAACTGAACAAGGAAGAATTAGACCTTAGTGGTTCGTTGTTTCTTAACCTTCGTCCCTTAAATAGGATCACGTGGGATTGGTAACTATTACTTTGACTTATCATGGGTAGCAAATCAGAGAGATTCAATACTTTTTATCTTGGACAATATTATTGGTCACATGTGATTGCTAAGATTTAATACGAAGAATCGTGTGCAAGTACGCTTGCTGGATTTGCCCACTTGGGAGGTTCATAAGATTTATCATACCAAATCTTGGAAGTGGAATTAGTTTCCGATATGGATATTAATGTTGAATCGTTCCTCGACCAAGGATAAATGATGTTAATTAATGGAAAACTATTTCAGTGGCTTGAATTAATTAATGGGCTAGATAATCTTAAACACGGGAAATAATGACCGGGAGCCATATTGACTGTAATATGGGTTAAGATGGATAGTGCAATATTAATTATGTAGTGGGATTAATTAATATTTATGGGCTTGAATTATATTGTGGCTCAATATTAGTAATTCAAGGTCCATTAGAAGGTCCAATCTTAATTCTCCTAAAGGCCCCCTGAGTAGCCCAACATATAGTCCATTAACTGAAAAGGTGATTAAAATAAAATAAATATTGTTGCTTAATTTTTCCTAAATATTTCGAAATTTATGGATAAAAGAGGGAGAAAGATTGTCTTTGAATTTTGTTATGGAATGAAGATATGTATTCTTGGAATACAAGATTATCTCATTAAATTCAAGAAATCTCCTACTTGGTTATCTATATGGAATTTTCGAAATTTTTTAATATAATGGACAAGAAAGATTTTCTTGATTTTCTTGAAAAGATATTATGGAAGATATATATTTCTTGAAATACAAGAATATCTCATAAATTCAAGAAGATCCAAATCTTGGATTCTTGCATCATTTTTTTGAAAATAATCCATAATTGAGGAGGTGGGATTTTTGTGGAATATTTTAATTATGGAAAAAAGAATATAGGAGATATATTCAAGATTTCTTGGTGATCAAGAAAAGTCTTTTCCCACATTGATTTTCCACTAGAAATTTCGACCACTCCTCTCCTATAAATAGGGTACCATGTGCTGGAAAAATTAGCAAATCCACATAAGTGGTGCAACAAAGTTTATTTTTTCCTTTTGTTAATTGTTAGACAAGTGTCCTTCCACCGGATAGTTGAGCAAGGGCTAAGGGAATACTTGGGAAGTCCTTTTGGTTAGTCCGTCCAACCGAATTCACTGTCATCCCGAGAGGTACGTTCACGTAAACCCGTAGATTCCGCATGCGTAGGTTTTACGAGGCTTATTATATGCATGATTTGTTGTTGCAATTATTATTTGAATTAATATAGGATTAATTCATGCTAGTAATAATTAAAGAATTAAACTTGTATTTAAATATTCACCCCGAATAGATCCGGGCAAAGCATTCCCCAACAAAAACCCCTGAGTATGACATGTTCAGGATAATCTTGATAGTCTGAGTCAGGTTTCAGTATAGGATTGTTCAGGAAGTTATCTGCACAATGTATAGTCAACAGATATAGATCAGGTTAGGAACTGAAGATATTGAAGAACTCAGATAAACATGAATGATTCAGATGATACTGAGTAAATACTCAGAAGACATTGAAGACTCTAAAGAACTGAAGAACTCAGTAGTTACTGAAGACTCAGAAGTCACTAAAGACTCGTTAGTTACTGAATACTCAGTAGAGACCTGAATGTTCAGAGGCACTGAATAAATATCTATCTGAATACATGCAAAACTGAGGATAACAAACATGTTCAGAAAAATAGATATTGCCCAAAACATTCGTATGCAGACAAAAGGAACTAAGTCTAAGTGTTGTTTAAGGTTGTCTCATTCAGAGATATTGACCTAAAAGAGCCGTTTTGTTTGTCTACATTCACTGAAGACAAGAACCAATCAGATGAAGACAACACTGTACTTTACTGACACTGAAAGCGACAGGACTCTGATTTTTGTTAGTAGTACTATGTTCTAGACTGCAAAAATTGGTGATTGGCTACTTGGCTGCATATTTCCTAAAACATGCAAGGGAATGTTCAAACCCTAAAAATAGCCGTTCATCAATAACCAGAAGAGGAAACCCTTGATGCTATCTCTTCCAACGGATAATTTTTCAAGAGTAACCTTTGGAGATGTTGTCTATAAATACCAGTGACCTTCTAAATTGAAAGGTTACGGGAAATTTCAAGCAACTCAAGAGCTCATTCGTATTCCTGCAAATTGAAGCACTCGAAAACCCTAGAATTTCTCAATTGTTTCACATTGAAGAGAGCTCATTCACTAAACATAGATTGATAGAAATATCCAAAGCTTAGTAGAGATATCCTAGCCTTTGCATTTGATCTTATTGTAAAGGATATCTCACCGTAGTTAGAAACCAACCCAAACCCAAGCCCTTTGATAAGGTAGTTTGCGTGTGTGTGATTTGTTGGTGAGTTAGAGTTGTAAAGAGTGAGTAAGCTGCAGTGAGTCAACCAGAAAACTCTAGAGAAAAAGTTAGTAAGCTACTTGTGGTAGACTGAACACTTGTGTGTGTTGGAGAATTAATTGTCTGGATCTATTCGGAATGAATATTTAAATACAAATGTAATTCTAACAATTATTATTAGCATGAATTAATCCTATATTAATTCAAATAATAATTCAACAACAAATCATGCATATAAACAGTTCACATAAATCCTACGCATGCGGAATTGCTACGGGTTTACGTGAATTAACCTGTTTGGAATGGCAATGGACTCGGTTGATAAGAACACACCAAAAAGCCTTCCCAAGTATTCCCTAGCCCTTGCTCGTCAATCCGGTGGAAGGAAACTCGCGAACAATTAACAAAAGGGAAAATAAATTATTTGTTGCACCACCTTTTGTGGATTTCTAATTTTTCCAACACATGGAATTGCGCACTCACAATTGAAGTTTTTCGAAAATACACAATCTGTCGACGTTTCAAAATATTTGATATTTTATCGACGCTGATATTTTTCCGAAAAACCAATTTTCGTGCTCACCTGGGGATGAAACATTCATCCCCTATTTATAATGAGGGGTTGGTCGAAATTTTAGGTGGAAATAAAGACGGGAAAATCTTTTTCTTGATCTCCAAGAAATCTTGAATATATCTCATATATTCTTTTCTCCATAATTAAATATTCCACAAATATCCCAACTCCTCTTGTTATGGTATTTTTTGAAAAATAACGAGTAGGAATCCAAGATTTGGATCTTCTTGAATTTATGAGATATTCTTGTATTCCAAGAATACATATCTTCAATAATGTATTTTCAAGAAAATCAAGAAAATCTTTCATTCCCTTATTAAATCAAAATTTTCGAAAATCCCTTAACAAATAACCAAGTGGGAGATTTCTTGAATTTAATGAGATATTCTTGTATTCCAAGAATACTTATCCTCATTCCATAACAAAATTCAAAGAAAATCTTTCTCCCTCTTTTATTTATTATTTTTGAAAATTAGGAAAATTAGGCAGCAAAATTTATTTTATTTTTAAACACTTTTTTCAGTTATTGGACTTTATGTTTGGGCTACTTGAGGGGCCTTTAGGAAAATTAAGATTGGACCTTCCAATGGATCTTGAATTATCAATATTGAGCCACAATATTATTCAAGCCCATAAATATTAATTAATCCCACTACATAATTAATATTGCACTATCCATCTTAACCCATATTATTGTTAATACGGCTCCCGGTTATTATTTCCACAGTTTAAGATTATCTAGTCCATTAATTAATTCAAGCCACTGAAATAGCTTTCCATTAATTAATATCTTTTGTCCTTGGTTAAGGAACGGTTCAACATTATTATCCATACCGGAAACTAGTTCCACTTGCAAGATTTGGTATGATAAATCATATGAACCTCCCAAGGGAGCAAATCGAACAAATGTACTTGCACACGATTCTTTGTATTAAATCTTAGCAATCGCATGTGACCAATAATATTGCCCAAGATATAAAGTATTGAATCTCGTTGATTCTCTACCCGTAATAAGTCATAGCAATAATTACTAACCACACGCGATCCTATTCAAGGGACGAAGATTAAGAAATAACGAACCACTGAGGTCTAATTCTTCCTAGTTCAAAAATCTTTGAAGAATTTGTCCTCCCAGAGGTCCTATTCAAAAATACATCAATCATGCACTAGTGTAATCTCTTGGTCAAGACAAGCAATCCCGAGCCTTACACTTCAACCTTTCACGATGGATTGTTCATTTCCATCTAGGTCGTGAATGGTGTACTTTTGGTTACAAGGAACTGTTAATTTAATCTTCTGTGATCTGGTATCACTAAATTAACTACAATGTAACACGTACTATTTATTGAACAGTTATGCAGTAAATATATGTAACATTCAATGATATTTAAAGCATCAGTGATAAATAATTTATTTCAGTAAATAAGACAGAAATTCAGTTTGATTATACAAAGTAAAAGCATACTTTCCAGCATAATCCCAACAGTGTGTGTTTGGGTTAGTAAGCTGCAGTGAGTCAGCCATAAAACTCAAGGTGGAAAAGTGAGTAAGCTACAATGAGTTAGCATGAAAGCTTTAGGAAGTGATTAAGGAATTTCTCTGAAGATCAGAGAGAGTGGACGTAGGAGCTTGAGTCTCTGAACCACTATAATTGTTGTGTTATTTGCTTTCTGTACTGCATTATATCTATTGCATGTTTTTCACTGAAAGCATATTTTACTGATATTTAGTTGGATCCAATCCACTGAACTTGCATCAAATTGATCACAGCCATAACCACTATTTTACTAAGGAAGAGATTTTCAGCAAAGCTAAAACAAGTATAAACTTAGGGTCAACCATTTCGCACACTTGAGTAGCTAGAACAGATAGTTACCAAACTGAACTAACTCTATTGAGTGTTCAGTAAGATAATTATCTGATCCAAGCTCCTCAGGATCTCTGATAAATTCGAGGATCGAGTTGGGCTAATCTGCCTCCGAAAAGTCGCCAGGATCATTGTCTCGATGAGACTTTTGACTCGAGGCGATTTGTGTTTCTCAGGGCAAAAATATCAGGACAACCTGACCCATCTGACCTCAGTGAAGAAAAAAATTTAAAAATCACTGAACACGTGTATCCCCCTCTCCCATACACGTGTAAGACTCGTTTGCACCGGGACCAACACTTCTCTTCTTCTTTCTCTTCTTTTTTTTTTCTTCTTCTCTCTCGCAAATCCTCTCTAACCCTATATGTGTGTGTTTATTTTCCCCTGAGTCGGTTCACTTGGTTCAAGCTTGGGAATATCATCAAATACCCACCGCCACTCTTTTCCTTATAAGGTAAGTTTCTCTTTCTTTTTATTTTATTTTATTAATGTTATCACATTATTATTACTATATTATATATTATATATAACTTAGGGGATGCATGCCTGATGGTAGGTGACTTGCATATATACATATATATTAGTTTACTAATAAATTAAATATATAGGGAGAACACACGCATAAATTTATATATTAATACTTATATGTAGATATCTAATTGTCATTAACTAATTTTATACATTTATTATTTTCTATTTTATTTAGCACCGCTAATCACTAACTTATTTATGAGAGTCACTTAAGTTCTAATAAAACTCAATAAATTATATTAAAGTTTTCTAGTCCTTAAACGGGGAAGCGCATAATGACAACTCAATATTTAAAAGGAATTCCAACACAAGATAAATAGTTTAGAGGCACAAATGACATATAAATAATATTGACACGTACACAATATAAAATACACGCAAAACATAAAATATATTGTCCAATCCCTTATCTATCTATTTATTGATATATGAATCTTAGATTAATATTTCATAATTGATACATTATAATTCGTTATTATTTATTCACTTAATATTCTATTTAAATAGTCTACTGTACTAATATCCGAATTATTGTATTGCTCAAAATATTGGTACTTTCTCTTATTTTAATAAAATTTTATTAATATTTATATCAAGATTTTGTGATTACTAAATAGATTTAAGAATAATAAATAATTCAATGGGCATGATAAAATAGTGCAACATCAAAGTTGCGTATAAATATAATTAAAGGTTAATTGCAATACTGGTCCCATGAGAATACATCCTCACGAAAATGGTCCTTTTTTTTTTATAAACGATCCCATACGAATTTTCCGTCTAAAACTAACGTGGTAAAGGGCGTGTACCACACTCGCCCGTTAACTCCCCCAAAATATTGGATTTCAAAATCAGAAATCAGTTTGCCTTCTCTCTTCACTCTTCCAAAACGCGAAACCCTTCTCACTCAAGATTCCAAACCAAAATCGCAACATCCTCTTCGATTCACACTCAAATCGACTCTGAAATCATGATGAACCACACAAACCCCACATAACCCATACGATTAATCCCGCAAAATCGTATCTAGAAAACCCCAAAAAATTGCAATCGCTCAAGCTCATTGAAATTGGGGAAACGCCAGCAAAAATTGGGGAAATTGCCAGCGACGAGGCCGACTTTCGTTAAGTTTGCAGGGATAGAGGCCGACTTTCGAATTCTTTTTTAAAAAAGGTGAGTGATTTCTCTGTTTTTGCTGTTTTGATTTGCTATTTTGCTTTTGATTCAAATTACTGCACTCAATTCTAAGTGATTTTATAAATTTTGAAGAACACCCCCCTTAATCTGTGTTATTGGTTGTTTTGTGTGTGCCCAGAACGACTGTGTTCAGTCATTCTCAGACGGTTGTTGTGTGCGGCAACTGCCAGACGGTGCTCTGCCAACCCACCGGTTGGCGCGCCAGGCTCACGGAGGGATGCTCCTTCCGTAGAAAAGGAGATTGATGTGCTCAGGGATGTAGGCTCTGTTCTTGCATTCTCAAAAATTGTGGTGAGAATGTGAGGCAAGGGTTATTTTTTGTCGAATCGAATGCTAGTTTATTTTTGTGTTTCGATTGTCTCATTAAGATTTTGTTGGGCTTGTTGAGAATTGTTGGCATTGCTACTCCATGTTTTAAGATAATGGATCTTTTGATCAAAAGTTTTAAAGTGTTTTGGTGTTTGATGTTATATATATTTATATATATATATATATATATATATATATATATATCATTGATTGTTATCTACTGAGTGTCGTATATATATAATTGTTTGCCTTTCATGTGATGTCTAGAAACTATTTGAACAGGACCAAGAGAATAATGCCTTAGTTGATCTGGTATGAGAACCACAAAGCTCTTCATTATTGCTGGAGCACTTCCTTAGTTAGTATGCACCTAGGTGAACCAGAATTGTCCCAAGATGCATTCTTTTCCCATGCTCTTGGAATGCAACAATGTAATTGGAGGCTTCCCTTTTATTAAGAATTAGTTAACTAGAGGAAATCATAATGCTTTACCCGGTGATTTCTCCTGGTATGAGTCTAATTAAAGAAAAATTAGCTAGGCGTTGTAGTCTACAACTTTTTATCTTTTTGGGTAAGCTCTATGCTGACTAAAATTTTTGGTAGCATTATAGTTGGCACCTGAGAGCATTGTCGCATTTTAGGTTGCTTCTGCCGATGTTTTGCTCGTGCACCAATTTCTAAGTAATAACATGAAACCTGTAATTGCATTTTAGTGCACACAAAATTTGATGGTTTAAGATTACTGTTATTATTTGATGATTTTTTGTCAATTCTGATATTCTCTCAAGCCTTTGCTTGTGGTTTTTTATGACAAGGCATGGTTCTGTTTCTGTATCTAATTGAACTTTTCCCAATTCCTTATTTTTTCAATCCATTGTGCAAGATGATATGCTTATGTTTCTTGTGTTGGTACCTGTGGGGAAAGATTTTCAATATTCTTCTAGCATCACCACTTTAGTGATTTTTGTGTGTTAATGGAGTCTACATCCCAATTTTAGTGTTTATTTCATGTTTACTTTATGTTCTAATGTTCGTTAATTGACTTTTTGGTATTGTTATCATGTTATGTGATTTCATGTTGTACTGAACTTTGTTTTGTAGGACATGTGTCAAATGTGTTTTTGTGGGTTTATGTTGTTTTTGTGGTATGAAATTGTAAGCCCATATTGAATTGATGATGATTTTGTGTTATACAATCACTGGTTTTTGTGGTTTTTGTGATATGATTTTGTGCTTGTTTAGTTTGGTTAGTTGTAATGTCATTAGGATTTTAAAGTGAATTAAAACTTCATTAAAACAACCATGATACTATTACAGGTAGCCAAGATATTACAAGCAACAACAAATACATATTTTTCCACTTCCTATGCTTTTCATTTTCTTCATGTTTCTGCATCTGGGTGGTCTTCATTTGCAGCTATTTGATTTCATCTTTCAAACTCGTGATGTATACAAGTAGATTGTTGTTCTTCCTCTAGCTTCTTCACTTTAATTTGTGCATTATTTAGTTCATTTTTCTGTGCCTTCATGTTGTAGAGTATACCTGGGATGATTTCTGTGGATCTTTGACACATAGGTTTGTCAATCCATTGAAAAAATTTACAGTCATTACCTGTCATTGAGAACTCACAATTGAGAAACCTTCTTCTGGGATTAGCGTATGACCACGAGGTGCGTTGAACAACCAGTACTCCACAACCACATCTAACATTGGAACGAATGTAAGATGATGATGAAGATGAAGACATGTGAGTGATTCTATTTTTTGTTGCAAATATGTAATTTTTTGGAGTGTTTTTGTGGTTTGGATGAGTTGCTGGTGTGCTGTTGGTGTGGAGGTATTATATAGACAATTTCCCTCCAAAAAATCTGACCTAAAACCATTTTCCCTCCTAAAAATCAATTTTCCCCCCTTTTTGGCCACTTAACGGAATCTGTTAACTTATTTAACGATTGGGACTATTTTTGCAAAAAAAAAGGACCACAAGTTTTTCGTGGGACTACAAATGCAAACTCAAAATTCACACGGGACCAGTATTGCAATTAACCCTATAATTAAATGCATTTAATGCATGAGGTATATTGACCACTGCGTAATGAGAAGTTCGGTTATCACAGCTACTAAAAAGGTGCTCACAGGCAGGCGAGCACGTCATGGCCACAGGAACACTCCACGTCTTCGCCCCCCTCGCGCGAGCACAGTCCACGTCGGACACGCCAACATCAGCAAGGTTTCACCCAAGTACAGAGCACGTGCTAGCCACAGTAAGCGAGAAAAGAAAGGACCCACAGCAAGGTAAGAGGGCCGAACACGACGTCACCGAAGAGGACGTGAACATAGTATCAATTCAGCATTGTCCGAGTTGAACTTGCTCCAATCATTTGAAGGGCCCATGGACGAGCACAAAACTAGCGCTCAGCCTCTCCATCATATGCGACTTTTTTGCCTCTTAATTAGTTCACTTTCATCAGCGAACAAATTCTAATCCCCTCCCCGGGCAAGCACGAACTTATCATGAGGTTTTGATGAACTAGATTTGGAAGCTCACTTGTTCTGTTCATCTTTCTTCTCCTAATCTCCTCCAGAATCTGCACTTCACCCCAAAGCTGGATTACTTTTGACTACCTTTCTGTCCCGAGGTCGCCCAAGAGAATATTTATGCCCGCCCTCCCAGCATGGGATTATTACTCGGTATCTCCGTCCCAGGCGAGCACTAGGTGTGTAACACAAGACTAGATGGGTCAGGATCATGGTTGCCCTCCGAGGCAAGCCCCTCGGAACCTAGCATACATCATCAGTCACGAGGACAAGTCACCTGCTGGGCACATAGTACCTGGACGATAAGTCAAAGACTTCAAGATCAGGCAAAGACACACGTCGACCAGGGAAGTCCCGCAGGACACATTACACTACCACGTGTAAACTTGATTAGCAAGAAAAGGGCAACACATGCTTGCCAAGGCAAAACATGTTTGCCAACTTGTATAAATAGACCCTCTGAGGTCAAATAAAGGGTTCAGAAATTTCTCACACAACACCTTATTAACTGCTCTCATATTCTCCAACAATTTGTGCTCGACACGTATATCTCGTGCTCGTCACATTATAAATCTTATTTGTTTAGTTGTAATAACACGAGCCATTTACACGTAAGACGACTAACAACAAAAACATTCTCTTGGGACTAAGTCTGTAATATGTGACGTTAATCCGCAATTCTCCAAATAATAACCGGTTAAAAGTAGGTGGGAATGAAGAGTTTAAATCTTATTTTATCATATAACTTTCTGTATAAATAGAGTTAGTCCCGAAAAATTAAATTTATTGGTTTAGTCGTAATTGTTTAGATAATGTATAATTTTAGTCCCAAAATTGGCAAGTGAATACAAAATGCTGTCGTTTTAATTAGCGCATGCACATCGGGTGGTTTCTAGCAAAAATTAAGATTATTTATTATTTACAATTTTAGGAGTAATGTGAAATTTAATTATACTAATACAATATGATGTGTCAATTAATTTGTAGAAGATATGAAAATATAAATTAAATTTGGGCGACACATCACCACAGCCGACGGAAACTCCCAATTTCTGCCTAATTTTAATTTTTCCAGCCAAATTGGAACTGAAATTGTACATTGCAAGAAAATTTAGGACTAAATCTATTTTATGTCTAAAGTTTTGAGATCAAATATAATTTAAATTCTGCGAATGAGCTTGATACGGATTGTTGAGGAAAATTCACTACAAAAAAGACGGTGTTTTACGACGGTTTTAACGACTGTTAAAACCGTCGCTACTGACATTAGCGACGGTTTTTCATCCGTCTGAAAAATGAGGGTTGCTAACATTTAGCGACGATTTTTTACACTTAACTAGCAATGGATTTTATCCGTCAACAACATATCGATGGCTTTTTACCATCGCAACATAGCGACGGTTTTGTCGACAGTTATATGGGCCCGGACCCGGGTCAGGAAAGCCGTCACTAAACCATCGATATATTGTCGACGATTATGACATCATAAAACCGTCGTTAACAGCAACTATTATCCGTCTGTATTAGCGACGATCATAACCGTCGTGAATAGCGACGGTTATATCCTGGGTGAGCATCGAACCACCCGAGCCACGGACCATCTCAAACCCAATCACTAAGCATCTCATATATAAGCCACCAAGCCTCCCAATTAAATGAGGCAATTATTCGCTCCCATGGGGGACCGAACATGGGACCATGGGCGCCTGAGTGAGGATCAATTCCGCTCGGACACTTGCTTTCTTGCGTTTACTTAATGAATTTAATTCTATATGTCTTAAAATTCTTTTTTTTTTTTTTTTTTAAATTCTTTATTTCAATTACAGTATCTTATTTAATAATTCAATTATCTTTTAATATAATAATTTATATTTTTTATATTTAATTAAAATTATATTTTTGACTTATTTTTAATAAAATTAATTCTATATTAATTTAAAATTCATTTTTTTTTTTTTTTTTAAAATTCTTTATTTCAATTATATTTTAATATAATAATTTATATTTTTATTTATAAATTTTAATTAAATTATATTATATTAAAATTGTATTTTTTTTACTTATTTTTAATAAAATTAATTCTATATTAATTTAAAATTTATTTTTTTTCAATTTTTTTTATTTTTTATTTCAATTATCTAATTTAATTATAGTTTTTATATTGGATAATTAGCAAAAAATAAATTTTGTTAAGCAATGTCAAATAACATGTTACATATGGAAATATAATTGTCAACATGAAATATTACAAATGAAAGACAATATAATTATTATTCGTCATCCTCATTGTTGCCCCCATCTGTATTATCATCATCCTCCTCGTCCTCCTCCTCCATCTCCTCTTCATCCTCCTCTTCTTCATCATCTTCATTCTCATTCGCATCCTCATCTTCATCATACTCGTTATTCTTCCCGCCGTTGTCAATCTCAATCAAATCTGGATTTGCAGCTGTTAAGTCTACGAAAAGATTGAAATCTCTTGTATGCACTTAAGTTTGAGCATCAACTTGTTCCGTTTGGAACGGAGTGTCGTCAACCACGGCAGTTGAATTCGGTTTAGGAACTTGCACCAGTGATCTCGCCTTTACTTTGCAAACAACCATCCATTCATTATTTGCTCTCGAACCTGGATATGTGCGGTAGTATACTTGAGATACCTGAGCAGCAAACACAAACGGATCATACCTTAGATATTTTCTTCTTCTATGAACATCGACCAGTTTGTATTCCAGATGAATCCTTGTTCCTGAAGCAGATGGATCATACCAATCACAATTGAACAACACAACAGTCTTCTCAGGGAACCCCTTATCCTACTTCAACGACTTCTTGCAGGTGTCCGAAGTAGTCACGACTTTCTCCATTGAACATTGCACTGTTAATGCAAACTCCACTGTTTGCAGTAGACTTGATCGATGCATACTCCACCGTATGGAATTTGTAACCATTTACATACTATCCTTGGTACGTGTTGACCCGATGTAGTGGTCCTCTACTGATATCCCGCATAAATGGGTTCTCAATGTGTTGATTATAACCCTATGACGGTTTTAGGTTAAATATATAATTGTAAACAAATAATATGAATTCACTAATATAAAAGGTGGTTAGATAACACTCACATAGTTTTGGAACCACTCTGGAAAATCACGAGTAATAGATTTACCTACTTATGCATCTGAGATGTTTGGATGTATACAGTGTAGCTCTTCAGTATAGATCCTTATTGAAAATAATATATTATTAATCATATATTATATAATAAATATGTTATATTAATTAAAAGTGTAAATGATACGCATATGAAATACTTACTGAATGTACGGTTGGACTTCATCACAATTGAATAACACATATTTATGTGCAGCTTCAATCTCTTGTCGGTTTAACCAGGGTCGTTCAATATTTTTTCCCAAACACCGACCTGGAAACTTAAACACGGACAAGTTACCCTCAATACCATCAGCAACATTATTTGTGCCTCTACCATCTTAATTACGAGACTCGTTTCTCAACCTTGTTCTAACATGATCCTCGAAATAGTAAGAATAAAATGTTGTAACCTCATCACACAAGTAGGCATTAACAATTGATGCTTCAACTTTTGCCTTTTGTTTAGCATTGAGCTTCAAGTTATGGAGATACCTATAGATATATAATAAAAAAATAGATAAGTGCAAAACATAAATATATATATTTGTATAAATAGATGTGAAGTGAAGGTTTACCTCTCAAATGGATACATCCACCTGTATTGCACTGGACCAGCAATTTTGGCTTCATATGCTAAGTGTACCGGTAAGTGGTCCATCGAATCAAAAAAGTTGGGAAGGAAAATACGCTCCAACTTGCATAAAATAACTGGAATATCTTTCTCCAAACGGACCATGTCGTCCCACGTAATCATTGTAGACGTTAAATCTTTGGAGAATAGACTCAATTCAATTACGGCCCTCCTGATAGGAATTCCTGAAATGCGAGGGGCAACAGTGTTTGCATAAACACGTGACAATCGTGGCTTTTCATCCCAGAAACCTTTCCGTTTTACACAAAGACTCAAATTGGAGACATAGTCAACTGAAAATCTCAGCTCGTCAGTCCAATTACACAAAGCCACTTTCTGTATCTTATCAAGTCTGTAATTGGCTTGAGGATATCTTCATGTACTCTCATCCCTCTTCAAGTGATCACGTTTGCATATCTCGTTCAACTCATTACGTGACTTTGAAGTGTATTTTGTCTTTCCCTCTGTATTCATGATTGTGTGGAACAAGTTATCGAACACATTCATTTCGATGTGCATCACATCCAAGTTGTGCCGAATCAAAAGTGAGCTCCAGTAGGGTAAGTCCTAGAAAATGATCTTCTTCTTCAAACCACCCGGTATCATTTTATTATGCTCCTCATCATGTTCTTCCGTTGTTTTCCTCAATCCCTTTTGATTTATTTGATTTAACAACCTTCTACCTGAATCAATAATTAAAAATATATTTATTTGATTTATCATATGTAGATAGCTAGAAATATATTATTAATTAAAAATAACTAATATAAAAATACCTTATCTCAATTGGCTTTTGACGTTTTTTATAACGACCTTGTTCTTGATGAAATCTTTTTTATTCTTTCAAAAAGGATGATCTTCTGGTAAAAACTTTCGATGGTTGTCAAACCATGAAACTTTTCTGCTAAGCGGGAGAATGAAAGTGTCCAGTTGAAATCAACATTCCATCGATATAAGGGGTTCCCTGAGAAGACTGTTGTGTTGTTCAAGTGTGATTTAAATCAACATTCCATCGATCTTCACTATGACATGTTCAATTGTAGTAATAAGGTACAAAACCATTCATGATGATATGTGTTTGAACATCGACAATCGCTCCGTATAACTTGTTCTGACACTTTCTTGCATTACACGGACATCTTATACGACCTTCGGAATTTGTTGTACCATGATTAATTGTGAAGTGAATGAAGTTATTAACTTTATTCAATGAACTCCATATTTATACGTCTATTGATTAGTCGAGGAGTCGAATACATCCACTGACGATTCGGATATTCGACTCCTCGACTTATCAACAAAAGTATAAATATGGAGTTCTTGAATGAAGTTAATAACTTCATTCAGTTTGTAATTAATCATGGTGCAAAAATTCAGAAGGTCGTATAAGATGTTCGTGTAGTGCAAAAAATTGTCAAAACAAGTCATACAGAGAGACTGTGGATGTTCAGACACATATCATCATGAATGGTTTTTGTTCCATATTACTACAATTGGACACGTCATGGTGAAGATCGGTGGAATGTTGATTTCAATGACCTTGAAGTGTATTATAATACTCTCGAATACAATGAGACACACGATGATCATGGATTCGATGATCATGGAGTACAGTTCGAGTCACCTGCACTGGATACATCGGATATGTATCATACGATGATCAGGGAAGCTGGTGAAATTCAAGATGAGGCTATGGAGTAGGAACCAAATGAGGAAGCAGCTAATTTTTACAGAATACTCAAAGCAGCTGATGAAGATCTGTATGATGGATGTCAAACTCACTCTCTGTTGTCATTCAATGCTCGACTCATGGCTATCAAGGCTGAGAACAAACTTTCTCAAAAAGCCTATAACCAGATTAGTAAGTTGATCAATGAGGTATGTCCTCCCGGTAATAAGGTGCCTATTACAGAATATCAAGCCAAAAATCTGTTGAAGAGTATGGGTCTACCAGTAGAGAGTATTGATTGTTGTATCAATAACTGCATGTTATTCTGGGGTAATTATGAAGAAAACGTGAATCTAGATAAGTGTAGATTTTGTGGGCACTCTCGGTATAAAGTATCACGACGAAACTGGACTAACGGTCGAGAGAAGCAGAAAACGAAGAAGAAAGTGGCAAATAAAATAATGTATTACCTCCCGATCATTCCTCGTCTTCAAAGACTGTATCAATCTAGTGCCACAGCCAAAGATATGACATGGCATCATACAGAGACTGATCCTCATACCTTAGAGATGAGACACCCTGCTGACTCGATGGCCTGGAAACATCTTGACGAGGTATTTCCTATTTTTTCTGATGAACCTAGGAACGTTCGGTTAGGTCTCAGCACTGATGGTTTTTGTCCATTTGGAATGCACGGTAAGCAGTATTCGTTATGGCCGGTTATATTGACTTCTTATAATCTACCTCCGTGGATATGCATGAAGCCCCAAACGATGTTTCTCACTGTATTGATACCTGGTCCAAAGAATCCAAAGGACAAACTAGATGTTTTCCTTCAGCCTTTGATAAGAGACTTAATACATCTGTGGGATAATGGAGTTCTGACATACGATGTATCGAGAAAGCAGAACTTCACGATGAGGGTTGCAATGCTCTGGACGATCAGCGACTATCCTTCGTACTCCATGTTGTCCGGATGGAGGACGGCTGGGAAACAAGCATGTCCTTACTGCATGGAGGATTCTGACGCTTTCAGTCTCCAGCTTAGCAGAAAAGTTTCATGGTTTGATAACCATCGAAAGTTTTTACCAGAGGATCATCCTTTTCGAAAGAATAAAAAGGATTTTATCAAGAACACAGTCGTTATAAAAAAGGGTTTGAAAAAGAGATCAAGTATTTTTATATTAGTTGTTTTAAATTAATTAATATATTTCTATCTACATGTGATAAATTAATTAACTTATAATTCTTTGCATTCATGCAGGTAAAAGATTGTTAAATCAAATTAATCAGAATGGATTGAGGATTATGCATCGACCAAATCTACTGTGAACAGTGGTGTTTGCATTAACAGTGCAATGTTCGATGGAGAAAGCCGTGACTACTTCGGACACCTGCAAGAAGTCGTTGAAGTAGGATATCCAGGGTTCCCTGAGAAGACTATTGTGTTGTTCAAGTGTGATTGGTATGATCCATCTGCTTCAGGAACAAGGATTCATCCCGAATACAAACTGGTTGATGTTCATAGAAGAAGAAGATATCCGGGCTATGATCCGTTTGTGTTTGCTACTCAGGTATCCCAAGTATACTACTTCACGTATCCAGGTTCGAGAGCAAATAATGAATGGATGGTTGTTTGCAAAGTAAAGGCAAGATCACTAGTGAAAGTTCCTAAACCGGATTCAATTGTCGTAGTTGACGATGCTCTGTTCCAAACGGAAACAGTTGCCACTCAATCTGAAGTGCATACAGGAGATTTCAATCTTTTCGTAAAAAAATTGATAGAAATTGACAGCGGCGGGAAAGAGAATGAAGATGGTGAGGAAGAGGAGAATGAAGATGGTGAGGAAGAGGAGAATGAAGATGGTGATGAGGAAGTGGAGGACGAGGAGGAGGATGAGGATGAGGATGAGGAGGACGACGCTCTATTATGATATTACTAGTTATTTAATTTTGTTCTAAACATAATTTATTTTTTTGTAATTATCCAATATAAATTTTAAAAACTATAATAATTGTAAATATAAAAATAACTAAATTATTATATTAAAATGTAATTGAATCATTAATTAATTAAGATAATTGAAAAAAAAATAATTGTAAATTAATATAGAATTAATTTTATTAAAAATAAGTTAAAAAAATACAATTTTAATTTAATTATAAATTAAAAATTAAAAATATAAATTATTATATTAAAATGTAATTGAATTATTAAATAAGATAATTGAAATAAAAAAAATTTAAAAAATTAATTTAAATTAATATAAATTAAAAATAAAAAAAATAAGTTAAAAAATACAATTTTAATTTAATTAAAATTATAATTATATATAAAAAATATAAAATTAATTAAAATAATTGAATTAAAAAAGATAATTAAAAAAAAAAAATTAAAAAAATTAATTGTAAATTAATATAGAATTAATTTTATTAAAAATAAGTTAAAAAATACGATTTTAATTTAATTAATTTAATTATAAATTATATATAAAAAAATATAAATTATTATATTAAAATGTAATTGAATTATTAAATAAGATAACTGAAATAAAAAAAAATTAAAAAATTAATTGTAAATTAATATAGAATTAATTTTCTTAAAAATAAGTTTAAAAAAATACGATTTTAATTTAATTAATTTAACGATAAGTTATAAATAAAAAATATAAATTATTATATTAAAATGTAATTGAATTATTAAATAAGATAATTGAAATAAAGAATTTAAAAAAAAATTGAAAAAAAAAAAGAATTTTAGGACATATACAATTAAATTCATTAACTAAACGCAAAGAAATAAGTGCCCGAGCGGAATTGATCCCCGCTCGGGCTCCAAGATCCAGTGTTCGATCCCCCACGGGAGCGAATAAATGCCTCATTTAATTGGGAGGCTTGGTGGCTTATATATGAGATGCTTGGTGGTTAGGTTTGAGATGGTCCGTGGCTCGGGTGGTTCGGTGCTCACCCGGGTGCCCCCCGGTCCCGGGTTCGAACCATCGTGAACCATTTTTTTTTTGAAAATTCCCAATTTAGCGATGGTTTTAGAGATTTTTAAAACTACGCCGCTAAGATCGACGAAGTATTATTGCCGCAAAATGTCGACGGTATATATGTCGCCGCTAATAACGATGGATTTTCGTCGTTGTTTGCGACGGTATTATGACGTCATAACCGTCAACAATATATCGACGGTTTAGCGAATGGTTTTAGCGACTCTTATTCCTGCCCGGGAACCGGGCCCACTTTTCTGTCGACAAAACCGTCGCTATATTGCGACGGTAAAAAACCGTCGATAAGTAGAGACAGATTTACTGCCGTCGTTAGTAGCGACGGTCTTGAAAACACCGTCGCTATATTTTAGCGACCCTCGTTTTCTTCGACGATCGAAGAAAACCGTTGAAACCTTTCACCATATGCAGAGCGACGGTTTATACCGTCTCTAAAACCGTCGTAAATCACCGTCTTTTTTGCAGTGAAAATCGACGATTCGGATTATCCGTCGCTGAACCGTCGGGGATTGCGACGGTTTCAAAATCCGTCGCTAAATATGGTGGATTTGATCATTTGACCGTTGCCGTCGCCAAATCCATCGTAAATAGCGATAGATTTTGAATCCGTAGCTAAAAACCGTCGTAAAATCCCGCTTTTTTTTTGTAGTGATTAAATAAACTAATTAATTCCGCACATTTCTACAATTTTGAGTTTTTAGATGAGACAAAAAAAATTTATGGTATCAGAGCCTCTGACTCAGCCCAAATCCTGGGTTCGATTTCTGTGGAAAGCACTTCACTCATTTAAAATTGTCCACTCGTTAAGCCTCCTCCCAGATGACAGAGGCAATGATTCGGCCCATGAGTGAGGGGGAGTGTTGAGGGAAATTAAATAAACTAATTAATTTCGCACCTCTTTACAAGTTCGAGCTACGGCTCACGATAGAAATTAAATAAATTAACAAATTAATTCCGCACCTATCTATAAGTTCGAGCTTTTAGATGAGATAGAATTCTTTCACGGATAACTAATTCACTGACAGTTGTGAGCTTATTAGTCGGACCGCAATCACACTTATGTCAAATGTAGAAGTTTTGGAACCCCATGCATAGTCAGTCGTTCTGAATAGCTAAATACCTTTTTTCACATAGAATTTCTGAACAGCATATGCCCAATTTTTGTAGTTAAATATATATTTTGAATTAATGGCATATAATTCTTAGATGTATGCCGATGCACATTTATGCTCTTCATCAGTTGTACGTTTAAGTTATAATCTCTGGAATGGCACACACTTCAATCTACCAAATGGTCACATCGAAATTAAGAATAAAGCTTGCAATCAAAATTGTACTACCATTTATTTCGAAGGACCACGTGAAATAGTTTCTGACTTGAAGTGCGAGAATGCCTGTAAATAGAGATGTTAATCCGGTAACCATGCATGGGGAACCAATATTAGGCTAGGGTAACTTTTCCCACAAACAACCTTAATTCTGATCGAGGATCCAATTTATCGGCTTCTTTGTCCAACACGTAGGTCGGACACCCCCAAATCCTCATGTGTCTCAAACTAGGCTTGCGCCCGGTCCACAATTCTTTGGGAATTTTGGGAACCGATTTGGATGGTACCAAGTTCAGAATGTAGGCTGATGTTTCCAAGGCATGACCCCAGAACGACTTGGGAAGATCCGCATAACTCATCATAGATCTAACAATTTCTAAAAGAGTTCTGTTTATTCGCTCTGCAACCCCGTTTTGTTGAGGGGTTCCGGGTGCAGTGAGCTGGGATGCAATCCCTTCATCAGATAAGTAGTTCAAAAACTCATCGTTCAGGTATTCGCCTCCACGATCGGATCGTAGAGACTTGATACGTTTTTCCCTATGATTCTCTGCTTGAGCCTTAAATTCTTTGAATTTCTCAAAGGTCTCAGATTTATGCTTCATAAGGAAAATATAACCGTACCTTGAGTAATCATCAATAAAAGTGACAAAGTACTCATAACCTCCTCTTGCTTTGGTTGACATTGGACCACATACATCTGTGTGAACGATCTCTAACACTTCTTTGGCTCTATTCCCCTTGGCTCCAAATGCCCTCTTCGTCATTTTACCCTCCAAACATGATTTGCAAGTTGGAATTGATTCAACTTGGAGAAACTCCAGAGAACCGTCTTTTACCAACCTTTGGATCCTCTTTGGATTTATATGACCTAATCTTAGATGCCATAGAAGTGTCTCGTTCACGTCTGATGAACGTTTTCTTTTATCGGAAATAGTTGATGTATTATAGGATGCATTTCGTGAGTGGTGTGCACAGTTAATTGTATAGAGATTATTCGACAACGTTCCATGACAGATAAATTTATCATAAAGAGAAATGGTAACGACTTTATTAAAAGTAACCGAATATCCATCATGAAAAAGTTTAGAAACTGAAATTAAATTCTTTCTAAAAATCGGAACGTAAAGAACATCTCTTAAAATTAAAACTCTGTCTTCAAAGGACAGGTGCACTTCTCTCACTGCTTCAGCTGCCACTCTCGTAGCATCGCCCAGTGTGATGAGGATCTCACTTCCACTAAGTTGCCGGGTCCACTTGAACCCCTGTAAAGTGAAACAAACATGATCACTGGATCCCTTATCCACTACCCATATATGGGAGGCATACGCCGCTAAACAAGTTTCAACAAATAGTGCGTGAGAATTACTTTTCTTTCCATTCTTAGAAGAATCGGAACAGGCTTTCCTCGAGTGTTCTATTCCGCCACTTTTCAAAACTTTCCTCATGCTTGATTCCATGTTCTTATTTGAGTCCGCTTGGTTCAACTTTCTTCTCTTTTCATCATCCTTATCACCACTTGACCTAGGATGAAAAGAAGATTTCCATTTTTCCAAGTTCTTCCCCTCGTGCTCCCTTTCCTTTTCAACCAAGGTGAGAGCATTTACAAGATCATCCACTGTAAAATCTAGATCTTCCATTAGATACTCAAGATAGTGGTGAATATAGCTCTTTGGTAAGGTTTGGAGAATGAAATCAATCTTAGTCTTGAAATCACATTTTTCGCCGAGGATCTCAAGCTCCTCAAATAGCACCATAACCCTAAGGACGTGCTGTGCTGCATTGGTCCCTTTTTCCATTTTTAATTCAGCAATTTCTTGCTTCACACTTTGGATTGCTATATGGGTCTGATGTGCGAACATCGCTTCGAGATTATGTAAGATGTCTGCAGCTGACTTGTATCCTTGGTGAAGGCGTTTCAACACATCTGACATAAGTGCCAGAATTGTATCCTTCATCAATTCATTTACCAGCTCCCATTCACCATATAGCATCTTGTCCCATATTCCGGCGTCCTTAGTTGGTTTTTCGGGTTTTGGTGTATCAAGCACCCATTTGGAAGGTGATGCAGCTAGAACAGGTTTTAGTTTGTATATCCAATCAAAATAGTTTTCACCAGTAAGCAAATTGTCTTTAAGTATATCGAACAGTGGATTAAAAGGTTGCGACATGATGAACTGAAATTAAACAATAATATGCATAAGCATAAATATATCACAAGGTTCGATCACATGCATCATATTAAAATCTCAAAAAAAATATGAACATGCATCAGCCAACATCTCAAAATAGTTTAAATAAGCCACGTGGGGTGGGTCATTATTTAAACACATTCAAGCAGGCGACAAACAAGAACAGTTACAAACCTTTAATATCCAGATTAATAGTTGGCTCCCACTTGACCAATATAAAATTGACAGGGACTTCGGGGAAGTATATGCATATCAATTTTATACCTAAGTAATAACCATGATTAAATACAGGATTATTATTTCGTATTGAACGAGCCTCGTGGGGAGGGTCATCGTCGCCATTAATAATAACCCACAATCATCCATTTGGAATTCATTCATGTGAAAACTATCTTTTGACCGTCCCGTGGGGGTAATTTCTCCAAAAGAATTCACAAATAAATAAATCATGGAGGTCAAAATTAATTCAATTTTATTTTCCGGAATAAAATTGTCAATTAATTATTTAAACATACTTAGTAATTTTGAAAGGTGAAATTTTTCATTGGGCAACTCTCATGCAAACACATTTAAACAAATTAAATAAAGCATAAGATAACACAAAAATAAATCAAGCAAAACAGAAAAATAAACATATTGGGCGCAAATTATCCAATTGTCATGGTTTGATTTTTCTTGGCTTGATCTTGAAAAAACACCGTCTTGAATTTATCCAACTCGATCGTCTCGAAAAGAACTCTGTCTCGAAACTCCACGCCAAGTAACTCGCATGACTGGATGCACCCGCCGCCGCCACCACTCGGCCAAATAAAGTCGGGTGCCAAGTCGCCGGGCGGGTTTCAGGCGAGCCTCGACATGGTCCGCCAGACATCGTCAGCGACCTCCCGGCGAATCACAAGATCGCGCGTGGCGGAGCCGCCACCTCGCCCGCCCGAACCTCGCGATCCAACGTCTCCCAAGATCCGCCAAGATCCGCTCTCTACCCGGCTTTCCAAGATCCGCATCGCGCGCTTCGCCTGCCCGGCCCGTGATCGGCCGGATCCTCGTCTTGGCCAGCCCTCGGCCTCGTCCTGCGCCCTGCGCCCGTCTTGCAGCTCAAGGTCCGCAAGATCAGCGTGTTCCTCCCTTAGCACGTTTACGACGATGACGCACCGCCCCTACGCCTTAGTTCTGGATTTTATCCTTTAATTCTTCGTCTCCATCTTTGTTCCCGATCCGGTTACAATTTATTTACAAAAAATAAATAAACCTAGATCTAGACTATTCTATTACATTGATTAAATTAAACAAATCCTAATCTACTTGTGGATTTTCTCACGATGCAAAACGAATTCGAACGAATCGAATTAAAAACCACAATTTATATGCATGCAAAAATAAACACATTAAATTCCATGACAATTGGATACCTGCAAAATAGATCTAGCAATTCTACTATCCAATTTCAAATTTAATGACAACGAATTAAATTACAATTTAAAAAATTCAGAGCCCGAAACCGTGGCTCTGATACCAGTTGTTGGGGAATAATTTGCACAGATCTATTCGGTTTGAATATTTAAATACAAATTTAATTCTCATAATTATTACTAGCATGAATTAATCCTATATTAATTCAAATAAAAATTAAACAACAAATCATGCATATAAAACACGTAAATCCTACGCATGCGGAATTCTACGAGTTTACGTGAACGTACCTCTTGGGATGGCAATGGTGAACCTGATTAGGCTAACCAAAAGGACTTCCCAAGTATTCCCTTAATCCTTGCTCGACTATCCGGTGGTAGGACACTTGCGAACAATTAACAAAAGGAAAATAAATTATGTTGCACCACCTTTGTGGATTTGCTAATTTTTCCAGCACATGGAATTGTACTTGAGAATGAAAGAATCATCCCCTATTTATAGATGGATGGTGGTCGAAATTTAGGAGAAAAAACAATGTGGGAAAAGACTTTTCTTGATCACCAAGAAATCTTGAATATATCTCCTATATTCTTTTTCCATAATTGTAATATTCCACAAAAATCCCACCTCATCAAGTTATGGTGATTTTCGAAATTTTAGGGAACAAGATTCCAAGATTTTGATCTTCTTGAATTTATGAGATATATATTTCCCATAATATCTTTTCAAGAAAATCAAGAAAATCTTTCTTGCCCTTTATATTTCAAAATTTTCGAAAATTTCATATGGATAACCAAGTGGGAGATTTCTTGAATTTAATGAGATAATCTTGTATTCCAAGAATACATATCTTCATTCCATAACAAAATTCAAAGAAAATCTTTCTCCCCTTTCTATCCATAATTTTCGAAATTAATGGAAAAATTAAGCAACAATATTTATTTTATTTTAAACACCTTTTTCAGTTATTGGACTATATGTTGGGCTACTTAGGGGGCCTTTAGGAGAATTAAGATTGGACCTTTTAATGGATCTTGAATTATTAATATTGAGCCATAATATTATTCAAGCCCATAAATATTAATTAATCCCACTACATAATTAATATTGCACTATCCATCTTAACCCATATTACAGTCAATATGGCTCCCAGTTATTATTTCCCATGTTTAAGATTATCGAGTCCATTAATTAATTCAAGCCACTGAAATAGCTTTCCGTTAATTAACATCTTTGTCCTTGGTTAAGGAACGGTTCAACATTATTATCCATACCGGAAACTAGTTCCACTTGCAAGATTTGGTATGATAAATCTTATGAACCTCCCAAGAGGGCAAATCGAACAAGCGTTTGCACACGATTCTCCGTATTAAATCTTAGCAATCGCATGTGACCAATAATATTGTCCAAGATAAAAAGTATTGAATCTCGTTGATTCTCTACCCATGATAAGTCAAAGCAATAGTTACCAATCACACGCGATCCAATTTAAGGAACGAAGATTAAGAAATAACGAACCACTGAGGTCTAATTCCTCCTTGTTCAGTTCTGAAGATTTTGTCCTCCTGTAGGTCCTATTCAGTGCATCAGTCATGCACTAGTGTAATCTCTTGGTCAAGACAAGCCAATCTGAGCCTTACACTTCAACCTTTCACGATGGTTGTTCATTTCCATCTAGGTCGTGAATGGTGTACTTTTAGTTACAAGGGATTGTTAATTTAATCTTCTGTGATCTGGTATCACTAAATTAACTACAATGTAACACGTAGGATTTATTGAACAGTTATGCAGTAAATATATGTAACATTCGATGATATTTACGCATCAGTGATAAATAATTTATTTCAGTAAATAAGCTCGAAAATTCAGTTTTGATTATTCAAAGTAAAAGCATACTTTCCAGTATAATCCCAACAATATCATCATGAAGACGGTGGACAAGACAACACGTGAGAAGATCAAGTATCTCAAGACTACTAAACAGATGTGAGATACTCTTGCTGAGATATGTAAAGGAAATGATCTGATTAAGAACATCAGACTACAAGCTGAACTGGTAAAGTTTGAGAAACTCAAGATGCTACCAAATGAAACCATAAATCAGCTTGATGGAAGAATCACCATGTCTGTCAATAAGCTTCGTGAACTAGGACGAGAAATGTCTGATAAAGACATCAACTACAAGATCTTGAGGTCTCTGACCAAGAAATGGGACATGAAAGTAACTGTGATTAAAGATTGCCAAGATATTGCGAAGATGAAGTTGAGAAACCTGTTTCTGAGTCTAAAAGCTCATGAATTCGACCTGATTAAAAGATGTCAAGAAGAAGACGAGTCACCTATTGAAGCTACACCTGCTACTTCAAAAGCAGTTGCATTCCAGACAGCTAGCAGCAGTACGAGATCTAAAGAACCAGTAGGAAATATCATAAGTTAGGCCGAACAGATTGATTTGCTGACCAGAAAGCTTGAACGATCTAATGTTCAACTGAGAAAGTATCGAAAATTCTACCATGACTATAGACAAAGCAGAGGAATAGATAGGAGATCGACTGACAGATCACAAGAAAGAAATCGTTCTGATGACAGAAGAAACAATCGAAGAGATGATCGCAGGGATGATAAGAAAGATTACCAATGATGACCGACGAAAGGAAAGATCATATCGAAGAGATTCTGATTACAGGAAAACTGGTAAATTTCCTGACAGATCATATAGGAGAAGAGACTCACCTGGGAGAAGAAATTCCGTGGAACCTGGAGCATGCTTCAACTGTCATAAATCAGGCCACTACAACGTAGATTGCCCTGACCTGACTCCCAAAGAAAGAGAAGATAAGTGGAATAGAAGAGAGCAAAAGTACAGAGACAAAAAAGCCTTGGTTGCTGATACATCTGGTATAGATGATTCCTACCTGCCATCAGATGACTCTGGATACTCATCTGTCGAGGACTTCTTCCTGATGACAACAACTGATGATATCGACGATCTGACATTCTCATCTGATGACGATATTTGTCTCATGGCCAAAGATGCTAATCAAACTGAGGTAGTTTCTAAACCTTCTGTGTTTTCTGTTTCCACACCTGTTGTGCTGAGCACACCTACTAGAGAGATTGACATGCAGCTCTACAATGAACAATTGCTTGATGATCTCTCTAATGCAGTAGACACTTATACAATAGTGAAAGCTGAGAACGATAAGCTAAGGGCTGAGAATATTCAGCATGTCAAGGATAAAGAGGTAAGTAGAGTCGTTTAACTCAAATCGGTTGAAATCGCTCGTAAGATGACCACAGAATCCGAGTTTACGAAAGTCGATTTCCGATCAAAACAAAAGCGATTAAAGAAAAAAATGGACTCTAAATCTACAACAAGCTGATAATCTCAAAGTCCTACAAGCTAAGTTTGATGAACTCTCCCGACTGCATGAGAGTCTAAAAATTAGTGAGGACAATTTGCGAAAGAAAGTAGAAGTTTTCACAAATTCATCTAAGATTGTTCAAAATCTGAACAACTACTATCGCAAGCCAACTGATAAGAAGGGTATTGGGTTTGAAGTCCCTTATGGATCCTCACATGTCCAATCTGGTTCACCTTCAAAAAGTGAATCAAAGAAGATTTCTGGAAAAGATACAAATTATGTTAAATCTGTATCAAATAAGGGAAAAGGACCAGCTGATCAGGCAAGGCAAGTGTCTGGTAAGAAGGGGAACATAAATGGACCCCAACAGATCAGACATCAGTCTAGGAATCAACAGAAGAACCCAGTTTCTTCTGAAGAGACCTCAACCTAATCAGCAGACTAGGTATCGGCTGACCATCTCGCGAGGACAATCCCAAAAAAACCTAATCAAAGTCAAGTTTGCCTTAACCAAAGATGCTAAAGGTAAACTGACTAAACCATCTGTGCAAAGAAGATATGAATCTTTTGATGGAAGCAGTCGTACCTATCTCTTCAACCAGAAATCCAGGACAGCTACACCTAAGCCCCACTGGAATAAAATAAGAGAGACTTACAAGAAAAATCCCAAGTCTTCTGACTCATCCAAGGCTCACACTCATAACCATGCTGATCAGAATGCACATGAAGAGATGTATGATTATGTAGATAATTATAGGAGACAAATCAGGCCTTCTGATCTTGATGATTATCATAGAAGTGCCCTGTTTGTTTGGATCCCGAAAGGTAACACTAACCCCTCAGGACCTAATCCTACTGGGGTACCTAAAGTCTGATCTGATTGCAGGTTTGCGTGGGTTTGGCTAATAAAGGAGGTGTACAAGCAACTATCTGGTACATTGATAGTGGATGCTCAAGGCACATGACTAGCAACAAACATCTCCTCAGTTCATACATAGAACAAGAAGGCTCACGTGTACTCTTTGGTGATGATAACTTTGGTTTTACCAGAGGATTCGAAACTTTAGTCAATGATGATGTACAGGTTTCTGGAGTCTCGTATGTCGATGGTTTAAAGCACAACCTGTTATCAGTTTTACAATTCTGCGACAACGGATTCAGTGTTGAGTTCTGGACTGATCAGTGCACTATCAAGAATCGAGCTACTCAATAGATTTTGCTAATTGGTTCCAGAAAAGGAACGATCTACACTGCAGATTGGAACAGTTGTCCAAGAAATGCATGTCTGATTGTTAGTAGTTCCAAAAGTAGCAATTGACTCTGGCACAAGAGAAAGAGCCATCTAAACTTTAAAACTCTTAACAAGATAGCAAGGATGTCCTTGGTTGAAGGACTCCCGAATGAAGTTTTCTCTAAGGATCAGACATGTGTTGCATGTCAGAAGGGAAAGCAAGTCAAGGCTTCATTCAAAGGGATTCCTTCACCTCCATCCAGCAGAGTATTACAATTGCTCCACATGGATCTTTTTTGACCGGTTACACCACTTAGTTTCAGAGGACTCAAATACACTCTGGTGATCGTGGATGATTTCTCCAAGTTCACCTGGGTTGTATTCTAGTATAAGAAGAATGAAAATACAACAAAGATACCTGAGCTGCTCAAGAGATTGTAGAATGAGAAGGGTGTCAGCATTGTGAAAATCATATCAGATAAAGGTACAGAGTTCCTGAATTCTTTTATAACTGATTTTTGCACTAAGATTGGTATACAACATGAGACATCAGCCGCCAGAACACCACAACAGAATGGTGTAGTAGAACGGAGAAACAGAACACTCAAAGAAGCTGCTCGCACAATGTTGGCTGAACATGCAACTCCAAAGTGTTTCTGGGCAGAAGCAATCAACACTGCATGTCACACTCAGAAAAAATGTTCTCTGTCTAAGATTCACTTCAAAACACCCTATGAACTGTGGAAGGGCTGAAAACCTCATGTTTCTTACTTCCATATTTTTGGGTGCAAGTGTTTCATTCACAACAATGGGAAGAGTCAGTTGAAAACCTTTGAGGCCAAGTCAGATGAGGGTATATTCTTAAGATATTCCTCAACCAGCAAGGCTTTCAGGGTGTTCAACAGGCCAACTCTAGTTGTGAAAGAAACACCTCATGTGGTTTTTGATGAGTCAACATCTGATCATGAGAAATCTTCCTCAGAACGAGCCGTACCAGAACAAGATGTACCTGATGCTCAGAAAATGGATCAGTTAAGCATCAAAGAAAAGGAATCATATCACGTTATAGTGTATGTTCCTAACTTTGATCTTGACGATTCACGAGGTCGGTCAGACCCTAAGGTATGTACAACGATCGATGAAGAAGCCGGTACAGCTGAGATAGTAACAACTGAACCATCTAGTTCAGGGGGAACACCTGATGTTCCGGCAGACAGACTTCAGCCTATGATAATTCCAACATCAGTTGAGACATGTCCATGCCAAGTGGATCCTATTAATGTACCTCTCTCAACCTCTAGTGACTCAATATCAGATGAGGATGACGATGTCCAAACTGATATACATCAGGGAAGAAGGACTTGGTTGAAAGATCATCCGACTGACCAGATAATCGGCAATCCTAATGCCCGAGTCCAAACTAGACACCAGGTTGGTGAAAGTGCTATGTATTGTTGCTATTTGTCTTTGAAGGAACCTACCACACCAGAAGAAGCTCTACAAGATGCCAGCTGGATTCTAGCCATGCAAGAAGAACTAGAACAATTCGAAAGGAATCAAGTTTGGGAACTTGTAGACAGGCCAACTCATCAAGACGTGATAGGCACTAAGTGGGTCTTCAAGAACAAGAGAGATGAGAACAATGTCATCACCAGAAATAAAGCAAGACTTGTTGCGAAGGGGTATTCACAATCACAAGGGATTGATTATGATGAGACCTTTGCACCAGTTGCTCGCCTGGAAGCCATACGGCTGTTTCTGGCATATGCTACCCACAGAGGGTTTACTGTGTATCAGATGGACGTAAAGAGTGCATTCTTAAATGGGGTACTAGCGCAGGAAGTTTATGTCGAACAACCTCCTGACTTTGGAAAAAGCAACCAGGTTTACCATTTAAGAAAAGCTCTTTATGGCCTGAAACAGGCTCCCCAAGCTTGGTATGATACACTATCCCAGTTCTTGATAGACAGTGGATTCACTAAGGGTATCATAAACAAAACCTTGTTAAAAATAGAAGATGGTGAAGACATTCTAATGGTTCAGATCTATGTGGATGATATCCTCTTCGGATCTCCCAACAATAACTTATGTGATAAATTCAGCAAACTGATGCAAGGGAAATTCGAGATGTCCATGATGGGTCAGATGAATTACTTTCTAGGGCTACAAGTTTGGAGTTCATAACAGCAAGGTAGCCAAAATTCCTGTGATGACTGGATTCAGAATGGATCCAGATGAAAATGGTCAGAAAACTAATCAGAAAGAATATAGAGCTCTCATTGGATCATTGTTATACTTGACTGCCAGCAGACCAGATATAAGCTTCACAGTAGGTGTATGTGCCAGATTTCAGGCAAACCCAATGCACAGCCACCTGGAAGCAGCTAAGCGGATTCTTAAGTATCTGAAGGGGACAGTAAACCTTGGTTTATTCTACCCATCAGATGATAATCTAGAGCTTAGTGGGTATTCTGATTCTGATTATGGAGATTGCGGAATAGATAGAAAGTCAATCCCAGGTACCTGTCAGTTCTTAGGAAGCGAACTGATCTCTTGGTTTTCAATGAAACAGACATCTGTTGCCACATCTACTACTGAAGCAGAATACATGGCCGCAGGAAGCTGTTGCTCCTAACTGCTCAGGCTTAGTCAGCATTTGAGGGATTATAACATTGTAGCTACGAACGTGCCCATATTCTGTGACAGTAATAGTGTTATTGCAATCACTCAGAACCCAGTTCTACATACAAGATGCAAGCATGTGGACGTCAGACATCATTTCATAAGAGATCATGTGGAAAAGAAGAATATCATAATGGAAAAGATCCATACTGACAAGCAAAGAGCTGACATCTTAACCAAACCTCTAGCAAAAAATAGATTCAGAGAACTATCAGTCGAGCTAGGACTACTGGACTTAGGAGAAAATGCACCTGAAGTCGCCGGTGGATTGGTATCCAAGACCAGTTGGTTAAGAAACTGACCATGTTAGAGAGATCAGTTGAAGGGGAAGCTTCAACTGGTTATGAAAAGATCAGTTGGGAACTGATCAGAAAAGCGACATTGTTGGGAAAATTTGTCAAGGATTAGGCAGAAATTAAGATCAACAGAAATCGGTTAGACCTTGACAAACTACATGTGGTATTGACTGATTACAATATCAGTCAATCAGATACGCATTTCTGTTCTTTTGTCTCTCTGTTTACTTATGTGCAATTATTTGATCTTATTTGCTTTTACTGTACACTTATATATATGACGCACACTCTGCAAAGCATTTAATGCGGACGTGGGGAATATGTATTAATTGCTATTTATTGTGTTTTTAAAATCCAAAAAGCTATCGTGCTCAAAATCCCTGACCGCATGATTAACTTCTTTTTAAAACCGCCTAATCTCGATCGTTCATTTTGTTTAAACGATTGGTTTTCCAACCTCAATTTTCCAAAAAATTGTTTCCCTCCATTTCTATATATTGCCTTCTTCAAAACGCCTCAAAACCTTATTTGCCCTAAATTCTCTATACTATTATTCACGCTCTGCAACTTCAAACAAGAATTCTTGCGATTCATCTTTTCATATTAAACAGCAAGAAACTGGTAATTTTCATTTTGTGTGATTAATATGTTTACATATATTCTATTTTTGGGCATTTGACTGTTTAACTTGCCCAAAGGAAAAGTCTCTCCTGCTCACTACAGAGAAGACGAGGATGAGCAGATTCGACACCAACTGTTCAGAGATGCTGACAAACATCAGACGGCAAATTTTGTCAAACCTATGCTCAAGAGGAAATATCGTCTGTTGTTTGATATCTTGTCGAAAACCATTATGGGAATCTCCTTCAGCCCCGATGGACTGACTGCTATCAAGATGCACTGTACGGCAGCAATCGTGGATAAAGCCACTAACATCAACTGGGCAGGCTTCCTGAAGGCTATTCTGGTCCAAGAACACTGAAAATTTGAACTAAGTGGAAAGAGAGAAGTCATTCTGCATAAGAAAATCAGCAATTTGAACAAAGTGGTCGTCATTCTGAGAGACAGAGTTCTGAATGCACAATGGGAACCAAAAGGGTTGAAACCTTACAAGGCATTTCTGACATATACAACTACCATCTTCGATCCTCCTGACGATGACACTAGGAAGACTATCAGGAAAGGTAGAGGGAAGGAAGTCGCGTCAGAAGTATCAGAACTCCCAAAGAAGAGGAAAACAAGGACGAAGGATCTGGCAAAGAGACCAAAGAGGATGAAACAAGCACGTATGACTCTGTTCATGGAAGAAGAATCTGATGAAGAAGAGGCATAACAGACTGGTGGCCAGGAAGGTAGTGGCACTGGTAGTAAATTTGCCGCATCAGAGAAGAGATCAGCAGACCTGTCTGAAAAATATGGATCTCAAGTCGAAAGCTCACCTGAGCAATCTCAGGGGAAGCATGGAAAGGAAAAAGAAAAGGCAAGATCACATTCACCTCAATCTCACGCTCAATCACCTGACAAATCACTATCTGTCGAGCACATGACTTCATCTTCATCCCCAAGAGTTGAGCACATCAGATCACCTTCTGCCCAACCAGAACCTGCTCAACCAGCTCAACAGCAACCTGCTCCGCCAGAAATTTCTTCAACACACCAACAGATCGATCAGCCTGTTACCTCAAATATTCCAACAGTTAAAGCTCGTTTGTGTCTCCCTATACCTAAATCCAGATCATCTAGGACAATCACTGGGAAGATGGCACGGATGTGAATTGAACAGGAGATCGATGCTCAATATCCTGAGTTGGAAGCACATCCGGTAGTCAGGGATGATGTATTGGAAATTCTAACTTGGAGAGATCTCAGGTTGAAGAATTTCTCGAATTTCATGATCATAATTGAGCAGATGGGAGATGCTGATGAATTTGCGGGCTATGACTTTGATATGAAGAAATCAGCACGGGTTGGGTCGCCAGTTGACTTAATCTCTGATGAAGCATTACGGGCCTTGGTTTACAGAAAGTTGGGCAAACCACTGGTGATTGATCTTGAGAAGACTATTCAAGGCACATCTACAAAGAAAGATGCTGAAATAACAGAAGCAGGAGCTACCAATGATGGTGGTCTGGGTGATGCGATTCAACAACAACCATTGGAGGCACAACATACTGAACAGGGACAGAAAGCAGTTCAAACTAGGGCAACTGTTGAAATGGAACCTACTCCACCAACAGGTCAGGCCGTGCAAGTCATACCTGCTACTCACATTGCTTCTGATCAACTAAGAGAAATTAGATCCTGCTTCCAAGAACTGTTGAAAGAAGAAGTAGAAGGAGTAATGGCAAACTCGATCAGCAACATGATCACCGAGCAACGCCAATCCTATATCCGAGATATAAATGATAAAAGAGAATACGCCATTTCTCAGATCGATACGTTGAGGGACCAGTTCAAGAAGACTGTTGAAGAACTGACTGAAGGATTCCAGAAGGCAGTTAATGACAAACTTGCCTGGATTACTGAACTTCAAGTTTCTCTTCTCATGACAACAGACAAGTTAGAAAAAACTGAAGAAAAACTTGATAAGCTAATCCTCACCTTCTCCTCAGCAATTGAATCCGCAAAGTCTGAGCTTGTCAACAAAATTCAAGAGCAAACGGCTCAGACTCAAGGAATCTCCTCAACTGATCTCAACCATGCCATTGCTGTCAGTTTTGGCTCCCTAACTTCTCACCTCAATTCTCTTTTTAATCAAACCAAAAAGGGAGAAGGACAGATTGAGAAACCAATTGATATCATCAGGACTATAGATGAACTTATTCAAACGGTTAAAACATATGGCCAAATGTTGGATCATCTGGATCTATTTGCGAAAGGAGTATCTGACAAAATGGAAAGATCCAGAGCAAGGAAAATGGCCGGAGGAGCTGGACCTTCCAAAACTGCACATGTTCCTCAACCTGCTCAAGCCAGAAGAATTACAAGGAGCACAACAAGTCAAATACAAGATGATAAAGAACTTGCAGTGAGGCTATATGAGGAACATATTGCATAAGAAGCTCGCTTAAGTGAGGAAGAGAGGAAAGCAGAAAAATTGACCGAAGCTGAAGGATTGAAGAAGAGATATTCTTCAAAAAGTCAAGAAAGGTCAAGCTGGGAAACCATTCGTGGAACCTCTATTGTCATCAAAGGTTGATGACATCATCCCTAAAACTGATTCACACGCTGACAGATTTGAAGAATGGAACAAAATCAGAGGTGAATGGCTTTTGGATGCGTTTGTTCTGGACCTTGTGCTAACTGAAGAATCGCCGGATGAGGAATTTCTGAACTGGTTGGAGAACAAGCATCCAAAATTTCTAAAGTATTTAGAGAATGAGGCCAAAAAAATCAATGTAAGGATCTCCCACCAGGACTACAAGGTGATGGACTACACAAGGAAGGTGGATGGCTCGTTCGACAAACTAGCCTTTCAAAGATTTTACTTTGACATCTTGGGCAAATCTCGCATAACTGATCCGCCGCAGATCAATGATGTCAAATGGAAGTTGTATCGGATCTTCAACGTTCAAAAAGATCTGTGAGAGATGCCAGAGGGTTACATACCCATAGTTTGATGATCAGAAGATAGTTTTGTTAGGATCAGTTGCACTTCATGTTTAAAGTTTTCAAATGTACTATGTAATGACAAAATCTGATTAATGAAAAGTTTACTTTACTGATCCTAAGACAAAATCTCATTGTCTTCTGATTATCTAATCTTTAATGCTTTATAGTTTATCAACTGATGTTGGTTTTTCAAATGTTTTGGTTTCATCAAAAAGGGAGAAATTGTTGGGAAATTTATAGTTTTGATGAAAGTTCCAAAATAGTTGTAATAGGACTAGTCAGACCTGTTGGCTGACTGATGACTTAGAAATCAGAAATACGATTACCAGTTGATAATTGTTGTATAGAGCAACTGATGTAAGAATAGATCACATATTGAGGGGGAACTCAATATATAGGTTAAGTCTTGAAGAAGAATCAGAAGATCAGATTTAGATCAGAAGAATCAGAAGATTAGATTCAAGATAAGAAGAATAGAAGATTGTCAAGTGAAATCTGCGGGACTAATTGATCAGTTTCTATCAGGACCAGAACTCATCTGAAGACAAGAAGAAGATAACAAGACTAAGAAAACCTTATAAAGATCTACATCAGATTTGCATCCGAAGAGTCAGTAAGTTGGGCTAAGACAACCTACATCAGAAGACTCAACCAGGTAGACTGATCAGTTTTATCTGATCAGGTCAGTTCAATCAAGTGTTAACCAAGTGTTTACCTGAAACGTACAAGTCCATCAGACAAGAAGAATGTCAACCTAAGTTGGTGAATCAAGCGCCAAATAAGTGTACTTGACAACCAATGAGAGCGAGACACATACGTACGGAACTGACATTGCAGGATATGGCATTTCAGAGTCAAACGACTAGAAAGGACAAAGAAGCACGCATATAGCCATGTCGCCCCTGAACACTTCAAATCACGCCTGCAACCTACTAAAAATAGGTTTAAATTCAAATTTCTCTCCAAAGCTCTTTGATTTCAAGGTCTATAAATATGGGATAAAACCTTCAGAGTAAGGTTACAGAAATTATCATCAAGCTCAAGCTACAAGCAAATTTCCACAAGAACACCAAGAACTCAAGCAAATATTCTAAGTGTTCATCTCATAGTTTCTTAGCAAGAAATCACATCCTTTAGCTTTAGGCTACTCAAATACTAGGATAGATTTCCAGTTGGAAACCATACAAATCTTTATCCAAACCGAGTGTTAGGTTAAGTTTGTGAGCAAGATTTCAAGCTAGGGTTTCTAGTCTTGATCTCTGGGATAAGTTGAGTGAGAACTCTATAAACATCTGTTTATGGGGTGTTTAGACTAACACGTTAAACTAAGTCTAGTTTGGTAAGTAAGTGCCCCTGCTGATAGGGAAGAGTGGACGTAGGACAAGTTGTCCGAACCACTATAAATCATGTGTTGTTTTATCTGTTTTACACTTAGCACACAACTGATTTGGTAAAACTGACATGCATATTCCAAGAGGAGATCAGATTAGCATCAAGCTACTGATCTGATCAGTTAGACAGTTTGTGTTCTGATCTGATCAGAAAACCTTGGAATCTGATTTATTCAAAATGGTTTTTCTACACGGGTTAAAACTTTCTTCCGCACATCAGTTGACCTGGTAGACACCGAACTGATCTCTTCACAGCGATCAGTAAGTTGGATATCAGGTCGTACTGATTCTCACACGCACTCTATCAGCACTTATATGTCTTACACGCTGATCTCGAAAAAGTTTTGGAAGTTTATTCACCCCTCCCCTCTAGACTTCCACCCCACGAAACCCATTCGGGACCTACATTTAGTCTCAAATAGATTGAATCTCATAAGTTTCTTTATTGTCGATTTAGTCCCAATAACTTTGACTATGTCAAATTTTAGTCCCAAATCGATCGAAAAAACTCAAAACGGCGTCGTTTTGTCGTTTCAATTTGGAGCTTTCAGTCGAATATTGTGACTGGACCGCCACTATGTATTTTTACGTGTGTTTGACTAATTCTTATCGTCAATTCTATTTTAATTTTAAGTTTGTTTTTTTAATTATATGCCTTAAATTTCAGCTGTTAATATAAAAATAAAAATACACATTGCAGTCCACTCAAATCATTCACCGGACAGCTCCAAATTAAAACAGCAAAACGACGTCGTTTTGAGTTTTTCGACCAAAATTGGGACTAAAATTGCGATCAGGATCTCCTGTTACACAATGGTGTTACATCTCTTGTTACACTCTTTAGATTTGCGCCATGTGTTGATTTTAAAATATCTACAAATATAAGAATAACATCCTAACATCACCCTTTTTTCTATTTAGGAAATTATATTTACTCTTAGTAAAAAATTAATTCCTTTCAAATTTCATTACGAAATATCTTATCAACATATTCATAATTTATTTTGTGATAATATTTTAGTGGAATAATTTGATTAAGAAAACTTACGCTTGGGAAGAAAAAACGTTAAAATAGAATGGAAAAAAATCATTAATTCTATTTGAATGTTGTTAATATATTATTATGTATAATATAATATAATTTATTATTATGTTTTATATTAGTGTGTTTTGCAAGAATTTTCTTTTAAAAATTTATAATTTTTTACAAATTTATTACTCTAATTAGACAAAATATTTATATTTTTAAAAAATTTATAAAGTTTTAAAATTTTTTAGAGTTATTAATTACATATAAATGTTAGATTAATTACATAAAATTTAATTATAAGCATATACAAAATTTATATTAATATGTAGAAATTTTTTATGTACTAATTATCGAGTTTACTTATAAAATTTTATAATATTTTTAAATATTGATTTTTTTTATATAACATTTGATGTCAGTATTTTTTCTTCTAATAAGTTTTTATATTTATATTAAATTTTATATTTATATGATAGATTAAGATTATGATATGTGTACTCCAATTAAATAATTAACAAACTTAATTATTTGTTAATCTATATATGTGTTGTTTAAATTAATTAATTATAAATATGTTCATAAGATATTTTGGAATGATATTTGGAAGGAATTAATATTTTACCAAAGGTAGATATAATTTCTTAAATAGAAAAAACGGTTATGTTAGGATGTTATTCTTGTATTTGTAGATATTTTAAAATCAACACATGGCGCAAATCTAAATAATGTTACAGGAGATGTAACATTATTGTGTAATAGGAGATCCTGACCTTTAAAATTGGACATTATCAAAGTTATTGAGACTAAATCGACGATACAAAAACTTATGGGACTAAATCTATTTGAGGTCAAATTTATGGGACCAATTGTGATTCAAACTCGGAGAAAAGAGAAAAGGGACAAACAACACGCAATGAGTTCTTGGCAAATTTAATGACATTAGATTCAGATCCGATGAATCAAATGAAAAGAAAAGAACAATATCTTATGGTGTTTTGTGTTATAATTGGTTTGATTTGAAAGCGAATTACAACATGTATCTAAATATTAAATAGTGAAATTTAGGATTCATCGTGATCGTGTTTTAGGATTCAACGACTGATTGTTAACGAAGATATTTGTGATATATTTCAGGATTGCAACTTATTAATAAATACAAAATAGTTAAATATATGTAAGTACGTACATTTACACTTTTAAGTATAATTTTGACTATATATATAATCATTTGTATTTATTAATAATTTATATTAAAAATGTGTACTTATTAATAATTTTTCTAGTCTTTTAGAATATGGAAAGGTGGAACGCAGAAAAACAAAAGAATAATAAAAAATATGGTGAAATTTAAAAATCAGGAATTGACATTGAAAATCGATTGATTTTCAAATTTGTGATTGTTGTTTGGTTTATAAATTATCATGCGTACGTGTATGGAATTGTAAGGTTAGATGTTGATAATCTTCTCATATAATAAAAAGACGAATCCAAACTAATAATGGCAAGAGTTACACCCAAAACATCTTAGTCTCAACTCTCAACAACAAACACATTAAATTCATATTTTGTAAAATACATATGTACGTATTATGTATAGGCTATAATTGCCACCGTCTCTCTTTAATACAATAATTTAAACTAAAATATCAAGATGCATGGGTCAGGTTCAACGAGAACTTTACACGCAATGACGGACGCATGATTTTAGGTTCAACGAGAACTTTACACGCAATGACGGACGCATGATTTTAGGTTGCTAAAAATATTTTAAAATATATATATAATTGAATTCAGAAAAACAAAAGGGTATTATAAAATAATACTATCATGGGATTTTCAGACGTCAGAAAAGTTTCGCCCTGGCATCAGAAAATCTTGTAATTACCATTGAATTATTGATCTAACAATTGAAATTCTTTGTATATCATTTGTAAAGTTAATACTTTCATGAGTAATTACATCTCAACATTCAAATTAAATAACTAAAATGAATTGGTCTCATGTTCACCAACCGCACTTACGTACATTCCATAATGTATTTTAAAATCATATAATTTATTTTTTATATTAATAGTAACACGGTTTAGTGTAAATAACTTGCATATTTTGATGCAACAAATTGTATAGTTCTAAAATATGCACTATGTAGTGCACAGTGCATCTAAACCATACAAGACCTAGCCAACTAAAATACAATTACAGTATATAATATTTTTGTTCAATTTTGTTGTAAATAATCTATTTTGGTGGACATTGTTTTATGTTAGTATTATTAGTGGGTTTTATGCCACATGGGTTTTAGGGCTTTAGCCCAATTGTTATTATAAATACCGTCTTCATTGTAACTCCGTGAAATAGAGAAGATAGAGATCATAGTGAAAACTCTCCTGACTTGGTCGCTTCCGAGGTAGTCCTTCCGAACGAACTGAGTAAACAAATCGGTGTTCTTGCTTCTTCCTTCCGAACGAACTGAGTAAACAAATCGGTGTTCTTGCTTCTTTTCTTTACGTTTATTCTATATTTTACAACACGTTATCAGCACAAATTCTCTACCACTTGATTGCAAGCACCGATCTAAAATCTTAATTCTGCATCCTCCCAAATCAGATTCAGAATTCCACTTCCTCCCAATCAGATCAAGGTACTCTTCCTCTTCCATTTTTTTCGGTTTTAAAAATGTCGAATGTGTGTAGACCTTAATACTTGTCGGATTGCCGATGGTCTAATTGCTCTGAAATTTGGGTGATTTGTTGTGCATATGTCTGGAAAGGACTAATGGATTAAGATTTTGTTTTTGTTGATTAGAGTAAATTGTTTAATAGATATCCCTTCTGTTTACAATATTTTGATGATTAATGGATGCGATTATTTGAAATGTGTGAATTTGTTCATTGGAGAATGCTAAAAAAAAAACTGATCTGACGCTTTCACGCGAAAAAGTTGAGTTAATTGTTTAAGGGTATTTGTGTTGTTCTGTTTCCATGAGTTTTAGAATCAGACTGAAGATTAATGTTTTCAAATGGGTAATATCAATATAAAATAAAATAAATAAATGGTATAATTATCCGACGGATTGTGGAGTGGAAGGCATAATTGAATTCTTAATTATTTTGTTTATTTTAATGGGGTTTTTATGTTGTTAGAGTTCCTGTTAATTTGGTATGTGTATATATATATTCTTTTGCCTAATATATTAATTAGAATATACGAAAGCACATATTTTGTAATTATTAGATCTTGCTATCAGAAAGTTCCAACATCAAAGCAAAATTTGGCACAAATTACAGACAACTAGCATTATGTGTTGACTTTAAAAGCATTAGGCGCGGTTATTATATTATGCCTTTTCTGCTTGTTGATTTCATTATTATTTGAAGCCTAATTAGATATTGCATACTACTTATTCTTAAATTTATGAGATCACTGAGTCGTTTAATTGGACTATAATTTTTATAAGTGACTCTATTACTGTTGCAACTCATTTTTGGCTAACCCGGTTTTATGTTGAGTTTTCTTTTGGACGAAATATTGATTACTATCCATATTCGGTTGTCCTACCACTTTGAAACGAGACTAAGGATGAAGAAATTGCCAAGTATATGACACGGGAAAGTAAACACATGCGAGCATAATCTTTCTTTAGACGGTTAGGAATCCTTACCATAGGGTTCCGCTCTGGTAAAGAAGTTTAACCCTTTTTAAATTTTAGCAATTAGATCTGCTTGTAGCAGTATAGGCTTGAGAATTATTTGCTGTAGAAATTAGGAATTCTGCGAAAATTCCTTATTTGCCTATTATCACTTATTCTTGTGGCTGATTTGATTCATTAAAAATTTGTAGAATCTGAACTACATATGAAAGTTTATATCAAGTTTTTCTTATAGTCAATTATAGTAAAAGATTATCTTGTATAACTAAAAGGAAAATTATCAAACTTGATCTTCACTGTATTAATTCTTGACTTGAAGTTTTCATGTTGAAATTCACCATGCTATACCTGTTTTGAGTGGAAACAGTATAAATCATACATGAAAATTCTTCCACTTAAATTGATTCCTTATATAATTATGAGCATAATAGAATCATATCGTACTAGTTTGCCCGAAGCAAATAGGAACATTGAAAATTGAAAATGATGATTGTTGGGATATTTGAGTTTTGATGAATTAAGCCAAAACATTATCAACTTGTGTTATTGAAGCTAATCTACAGATAAGAAGTTGAGGGGAACGAGAGAACAAGTTGAGGGGGAACTCACGAAATCAGAAGTAGATGATTGAGATCAGACGAGGCTGAAGACAAGGCTGATCGAGATCAGATGAGTAAGATGAGTTCCGGAGTTTACTGATGAGCTGAGTAAAATCAGAACAAAAGAAAAGCTAAGCCAGCTGATCAGAAGAATCAGAAGTTACCTGATCAGATGGACCTGAGATCAGAAGATCGGATGATCAGAAGTGACCTGATCAGATGACCAGAAAAGATAAGCTGATCAGATGATCAGGAGACCAGATCAGATGACCAAATCAGAAGAGAAGGGTGTAGATCAGAAGAGGAATCAGAAGAGGAGCAGATAAGACTGATCGAGATCAGCGTGATCGAGATCAGATAAGATAACCTGATGCAACTAACCTGATATGCTAACCTGATATACTAATCTGATGCAGATAAACTGATATGCTGTGCTGATCTGGTCAGCTTGCTGATCAGATCAGGCGAGAAGAAATCAGAAAACTAGAAATCTGAATACCAGATCAGGCGACCAAATCAGAAGAGCTGAACAGTAAAACTGGAGTACTGATCTAATGTCACCTGAAGAAAAGTCATCTGAAGTCATGTTCACTGAGAACCAAAACGTTACTGATGATCAGATAACCTGAGTCGAGTGACCTGAGGGTCAGTGAGTAAAAGTGACCTGAGGGTCAGGATATCTGAAGTCAGAAAAGCTGAACTCAAGAATCCTGAGTGTCAGTATACCTGATCAGACAAGGTCCGCTGAAGAAAAGTCTGTTGGGGAATTAATTGCACGGATCTATTCGGGATGAATATTTAAATACAAATTTATTTCTAACAATTATTACTAGCATGAATTAATCCTATACTAATTAAAAATAATAATTCAACAACAAATCATGCATATAAACAGTTCACATAAATCCTACGCATGTGGAATTGCTACGGGTTTACGTGAACTAACCTCTTAGAGTGGCAATGGTCTCATCGATAAAACACACCAAAAAGCCTTCACAAGTATTCCCTAGTCCTTGCTCGTCAATCCGGTGGAAGGAAGCTCGCGAACAATTAACAAAAGGGAAAATAAAAATTTGTTGCACCACCTTTGTGGATTTACTAATTTTTCCAGCACATGGAATTGTACTTAGGGTTGAAAGAATCATCCCCTATTTATAGAGGGGGGTTGGTCAAAATTTTGGGATAAAAATAATATGGGAAAATCTTTTCTTGATCTCCAAGAAATCTTGAATATGTCTCATATATTCTTTTCTCCATAATTAAAATATTTCACAGAAATCCCAACTCCTCTTGTTATGGGATATTTTGAAATTTTAAGAGAAAAGAATCCAAGATTTGGATCTTCTTGAATTTATGAGATATACTTGTATTGCAAGAATACATATCTTCCATAATATATTTTCAAGAAAATCAAGAAAATCTTTATTTCCCTTAATTATTCAAAATTTTCAAAAATTTCATATAAATAACCAAGTGGGAGATTTCTTGAATTTAATGAGATAATCTTGTATTCCAAGAATACATATCTTCATTCCATAACAAAATTCAAAGAAAATCTTTCTCCTCTTTTATTCATATTTTTCGAAATTTTAGGAAAAATAGCAACAAAAATTTATTTTATTTTTAAACACCTTTTTCAGTTATTGGACTTTATGTTGGGCTACTTGAGGGGCCTTTAGTAGAATTAAGATTGGACCTTCCAATGGATCTTGAATTATCAATATTGAGCCACAATATTATTCAATCCCATAAATATTAATTAATCACACTACATAATTAATATTGCACTATCCATCTTAACCCATATTACAGTTAATATGGCTCCCGGTTATTATTTCCCGTGTTTAAGATTATCTAGCCCATTAATTAATTCAAGCCACTGAAATAGCTTTCCATTAATTAATATATTTTATCCTTGGTAAAGGAACGGTTCAACATTATTATCCATACCGGAAACTAGTTCCACTTGCAAGATTTGGTATGATAAAACTTATGAACCTCCCAAGGGGGAAAAACAAACAAGCGTACTTGCACACGATTCTCCGTATTAAATCTTAGCAATCGCATTTGACCAATAATATTGCCCAAGATATAAAGTATTGAATCTCGTTGATTCTCTACCCGTAATAAGTCAAAGCAATAATTACTAACCACGTGCTATCCTGTTTAAGGGACGAAGATTAAGAAATAACGAACCACTGAGGTCTAATTCTTTCTAGTTCAATTCTGAAGAATTTGTCCTCCTGTAGGTCCTATTCAGTGCACTAAACATGCACTAGTGTAATCTCTTGGTCAAGACAAGTCAATCTGAGCCTTACACTTCAACCTTTCACTATGGATTGTTCATTTCCATCTAGGTCGTGAATGGTGTATTTTTTTTTTACAAGGGAATTTATTAATTTAATCTTACGTGATCTGGTATCACTAAATTAACTACAATGTAACACGTTACTATTTATTGAACAGTCATGCAGTAAATATATGTAACATTCGATGATATTTAAAGCATCAGTGATAAAAAATTTATTTCAGTAAATAAGACCAAAATTCAGTTTGATTATACAAATTAAAAGCATACTTTCCAGTATAATCCCAACAATCTCTCACTTATACTCAAAGTCTGCTTTTAAGTATACTACAACATGTCTCGTGTAGTTCCTAATACGTGACGTATAATGTCACCTACACGAACCTAATAATGTCTCCCACTTATACTCAAAGCAGATTGGCAACGGTCTTGACACCCATTCCTTCCACATGTCTCTCGAATGTATTCTGAGGCAGACCCTTTGTGAATGGATCTGCTAGGTTGTCTTCTGACGCGATCTTTGCCACCTCTATATCTCCTCTCTTAACGATTTCTCGTATAAGATGGTATTTCCTTTCAATGTGTTTGCTGGCCTTGTGGGATCTTGGTTCCCTTGAATTTGCAAATCGCTCCCAAGATTGTCACAATAAATGCGATTATCTTTGGGCAAATTTAACTACATCCAAGTCCACTAGGGAGTTCTTGAGCCAAACCGCTTTTTTTCATTTGCCTCATAGCAGCTACATATTCGACTTCCATGGTAGAATCTGATGATGCATTTAACGCTTCTCCATGTCATGGCTCCTCCCCATGCAAAACACTACCGGAGGTAGATTTTTTGAATCTAAGTCCGATTGGAAATACAAGTCCGTAGAAATATGGGGATTAGACTATCTCGATCGATAAACCAACATTCTATCTCGAGTTCTTTTCAAATACTTCGAATGTTTTTAATCGTAGCCCAATGTTCTTTCCCCGTTTACTTTGATATCTTGCCACCATGCCAACGGCAAAGCGGATATCCGGTCTCGTACACAACATTGCATACATAAGGCTTCCGACAAATTACAATAAGGAATGCCTTTCATGTCATCTATCTCCTTTTGTGTCTTAGGGCACATTTCCTTGATAGATGGATTCCATGCCCGAAAGATCTGAAGCCTTTCTTGGAATCCAAAGATGTCAATCGTTCAAGACGTTGTCTATGTATGAAGCTTGCGATAAGCCTATCACCATTTTCTTGCGATCTCGAGTGATCTTGATCCCAAGGATGTGCCCGGCTTCCCCTAAGTCCTTCTTATCAAACTATTTTGAAAGCCATGCCCTTACGTTTGATAACACCTTTACATCGTTCGGATGAATGAATGTAATGTCGCCTCACGATAGTACTAAGAATACCAATGCAGTTCCGACACGCTTTTTGTACACACAACTTTCGAACTCGTTTTGATCAAACCCATAAGACTTTATAACATGATCAAAACTTTGGTTCCAAGCTCTGGATGTTTGTTTGAGTCCGTAAATGGACTTCATGAGCTTACAAACTAGGTATTTTTTGCCATTTTCAATGAATCCTTGGGGTTGTTGCATATAGATTTCTTCATCAAGACTTCCGTTAAGGAAAGTTGTCTTGACATCCATTTGCCATATTTCAAAATCGTCATGAGCAGCAATCGACAAGATAATTCGGATGGACTCGAGCATTGCTAAAGGTGAAAAAGTTTCCTCATAGTCGATCCCTTCTTTCTGAGTATAACCTTTCGCCACATGCCTTGCCTTGAAGGTTTCCACCTTCCCGTCCGGTCCTCTTTTTCTCTTGTAAACTCACTTGCAACCAATGGATTTGACCCCATTAAGTGGTTCGACTAGCTCCCACACTATGTTATGATCCATAGAATCCATTTCGGCTTTCATTGCTTTTTGCCAAGAAACTGCATCCTTGTCTTGGATTGCCTCATCATATGTCCATGGGTCTGATTTGTCTTGTCCTGGAATCAAGTCCGAGGACTCTCCTATACCCATGAATCTCTCGGGCTGTCTTACAACCCTCTCACTACGACGAGGTTCCGGTTGTGAAAGTGTGTCGTTTTGTATGTCATCTTGTACAGTTGGCAATGAGGTTAGCCCCCTTAGCTCATTTAAGGTAATCTCACTTCTGGGTCTTCTTTCATTCATATAGTCTTCTTCCAAAAATCTAAAGTGGGTGCTTATTACCACCTTTTGATCTTCGGGACCATATAACATACACCCTTTTATTCCCTCGGGGTATCCTATAAATAGCCTTAATTCTGATCGATGATCCAATTTTCCGGCTTCCTTGTCCAACACGTAGGCCGGATACCCCCAAATTCTCATGTGTCTCAAACTGGGCTTGCGCCCGGTCCACAATTCTTTGGGAGTCTTGGAACCGATTTGGATGGCACCAAGTTAAGAATGTAAGCCGTTGTTTCCAAGGCATGAACCCAGAGCGACTTGGGAAGATCCGTATAACTCATCATTGATCTAACCATTTCCAAAAGAGTTCTGTTTCTTCGCTATGCAACCCCGTTTTGTTGAGGGGTTCCGGGTGCAGTTAGCTGGGATACAATCCCTTCATCTAACAAGTAGTTCAAAACTCATCATTTGAGGTACTTTCGCCTCCACGATCGGATCGTAGAAACTTGATACGTTTTTCCCTATGATTCTCTGGCTTGAGCCTTAAATTCTTTGAATTTTTCAAAGGTCTCGATTTATGCTTCATAAGGAAAATATAACCGCATTCCTTGAGTAGTCATCAATAAAAAAAAGTAACGAAATACTCATAACCTCCTCTTGCTTTGGTTGACATTGGACCACATACGTCTGTGTGAACGATTTCTAACACTTCTTTGGCTCTATTCCCCTTGGCTCCGAATGTCCTCTTGGTCATTTTACCCTCCAAACATGATTCGCGAGGTTGGAATTGGTTCAACTTGGAGAGACTCCAAAGGAACCGTCTTCTACCAACCTTTGGATCCTCTTTGGATTAATATGTCCCAATCTTAGATGCCATAGAAGTATCTCGCTCACGCCACGATGAACGTTTTCTTTTATCGAAAATGGGATTGATGTGTTATAGGATGCATTTAAGTGAGTGGTGTGAACGATTAATTGTATAGAGATTATTTGACAACGTTCCATGACGTATAAATTTATCAAAAAGAGAAATGGTAACAACTTTATCAAAAGTAACCGAATATCCATCAAGGTAAAGTTTTGAAACCGAAATTAAATTCTTTCTAAAATTCGGAACGTAAAGAACATCTCTTAAAATTAAAACTCTGTCTTCAAAAGACAGGTGCACTTCTCCCATCGCACCGCCACTCTCGTAGCATCGCCCGATGTGATGAGGATCTCACTCCCACCCCCTTGCCGAGTCCGCTTTGAACCCCAGAAAGTGAAACAAACATGATCGGTGGATCCCAGATCCACCACCCATAAATGGGAAGCATACGCCGCTAAGCAAGTTTCAACAACTAGTGCGTGAGAATTACCTTTCTTTCCATTCCTTTTGGGATTGGAACAGGCTGACCTCCAATGTCCTTTTTCACCGCATTTGAAGCACCTCCCCTTAGCTGGCTTGCTCACTCCTCCACCTCCCTTCACCTTTTCTTTGCCTTTGGCAACACTTGAGTTCACTTGCTTGTTGCTTTTGTCCTTTTTCTTGTTCTTACCACCCCTTGGCCTAGAAGAAGAAGAAGGTCCATTTGCCACCAAGGCTTGGCTCTTTTTCGCCCCAATATCGCCTCTGCGAGACCAAAGCTTGCAATAGACCAGGCATCGAGAACTTCGATTATTCATCCGGGTAGTTTAGCTTTAATCGCTCAAAACTTTTCAAAGAGAGAGGGAGCATGAAATCGATTTGGGTCTTTATGTCGATTCATTACAAGTACCTCAAGTTTGTTAAGGTGAGCCATCATCCAAGAACGTGCTCCCTTACGAGGCGTTCCCTCCACCATTTTCATAGAGAGCAAGTCCCTAATGGTGATCCGACGAGCCACACGATTACGATGTTGAAACATCGCTTTTAAGACTAGTCATGATGTCCGCGCCGTCTCAACATTCCGTGTTGGTGTTGCAACACATCCGACATTGAAGCCAAGATGGTACACTTTGCCATTTCGTTGAACGCCCCGGTCGACATACTCTTTCTTAACCGATTTGGTTGACTCATCATTTGGCTTTTTCTGGTTTTAGTGTAGTGAGAACCCGCCATGGCTTTGTGCGGTGAGGATAATAGTAAGTTTACGACTCTCAATCAACGAAGTTTTCACCATGAAGCAAATTGCCTTTTTAAGTATATTGAATATTGGATTAAAAGGTTGCGACATGATGAATCTGAAATAAATAATAATATGCATAAGCACAAATATATCACAAAAATTCGATCACATGTTTCATATTAAAATCTCAAAAAAATATGAACATGCATCACCAACATCTCAAAAACAGTTTAAATAAGCCACGTGGGGTGGGTCATTATTTAAACACATTCAAGAACGAGTTACAAACAAAAACGATTACAAACCTTTAATCACTAGATTAATAGTTGGCTCCCACTTGACCAATATAAAATTGACAGGGGACTTGGGGAAATATATGCATATCAATTTTATACCTAAGTAATAACCATGATTAAATACTGAATTATTATTTTTGCTTTGAACGAGCCTCGTGGGGAGGGTCATCATCGCCACTAGTAATAATCCACAATCATCCATTTGGAATTTATTCATGTGAAAGCTATCTTTTGACCGTCCCCGTGGGGAAATTTCTCCAAAAGAATCCACAAATAAATAAATCATGGAGTTCAAAATTAATTCAATTTTATTATCCATAAAATTGTCAATTAATTGTTTAAGCATACTTAGTAATTTTCGAAAGTGAGATTTTTTCAAAACCATTTTCTCATGTATCGCAAATTTAAACACAATTTAAATAAGCATAAAATAATGCACCAACATCAAAACAAAAAAATTAAACATATTGAACACATATATCGATTATCACGGTTAATTTTTTGTCATGTCTTGATCTCGAAATCGTCTTCTTTGCCTTCGTAAATTCGTCTCGAAAGGTTAGCCCGTCCCCAGTGAAGTCATCAACCAACTCATGAATTGAGTGCCGTCTTGCACTTCCCGCCATATCAATCGGCACCCGTCTTGGCGTATACTAAGCGCCGGCGCCTGTCGCCCGGCCGTGCTTAAGCTGCTTTCAGCGAATCTCGTGAGAATTCGGCGGCGGCGAGGTCAGCGACATAGCGGATCTACATCGCGTCTTGATGTCTTGTAGCTTCTGCTTCCCCCTGCGCCCGCGTCGCCCTCGGCGACGCCATCGCCCCATCTGCGCCCTCGGTAACATCGCTCCGCCCTTGGCCCCTAACTGGCCTTCCGCCTAATGGTATTTGCCGCTGGCTTCGTCGCCTGAAATTTGATCCGCGCTTTCGGTTCGATGGCCTCGCCCCACACCCGTGCGCGTCCGCCAGCCTCCCTTGGCACGTTTCACGCGACGCACGCTGCCTAAACCCGGTTCCAGATCCCGTCTTTTAATTCATCGTCTCCTCCTCCATTTTCGATCCGGTTACAATTTACTTACAAAAATAAATAAACCTAGATCTAGACTAGTCTATCACATTGATCAAATCAAACAAATTCTAATCTACTCGTGGATTTTCTCACGAGGCAAAACAAATTCGAACGAATCGAATTAAAAAAAAAAACACAATTTATATGCATGCATAAATAAATACATTAAATTCCATGACAATTGGATACCTGCAAAAAAGATCTAGCAATTCTACTATCCAATTTCAAATTTAATGAAAATGAATTAAATTACAATTTAAAATTCAGAGCCTGAAACCGAGGCTCTGATACCAGTTGTTGGGGAATTAATTGCACGGATCTATTTGGGATGAATATTTAAATACAAATTTAATTCTAACAATTATTACTAGCATGAATTAATCTTATATTAATTCAAAATAATAATTCAACAACAAATCATGCATATAAACAGGTCACATAAATCCTACTCATGAGGAATTGCTACGGGTTTACGTGAACTAACCTCTTGGAGTGGCAATGGTCTCGTCGATAAAACACACCAAAAAGCCTTCCCAAGTATTCACTAGTCCTTTCTCGTCAATCCGGTGGAAAGAAGCTCGCGAACAATTAACAAAAGGGAAAATAAAAATTTGTTGCACCACTTTTGTGGATTTACTAATTTTTCCGGATATGGAATTGTACTTGGGGATGAAAGAATCATCCCCTATTTATAGAGGGGGGGTTGGTCGAAATTTTGGGATGAAAATAATATGGGAAAATCTTTTCTTGATCTCCAAAAAATCTTGAATATGTCTCATATATTCTTTTCTCCATAATTAAAATATTCCACAAAAATCCCAACTCCTCTTGTTATGGGATATTTCAAAATTTTAAGAGAAAAGAATCCAAGATTTGGATCTTCTTGAATTTATGAGATATACTTGTATTGCAAGAATACATATCTTCCATAATATCTTTTCAAGAAAATCTTTCTTTCCCTTAATTATTCAAAATTTTCGAAAATTTCATATAAATAACCAAGTGGGAGATTTCTTGAATTTAATGAGATAATCTTGTATTCCAAGAATACATATCTTCATTCCATAACAAAATTCAAAGAAAATCTTTCTCCTCTTTTATTCATATTTTTCGAAATTTTAGGAAAAATAGCAACAAAAATTTATTTTATTTTTAAACACCTTTTTCAGTTATTGAACTTTATGTTGGGCTACTTGAGGGGCCTTTAGGAGAATTAAGATTGGACCTTCCAATGGATCTTGAATTATCAATATTGAGCCACAATATTATTCACGCCCATAAATATTAATTAATCCCACTACATAATTAATATTGCACTATCCATCTTAACCCATATTACAGTTAATATGGCTCCCGGTTATTATTTCCCGTGTTTAAGATTATCTAGCCCACTAATTAATTCAAGCCACTGAAATAGATTTCCATTAATTAATATCTTTTATCCTTGGTAAAGGAACGGTTCAACATTATTATCCATACCGGAAACTAGTTCCACTTGCAAGATTTGGTATGATAAAACTTATGAACCTCCCAAGGGGGCAAATCGAACAAGCGTACTTGCACACGATTCTCCGTATTAAATCTTAGCAATCGCATGTGACCAATAATATTGCCCAAGATATAAAGTGTTGAATCTCGTTGATTCTCTACCCGTAATAAGTCAAAGCAATAATTATTAACCACACGCGATTCTATTTAAGGGACGAAGATTAAGAAATAACGAACCACTGATGTCTAATTCTTCCTAGTTCAGTTCTGAAGAATTTGTCCTCCTGTAGGTCCTATTCAGTGCACTAAACATGCACTAGTGTAAATCTCTTGGTCAAGACAAGCTAATCTGAGCCTTACACTTCAACCTTTCACGATGGATTGTTCATTTCCATCTAGGTCGTGAATGGTGTACTTTTGGTTACAAGGGACTGTTAATTTAATCTTCTATGATCTGGTATCACTAAATTAACTACAATGTAACACGTACTATTTATTGAACAGTCATGCAGTAAATATATGTAACATTCGATGATATTTAAAGCATCAGTGATAAACAATTTATTTCTGTAAATAAGACCTAAATTCAGTTTGATTATACAATGTAAAAGCATACTTTCCAGTATAATCCCAACAAAGTCTGCTGAATCAAGAATCCTGAGTAAAAGTATCCTGAGACTCAGAAGAATCCTGAAGACTCAGAGAACCCTGAAGACTCAGAATATCCTGAAGAATATAGCCGTTAGATTCAGCTGATGTGGACCAATGAGAGGAAGACAACAAGCCTGAAAAAGTTGCAAAAAGCTACATAATAGTATGGATTTGAATGTGACTCCATCCAATGGTAACATTCAAATCCACACTATAAATACAAGATCTTCCATCAAATTAAGTGGGGAAATGCGTGAAACATCCAAAAAGCCAAATCATCCAGCATTTCCACCATAGAACACTGAACAAGAAATACACGCATATATTCAAAAGTGTTCTATCCTCGATCTAAGCACAAAATTCCATATCCTAAGCTTAGAGAGATTTTTCCATCCTTAGCATTGAGGCTAAACAAATGTAAGGGAAAATCTCACCCTAGTTGGACACCAAACAATATTATACCCAAACCCACAAAGTTAGGTTAAGTTTTGTTAAGCAAGGAATTTATGTTAGTTGGACTAACTTAAATTCTGGGTGTGAGTGGTAACTCGTTAAACATCTAAGCAATCCTGAAAGGGAGGGTAGGCAATCCCGTGAGGGAGATAAGTCCCGTGAGAGTGAGAACTCATTAAACATCTGTTGTATTGTGTTGGACTAACACATTAATCTAAGTCCAGTTGGTTAAGTTGGTGCCCCTGCTGATAGGGAAGAGTGGATGTAGGAGTTGGACTCCGAACCACTATAAAAATCTTGTGTTCCTTACTGATTTATGTTCTTACTTGCCATATCCATTCTACTATAAGCAAAACACATGGTTTAAAAAGAAAAATTTTGGAATCACCATTCCCTCACCCCTGTTTTATATGCATTACATGGTTTTTCACGGGACCAACAATGATTCTTTGAATAAAGTACTAATTTGCCTGAAGCAAATTTATTCAAATTATGACATGAGCGGTTCAAAATATGATAAGTCGGATTTTGACTACTTCTATTTTACATAGTATGTCAAATAACATAATCCCGTATGCAAATTAATTTATTTGTGGGGCTTGTGCAAAGAAAAATTTATAGTAAGACATTCTCATACCAAAGTTGGAATTGTATCATTTATTTTCTTGAACAGAGTCATGAAGATACTTGTGGAATGATATAATTTGCCTGAAGCAAATTTATTGTCAAATATTATTGAACTTAAAATTTTGGATTATCCAATAAATCCATTTGAATAGTTATTGTCGATTTGATGACATTAATGATTATTATATGGCATTGAGAATTAAAATTGAGCATTTAATCTCGTCCACATCGAGAATGATTTAGTTGAATTACTAATAGATTTTATCAAAATAATTATTAGACTATTATTAAAGAATTCCAACTTAGTTTATCATGTTGGGGGCATGAAATTTTACATGGTGCTAATCAAATTCAAATCCGACCCACTGCATATCTTGATTATTCCCCTTTTATAACTAGTGCTTAAGAACTAAACATTTCTCATCTGCAAATATTAGAATGTGCAATATTTGTTTTCAATATCACCACCACAGTGTACCTCACTTCATGGCCCAATTGACTAATTGCACATTTGATGAAGATCGTTTCTCGGCATTAGGGGGAGATAAGAATTTATAATTCAATGAATGCCGAGAAATTTCGTGGTATATAAAAATATCTTCAATATTTAAATCCACGCACTAGTCAAAGTGAACTGGAAGTTCATAGTATAATTAACTTGCAATATTTAGCAAGTGACCTACCAGATTAATTTACCGATGATAAAGAAGTGACTAAAGCACATATACTTGTTGTAAATGCACCAAAAGGAGTAAATGTGCTAATTTTAGGCAATTATATATGTTAATGTCCCTACACGTCAGAAGTGTAAAGGACCCCTTATTATGTAAGACATAAATCCGCGGTAATTACTAAAGCTAGCAAATATATTCAGTCACTCTTGAAGTCTCTTGAAGAGATTCGTCCCGAAGACGAAAATTCTAGTAATGAAGCACGTGCACAAAATAATAAAAATACTAGAATTGCGGAACGACCAGATCAAAATATTATGGGAAATGATGAAGACCTGGTTGATATAAATATAGAAATTATAAATACAAGAGAAATTTACCAATGTTGTAGACAACTTATTCGTTGCCATAATTGCTCTCACTATTAAAAATCTGGATCCAGTACCCAAAAGTCAATAATTGAGCCGGAAGCGCTTTGACTTGGTAAAATAGGAAGAAGCAATTGAGGCAGAGCTCGACTCGCTAATATTCTTGACTATATCGTACATACACCCCGAAACGTTATTCCTATTGGATATAAATGTGTATATGTACGAAAAGAAAATGAGAATAATGATGTAATGAGGTACAAAGCGAGATTAGTAGCTCAAGGGTTTTTGCAGAGACCCGATATAGATTTTGAATATATACTCTTGTTATGTATGAAATAAAGTTCCGCTACTTAATATCTCTGGCAGTTAGTAAAATTAAATTTAGAAATGCAGTTGATAGACGTTGTGACCGCATGTTTATATTGATCAATAGATGTCAATATTTATATGAAGATCCCTAATGAATATAAAATTCTCTTGATGAGGAATGGTTAGAATCGTACTATGTAAGACATTAAAATTACAAAGGTCATTATATGACATAAAATATTTGGGTCGAATATTCCACGATCGACTCAATTAATTCCTCCCGGGGAAGGAATAAATAAATATTGAAATATTTCCTTACGTGTTTTTAAAGAAATTATTTTGGTGGTGTTTGTATTATCTCGGTTTCTGGTGATAATCTAAATATTGTTGGAACAAGTAAGGAAATCAAAGAAAGCTAATTTAATATTAGAGATTGAATTTTGAAATAAAACGTTGGTGAAATCAAGTATTGTCTAGACTAGCAGATCGAGCACTTCCCTAAAGCAAAACGAATGTTTATATACCAGTTAACTTACTTGGAGAAGGTATTGGAGAGATTTTATATTAAATTTCCCCTACTTAGCACACTAGTAATTGTTCGATCCCTTGAAGTGGATAAAGACAAATTTGGACCTAAAGAAGACACATATGACATTTTAGGACCAGAAGTTCCTTATTAGAGTGTCCTTAGTGTTGGGGAATGAGTTGCACAGATCTATTCGGGGTGAATATTTAAATACAAATTTAATTCATTAATTATTACTAGCATTAATTAATCCTATATTAATTCAAATAATAATTACAACAACATATCATGCATACGCATGCGGAATCTATGGGTTTACGTGAACGTACCTCTCGGGATGGCAGTGTCTTCGGTCGGACGGACTAACCAAAAGGACTTCACAAGTATTCCCTTAGCCCTTGCTCGACAATCCGGTGGAAGGATACTCGCGAACAATTAACAAAAGGAAAAAAATAAACTTTGTTGCACCACTTATGTGGATTTGCTAATATTTCCAGCACATGGAATTGTACTTGGGAATGAACTAATCATCCCCTATTTATAGGAGAGGAGGGGGACGAAAATTTAGTGATATTTCAATGTGGGAAAAGACTTTTCTTGGTCACCAAGAAATCTTGAATATATCTCCTATATTCTTTTTCCCATAATTAAAATATTCCACAAAAATCCCACCTCCTCTACAATATGGAATTTTCGAAAATATTAGTGCAAGAATCCAAGATTTGGATCTTCTTGAATTTATGAGATATTCTTGTATTTCAAGAAATACATATCTTCCATAAATATCTTTTCAAGAAAATCAAGAAAATCTTTCTTGCCCTCTATTTTCCAAAATTTCGAAAATCTCACTATGAATAACCAAGTGGGAGATTTCTTGAATTTAATGAGATAATCTTGTATTCCAAGAATACATATCTTCATTCCATAACAAAATTCAAAGAATATCTTTCTCCCTCTTTAATTCATAATTTTCGAAAAAAATTGAGAGGAAATATAAGCAACAATATTTATTTTATTTTAATCACCTTTTCAGTTATTGGGCTATATGTTGGGCTACTCAGGGGGCCTTTAGGAGAATTAAGATTGGACCTTCTAATGGATCTTGAATATCTAATATTGAGCCACAATATAATTCAATCCCAAAAATATTAATTAATCCCACTACATAATTAATATTGCACTATCCATCTTAACCCATATTACAGTCAATATGGCTCCCGGTCATTATTTCCCGTGTTTAAGATTATCTAGCCCATTAATTAATTCAAGCCACTGAAATAGCTTTCCGTTAATTAATATCTTTTGTCCTTGGTCGAGGAATGGTTCAACATTATTATCCATACCGGAAACTAATTCCACTTGCAAGATTTGGTATGATAAAACTTATGAACCTCCCAAGGGGGCAAATCAAGCAAGCATACTTGCACACGATTCTTCGTATTAAATCTTAGCAATCACATGTGACCAATAATATTGCCCAAGATAAAAAGTATTGAATCTCTCTCGATTAAGCTACCCATGATAAGTCAAAGCAATAGTTCTTGATCCCACGTGATCCTATTTAAGGGACGAAGGTTAAAAACAACTAACCACCGAGGTCTAATTCTTCCTTGTTCGATTCAAAGAATTTATCCTCTTGTAGGTCCTATTCAAATAAGATCACCATGCACTAGTGTAATCTCTTGGTCAAGACAAACCAATCCGAGCCTTACACCTCAACCTTTCGCGATGGTTGTTCATTTCCATCTGGTCGTGAATGGCGTACTTTTTAGTTACAAGGGGACCGATCAATTTAATCTTCGTGATCGGGTATCACTAAATTAACTACTGATGTAACACGTCATTTAATTATTGAACAGTTATGCAAAGAAATATATATAACATTCAATCATATTTAAAGCATCGCGATAAACAATTTATTTCAAAGAAATAAGTCTCGAGAATTCGGTTTAGATTATACAAAGTAAAAGCATACTTTTCAAAGATAATCCCAACAATGTCCCACTTATACTCAAAGTCCGCTTTTAAGTATACTACAACACGCCTTGAGTAATCCGTGACATCTAATGTCACCTACACGAACCTAATAATTTCTCCCACTTATACTCAAAGCGATTAGCAACGGTCTTGACACCCATTCCACTCACATGTCTCTCGAATGTATTCAGAGGCGGACGCTTTGTGAATGGATCGCTGCAGGCTATCCTTAGACGCTATCTTTGCCACATCTATATCTCCTCTCTTAACGATTTCTCGATAAGATGTCTTTCCTTTTATGTGTTTGTTTGACTCATTGGACTCTTGGTTTTCTTGAATTTGCAAATCGCCCCTAGCGGATATTCTTTGCTAGACAAATTGAACACCATCCAAGTCCACTAAGAAGATCTAGAGCCCCAATCGGTTCTTTCACCGCTTCACAAGCAGCCTACTTACCCGAGTCCCATGGTTGAGTCGGTGATGCATTTACGCTTCACACTCGTCCATTTGATGGCTACACTTCCCAAATGGAAACACACTAATCGAGGCGTATAATTTCGAATCTATATCCGATTGGAAATCCGAGTCCGTGGTAAATATGGGGATTGAGTACTGATCGATAAATCAACATTCTATCCCGAGTTCTTTTTCGGACACATCGTAATGTTTTTAATCGTCCGTCAATGCGCTTTCCCTGGTTACTTTGATATCTTGCTACCATGCCTAAGGCAAAAAGCGGATATCCTGGTCTCGTACACAAACAATGCATACATAAGGTTTCCGACGATAGAAGCACAAGGAATACCTTTCATGTCATCTATCTCCTTTTCGCCTTAGGGAACATTTTCTTGGATAGATGGATTCCAAGTCTGAAAGGTACGAATCCTTTCTTGGAATCTTGCATCTTTGAAGCATTTCAAGACAAGATCTATGTATGAAACTTCGCGATAACCCGATCATCCTTATCTTGCGATCTCGAAAGATCTTGATCCCAAGGATTTGTCCGAACTTTCCCTAAGTCTTTCATATCAAACTGTTTTGAAAAACATGCCCTTACGTCTGATCACACCTTCACATCGTTCCCGATGATCACAATGTTATCTACGTACAGTACTAAGAATACCAATGCAGTCCCGACACGCTTTTATACACACAACTTTCAAAATCGTTTTGATCAAACCCATAAGACTTTATAACATGATCAAAACATTGGTTCCAAGCTCTGGATGCCTGTTTGAGTCCGTAAATGGACTTCTTGAGCTTACAAACAAGATGTTCTTGGCCTGTTTCAATGAAACCTTGGGGTTGTTGCATATAGATCTCTTCATCAAGACTTCCGTTAAGGAAAACTGTCTTGACATCCATTTGCCAGATTTCAACGTTGAAATGCGCAGCAATCGATAAGAGAATACGGATGGACTTAAGCATGGCTACGGGCGAAAAAAGTTTCCTCATAATCGATCCCTTTCTTTCTGAGTATAACCTTTCGTCATTAGTCTTGCTTTAAAAGGTTTCAACCTTCCCGTCCGATCCTCTTTTCCTCTTATATACCCACTTGCATCTAATGGGTTTGACCCCATTAAGTGGTTCGACTAGCTCCCACACTCTATTATGAAACATAGAACCCACTTCGGCTTTCATTGCTGTTTGCCAAGAATCTGCATCCTTATCTTGGAGTGCCTCGTCATATGTCCATGGGTCTGATTCCTGGAATCAAGTCCGAGGACTCTCCTATTCCCATGAATCTCTCGAGTGTCGTCTAACAACCCTCCCACTATAACGAGGTTCGCCAGAAAAACGTATCGTTTGGTATATCATCTAGTACAGTCGACACTGAGGTTTGCCCTCTAAGCTCATTTAAGGTAATCTCACTTCTGGGTTTTCTTTGGTTCTATAGTTTTCTTCCAAAATCTAAAATAGGTGCGGATGTCCACCTTTTGATCTTGAACTATAGAACATTCACCCTTTTTTGTTCCCTCGGGGTATCCTACAAAACAAATTTTAATTACGATCGAGGATCCAATTTACGGTTTCCTTGTCCAACACATAGGCGGGACACCTCAAAGTTCTCATGTGTCTCATATCGGACTTGCGTCCGGTCCACAATTCTTTGGGGTTCTGGGAACTGATTTGGATAGCACCAAGTTCAGAATGTAAGTCGCTATTTTCCAAGGCATGACCCCGGAATCGACTCGGGAGGATTCAGTATAACTCATCATTGATCTAACCATTTCCAAAAGAATTTTGTTGCTTTTCTCTGCAATCCCCCGCTTTGTTGAGGGGTTCCGGTGCGATGAGTCGATACAATCCTTCATCGATAAGTAGTTCAAAAACTCATTGCTTTGAGGTATTTTTGCCTCCACGATCGGATCGTAGAGACTTGATATGTTTTTCCTATGATTCTTTGTTTGAGCCTTAAATTCTTAGAATTTCTCAAAGGTCTCGATTCATGCTTCATAAGGAAAATGTACCTTGAGTAATCATCAATAAAATTACTCATAACCTCCTCTTGCTTTGGTTGACATTGAACTACGACATCTATGTGAAACGATCTCTAACACTTCTTTAACCCCATTCCCTTGGCTCCAAATGCCATCTTGGTCATATTACCCTCCAAACATGATTCGCAGGTTGGAATCGATTCAACTTGGAGACGCCCAAAGAACCATCTTTTACCAACCTTTGGATTCTCTTTGGATTTATATGACCTAATTTATAGATGCTAAAAGAAGTGTCTCGTTCACGCCGATGAACATTTTCTTTTCTCGGAAACTTGATTGATGTGTTATAGGATACATTTAAGTGAGTGGTATGCATAGTTAATTGTATAGAGATTTTCCATCAATGTCCCGTAACAGATAAACACTCATCATTTCAAAAATGATGTCATTCTTATTAGAAGAAACTTAGTGTCCTTTAATCAAATTTTAGAAACCGAAAGTGAATTCTTTTCTAAAATGGGAACACAAAGATAATCTCAAAAAACTTTATCTTCAAAAGATAGGTGCACTTCTCCCATTTCTTTAATCGCTACTCATGTAGCATTGCAATGTCTGCTTCTACTTGCGTAGTATTGCAATAATCGTTACTCTAGTAGCATTGTAATATCCGCCACTTACGTAGCATTGCAATGTCTTCTACTTTAAATAACGTTGCCCGGTGTGATGAGGATCTCACTCCCACTCGTTGCGATCATTTAGAACCCGTGAAGCCAACATGATTAGTGGATCTCGTATCAACCACCCACGAATGAGAAGTATCGCCCGCTAAACAAGTTTCAACAACTAGTGTGTGAGAATTACCTTTCTTTCCGTCCCTTTTGGGGTTGGAATAGGCAAAACCACCATGTCCTCTCTCTCACCGCAGCCTTAAGCACTTCCTCTTTGGATTTTCCTTGACTCAACAAGCATTCTCATCTTACCATTGCCCTTCGCAATGATTTGAGTTTTATTGCTTATGGCATTTGGTCCTCTTCTTTATCTTGCATACCCTTGGCCTAGAAGATGAAGACGGACCACTTCTTGTCCAAAACCTTGAGTTTGGTGTCTTATCATCATTTCTGCCGAGTCCAAAAGTTTGCAACAAATTAGCTAGCGAGGCCAAAATGCTCAAAAACCTTTCTACGGCAGAGAATGAAGTACCAAATTCATCCGAAGTCTCTAGATCATAATCTGCGACTCGGAATCTCAAGTTTGTTCGGATGGGCCATCTATTTTGAGGACGTAATCCCTACGGGTTTTCCTCCACCATTTTCAATGGCGACATCTCTCGCCAGGTGATCCGACAAGTCCCGTGTTTTTTGACTCGTCGGTTGGCTCATCCGATTTTTGTGTGTCAAAATCCACTTGTGCTTTTTATGCAGTTAGGACAATTATAATTTTCCAATCAATATAGTTTCCATACATATTGTATTGACTTTAAAGTATAATAACAAAGGATTAAAAGGTAAATCGACATCTTTGAATCGAAATAAACAACTATATCAATAGCACAAGTATATCACAAGGTTCGATCACATTTCATCATATTTTAAAATCTCAAAAAAAATATGAACATGCATCGACCAACATCTCAAAAAACAGTTTAAAATAAGCCCCGTGGGGTGGGTCATTATTTAAACACATTCAAGCGTGTTACAAACAAGAACGATTTATAAACCTTTAATATCCAGATTAATAGTTGGCTCTCACTTGACCAATATAAAATTGACAGGGACTTCGGGGAAGTATATGCATATCAATTTTATACCTAAGTAATAACCATGATTAAATACAAGATTACTATTTCGCTTTGATCGAGCCTTGTGGGGAGGGTCATCGTCGCCACTAGTAATAACCCACAATCATCCGCTCGAATTCATTCATGTGAAACCTATCTTTTGACCGTCCCGTAGAAATTTCTCCAAAAGAATTCACAAATAAATAAATCATGGAGGTCAAAATTAATTCAATTTTATTATCCAGAATAAAATTGTCAATTAATTATTTAAAACATACTTAGTAATTTTGAAGTTGAGATTTTTCAATTTGGCAACCCTCATGCAAACACATTTAAACAAATTAAACAAAGCATAAGATAGCACAAATAAATCAAGCAAAACAGAAAAATAAACATATTGGGCACAAATTATCCAATTGTCATGATTTGAATTTTCTTGGCTTGATCTTGAAGAAGCACGTCTCGAATTTCTCCCACTGCTCGTCTCGAAAAAAATACTTTGTCTCGAACCGCCACGCCAAGCGGCTTCGCAATGGGGATGCACGCCTGCATCCGATCCGCCGCCGCAGTTTAGGATTCTCGGCCTCGCATGGCGAACCCGGCTCCGCCCGCGCCTTAGCGCGCCTCGGCGAAGTCGGCGATCCTCGGCGAAAGCGTGCATCGCAAGATCTCGCATCCATGCCTTAGCCTTCGCCCATTTCTCGGCGGCCTTCGCGTCTCCTTAGCAGCGCCAGCGTCGCCCCACGCCCCCGTCATTTCGGCTGGAAGCCGCACCACTGTCTTTTGCCCCTCATCCTCATTGGTTCGGCCGCCCGGCCTCGCCCTCTACGCCCAGTGCAGCGGCGCGCCCTACCTACGCTGATTACGGATTTCATCCTTTAATTCTTAAATCTCTTCGTTCGATCCTGTTACAATTTATTTACAAAAATAAATAAACCTAGATCTGAACTAGTCTATTACATTGATCAAATCAAACAAATCTGAGTCTCTTTCGTAGATTTTTCTCCGCGAGGCAAAACAAATCGAACGAATCGAATTAAAAAACCACGGTTTATATGCATGCAAAATAAAACATTAAAATCCATGACAATTGGATACCGCAAAAGCAGATCTAATAGTTCTACTATCAAATTTCAAATTTAATGTCTACTTAATTAAATTAAAATTTAAAAAATTCAGAGCCCGAAACAGTGGCTCTGATACCAGTTGTTGGGGAATGAGTTGCACAGATCTATTCGTGGTGAATATTTAAATACAAATTTAATTCATTAATTATTACTAGCATTAATTAATCCTATATTAATTCAAATAATAATTACAACAACATATCATGCATATAAAAAACCACGTAAAACCTACGCATACGGAATCTACGGGTTTACGTGAACGTACCTCTCGGAATGGCAGTGTCTTCGGTCGGACGGACTAACCAAAAGGACTTCCTAAGTATTCCCTTAGCCCTTGCTCGACAATCCGGTGGAAGGATACTTTCAACAATTAACAAAAGGAAAAAAATAAACTTTGTTGCACCACTTATGTGGATTTGCTAATATTTCCAGCACATGGAATTGTACTTGGGAATGAACTAATCATCCCCTATTTATAGGAGAGGAGGGGGACAAAAATTTAGTGATATTTCAATGTGGGAAAAGACTTTTCTTGGTCACCAAGAAATCTTGAATATATCTCCTATATTCTTTTTCCCATAATTAAAATATTCCACAAAAATCCCACCTCCTCTACAATATGGAATTTTCGAAAATATTAGTGCAAGAATCCAAGATTTGGATCTTCTTGAATTTATGAGATATTCTTGTATTTCAAGAAATACATATCTTCCATAAATATCTTTTCAAGAAAATCAAGAAAATCTTTCTTGCCCTCTATTTTCCAAAATTTTCGAAATCTCACTATGAATAACCAAGTGGGAGATTTCTTGAATTTAATGAGATAATCTTGTATTCCAAGAATACATATCTTCATTCCATAACAAAATTCAAAGAAAATCTTTCTCCCTCTTTAATTCATAATTTTCGAAACAATTGAGAGGAAATATAAGCAACAATATTTATTTTATTTTAATCACTTTTTCAGTTATTGGGCTATATGTTGGGTTACTCGGGGGGCCTTTTTAGGAGAATTAAGATTGGACCTTCTAATGGATCTTGAATATCTAATATTGAGCCACAATATAATTCAAGCCCATAAATATTAATTAATCCCACTACATAATTAATATTGCACTATCCATCTTAACCCATATTACGATCAATATGGCTCCCCGTCATTATTTCCGTGTTTAAGATTATCTAGTCCATTAATTAATTCAAGCCACTGAAATAGCTTTCCATTAATTAATATCTTTTGTCCTTGAAATCGAGAAACGGTTCAACATTATTATCCATACCGAAATTAATTCCACTTGCAAGATTTGGTATGATAAAACTTATGAACCTCCCAAGAGGGCAAATCAAGCAAAGCGTATTTACTACGATTCTTCAGATAAATCTTAGCAATCACATGTGACCAATAATATTGCCCAAGATAAAAAGTATTGAATCTCTCTCGATTAAGCTACCCATGATAAGTCAAAGCAATAGTTACCGATCCCACGTGATCCTATTTAAGGGGCGAAGGTTAAGAAACAACGAACCACGAGGTCTAATTCTTCCTTGTTCAGTTCAAGAATTTATCCTCCTGTGAGGTCCTATTCAAAAGATCGACCATGCACTAGTGTAATCTCTTGGTCAAGACAAACCAATCTGAGCCTTACACCTCAACCTTTCGCGATGGTTGTTCATTTCCATCTGGGTCGTGAATGGCGTACTTTTAGTTACAAGGGACTGTCAATTTAATCTTATGTGATCGGGTATCACTAAATTAACTACAGTGTAACACGTACGAATTATTGAACAGTTATGCAGTAAATATATATAACATTTAATCATATTTAAAGCATCAGTGATAAACAATTTATTTCAGTAAATAAGTCTGAGAATTCAGTTTTGATTATACAAAGTAAAAGCATACTTTTCAGTATAATCCCAACACTTAGTGCATTACTATAGTTTAAGAACCACACCAAATCTGATATTGAATTTATATTGAAATTGTTTGCAAGATTAAGTTAGTGTTTCTCCTAAAAGAAGGTCTCGTAAAACTTTAAAGCATATGTTCAGTATCTTCGACGTTTGCAATATTTTGATTTAAATATATTTATAATTCATGTGATAATGGTATATCTCCTATCATCCATTATGGGGAAAATGCAATTTTGTTGCCCATATGAATAATAGGGATGTTAAAGGGAACTTGACAAAACATATATCCCCTAAATTCTTTTACCTGCATGAACTCCAGAAGAGTGTGAAAGCATAATACAGAAGGCTTGGAAGACTGTTGTCTTTAGGGGGAGCGTTTTGAAGATTGAATTTAGAAGATCATTAGTTGTACCTTTTCTTATTTTACTAAGTTTCTCTCTTTGAATTATTCTAGCAAAATTTTAGTTAGGCTTGAACATCACGTCGTAATGTCCAAGGGGGAGTGTTGTAAATAATCTATTTTGGTGGACATTACTTTATGTTAGTATTATTAGTGGACTTTATGCCACATGAGTTTTAGGGCTTTTAGGGCTTCAGCCCAATTGTTATTATAAATATCTTCTTCATTGTAACGCCGTAAAATAGAGAAGATAGAGATCATAGTGAAAACCATCCTGGCAGTCCTTCTGGACGAACTGGGTAAACAAATCGGTGTCCTTGCTTCTTTTCCTTACGTTTATTCTATATTTTACAACAAATTCTTCGTAATAATTTATAATCATCAATACTAATCTATTTATGCAACGCCGCGGACCTCTTGGAGCTCCAACCTCACGTGGGTATCCCGGTGTATTCATCTATGTGTCATAATTCTATTGTCTTTGTAGAGTCATCATCTCAAAAATAGGTAATACTTGTGTCACATCACATTTGATAATAAAAATCACACACTTCAGTTATCACGACTAATATTTTTTTATAATATAAATTATATACACATTTTGTAATATCCTTTTGAAAATGCAGACAAAAATTGAAGGAGAAATAAAAAAAGACAAACAAAAAAAATTAAAAGGAAAAAAAAAAGGATTGAAGCCCAACAGAAGGAGGGAAGTAAAAACTAATGAGTTGGTCTCCCATGAAATAGGTCTATACTATGAACATGAATTATTTGATATATTTCACTCATTTTCAATATATTTTTTCTAAACCGCTAAACTTGACTCGTATTATAGTAGGATTAAATGTGATGAATTAAAAACAAGGTTCATAGCATGAACCATGTCTATACAAGTTTTTATCAAAACTAATATGACATGGGTCACTCCGGGTTCGAACATGCAACCTTCCTTCTAGATCGATAATCCAAAAACTTTGGCACCGCAATCACTCTATATATCCCTTCCGACCCAGCTTTTTTTAATCGGAATCAATTTCAATGAAACTTGCTCACAGGGGACCGATACATTATTTAATAGTTTGTTGCTCATTCATGAAAAAAAAAAAAGATATATAGTATATATCTAACATTAACGCACGTAATAAGTCAAAAAACTATAATTACAAATAAATTATTAAAAGTTAAGTACGTTTACAATTATTATTTTGTAAAAAACAACGAATTTTATACTATCTAATTAATCAAAGAAACTAAAATAAACCCGATAATCTATAGAAAAAGTAAATTGAATTATTTACAATATAGAAAATCCGCTTGGAAAGTCTCTAAATTCGTGTATTAATAAGGCTAAGTCTTGTATGCATCCGGGTATACCGTACACTCATAGTGCATTTTAGAAGCGTGCAATTTATTATGCTGCAAAAGTTCGACTTATTTATACAGAAAATTGCAACTGTTAATATAGGAATATAGTTGCATGCTTCTATTTGGAATAATTGCATGTTTCTATTTTGTATAGTTGCACGATTCTAAAATGCACTATGAGTGCACGGTGCACCCTGGTGCACATGAGAATCACTCTATTAATAATTATGTGAACTAAATTGATTCTCAAACTCTAACATATATAGTTTTAAATAAATATATGTATAGTATTTAATTATAACATATTGAATATATTATAAAAAAAACTAAATTAAATAACTAATTAAATTGGAATAATTCTAAAAAAAAATTAAACAAAGCCAAAAATGGCCTTTCCAGGAAGCAAACACACAACATGCTTGAGCATTGCAACTCCACCACTAGACCATCCTTACTGTTTGTTATTTTGTCCATCTTTTTTATCAAACTTTACCTGAAAATATAAATTTACTATATCACCACTAAAAAATATTTAAAATTCCAAGTGGCCCCTGGACTATGAGTCTATCCCTCTTTATAAGGGACAGATCTCCTGAGGGGTTGCACCGGGCTCCAGCTCAATGCAAGCCCCCACTAACCTGTTATATATATATTTGTATATAATATGTGAATAAAATTCAATACACGAATTTAAACTCAACTCAATATTATTTTTTATTTTATATTTAATTTACAAACCCCAATTTAAAATTAAAATTCATCTACACACTCTCTATTCAGTTATTAAATTAAAATACAATTTGATATAAATTTATTTTCCTGATCTATCGTGTTTCTCCTTCTTTATCCTTTTTCTTATTATAATTTAATTAAAGTATTAAAATTCAAGAATTTCATCCATAACAAAAAATTTATTTTATTGTAATTTTAGATGTGCTTTCTTAAGCCTCTCACACCCAAACATTTAGAGTTTAATCATCTGAATATGGTTCTATTTTTTTCATTAGTATTTTTATTTATTTAATTTGTTCAATATTAAATATCTACATAGTTCTCTCAATTTTTGTCCTTTTCTTTTAAGAAATATGTATGAGTAATTCATTTTTTATTTGTTATATATTGTGATAACGATAAATTTTTTGCCACTTTAATATTAAAAAAATAAAAATTATAAATGTAATAATTTACTAACATGAGTTAAATGGGATATTTTTTTAAACCGATAAACGTTTCTTGAAATGATTAAAAAAATATTGTGCATAAGTTGTATAATTTTGTTTTACTAAATAATATTTATTAATAGAAAAACAACATATAAATGAACATCAATCTTTTGAAATATATTTTGTTAAAAATATAAATAAATTAAGACTTAATTATTGATGAGTTTTATGTTTTGAAATCACATGTGACACCACCTAAATTAATATAATAAAAAAATACTATATATAAATAAAAAATTTTAATGTGACCAAACTTAAAAAAATTCACAACCCACGCGCCATTAAATCCTAAATCCTAAATCCGTACCACTCGTAACACAACTAAGGATACGTACACTTTATAAACACAAATATTTTATAAAAAGAATTATTTAATTAATTTCACTTTTTTGTTATTTACATTTTTTTATTTTGTGTATTTTTAATTCCGAGAGTCCACTCAATAATGCACGGATCCTTCACGAATGCAGTTACTGTACAACCATATCGAAATGGATCGATATTATTAATGAATCATGTGCAATGCAGTAATAGACCTGCACGTCATAGATATCTCAACATTCACCTAGTATGGACATACTTATTAATGCGTAATGTTTCACTAAAAAACAAGAAGTGTAATTCTCATAGACTTTGCCCCTTTAAATTATTGAACGAGAAAATTCCAAATTAAACAATATATTTATTTAATTTTTCAACCCCATTTGTATAATTGCCTTTTCATTAGAGGAGGCAACAAGGACAATTTAAATCCTATCAAAGTCGAACCCAAACTAGGCTCGATACCAAAAAAATTCCGTTTAAAATTTATTAGATAACTAATCTATTTATTTAATTTCCCAAGAATTAAACACATTTCTTTCCCCATTTGTATATTTGCCTTTTCATTATTGAAAGAATTTCATCCTATCAAAGTCTAAACTAGTAAAAAGGTTTGAAATTTATTAGATAACTATATATAAAAGAATTAATACTCCACCTCTTTACAAGTTCGAACTTTTAGAATTATATACAAAATAATTAATTTTTCATCTCTCTACAAGTTCGAACTTTTAAATGAGACAGAATTCTTTCAAAATTAATATGTTAATTTATATTATTTTTTTAACACTCTTCCTCACTCGTGGGATGAATTCTATTACTCAATCATTGGGAAGGTTGAAGTTGCTTTCAGTGGCAATTAATCGAACCCAGGATCTAATAATGAGCCAAAACTTTGATACTATAAAAGAATTTCATCTTATCTATATTGATTGCTCGACGGGCCTCCTCTCAAAGATAGAGTAAGAGAATATCAGGAAGCGTAGAAAAATAATATAATTAAATTAATTATACGTCTCTTTACAAGTTCGAACTTTCAAATGAGATGAAATTCTTTCAATTATAAACTTGTAAATTTTGATAATATAGATTGTCTATTAATGGGGTAGAACTCAAAATAGTTTCATAGTTTTTCACCTTTCTAAAAATAGTTCCAGAAAAGTTTGATGTACGAAATTGATCTAATTTTTACGTGAATTGTACCATTTTCGTCACAAATTCGCTGTAATTAACGAAACGACATCTTTTTTCATCATGTGTCTTACATGTGAGCATTCAATTTGGAGATTTTCGGCTGAAATGCATGACCAAAACCGGCGTCTTTTCATCAATTCAATTCAAGCGAATTCGTGATGAAAATGGTACAATTCGCAAAAAAAAAAAAAAAGATCAATTTCATACATCAAACTTTATTGGGATTATGTTGAAAAAAGTGAAAAATTATGGGACGATTTTGAATTTTATCCCGTCTCTTAATAGTTAAGGAGCATTAAAAGCAAAAACACCTAACCAAGTCTGTGACTAGCTAGAATATAAATATAATGCAGGCATGCATAGGGTTTGATGGTCGTAGAAGACTTTGAAGCTGGAAAACACGTTTACTTTGTTAGAATGTGGAGGCTGAAGATTGGTGAAGGCAAGGGTCCGTATTTGTACAGCACAAACAACTTCGTGGGAAGGCAGATTTGGGAATACGATCCCAACGGCGGAACACAACAAGAGCGTGAAGCGCTTAACGCGGCTCGTGAAGAATGGAAACGGAACAGGAAAAACGGATATTCTTGCTCCTCTGATTTGTTCATGAGAATTCAGGTGAAAAAATAAATCTTTCTTTGTAACTTGTAAGTAATTGATGAGAATAAATTAATTTCGCATATCTCTATAAATTTAAATTTTTAAATTAGATGAAATTCTCTCGTACAGACACAAAAGAGAGTGTTTTATGATTTAATATTAATTAATTTAATATCAAGAATCGCTCTGTAATTTAAACTGTATCTAATTTTAATCTGACATGGTTTTACATTTTCAATTTGATTCCCTTGGTGCTAATTTTGGTCTTGTATGTTTCACGATTTCTTTCTTACAGTAATTCATACATGTACTCACAGTAATACATATTTGCCCTTATAACATAATAGATCTCGAAGCGAGTTTTGCAGTTTTGTCTTTACGCTAAATTTATTGAAAATTTTGATTCATCCGATTCGAGCATGGGATTCACGAATTTTATATGCTTCTCATTCTGACATGCGGGTCATATTTCATATAAAAGTTTGTCAACAAACATAACCGAATTGAGTGGATATATTAAGGGTCCGCTTGGTATGACTAAAAAATGATAATGGTAATGGGTATCATATATTGAGGGGTCAATCATTAAGGGTTATTAATTACATTGTTATTGTCTGATCATAATATGAACAATGGGTAACATGTGAGGTGAATTGAGTGAGTGAGGGTAATCAATTGTTTACTTCTATTTCAATTACTTGTATATCAAAATTATCAAGCAACATTAACAGAAGTGATTCTCATTACTCACTTTCATTACCCAAACCAAGCGGACCCTAATTCATTTTTCATTTGTTATGGGCAGCTAAAAAAGGAAAGTGGAATTGATGTTTTGAGCATTCCAGCAGTCAGAGTTGGAGAAAATGAAGAAACCACGTACGAAATTGCGAGTGTTGCTGTGAAAAAAGCGGTACGGCTGCAACGGGCAATCCAGGGAAGCGATGGGCACTGGCCTGCTGAACATAGCGGCCCCATGTTTTTCACTCCTCCTTTGGTAAATACATAAGTATTAATTAATTGCACTACCATCATTATTTTTCTCCTTTTGGCATTTTAAGAATGCAAACATTCTTTTTTTTTTCCATTTTTTTTTTACAACATCTTTTTCTTCCCATTAGTAGTGTAATATAATACTATGAGTTTAAATCATCAGTGATCTCATAACTTTGACCTCAAATAGATTCAGTACTATAATTTTTTTATCATAGATTTAGTCTCAATATCTTTGACGTTGTCCAATTTAAGTCTCAAGTTCGGCGAAAAAATTCAAAAATACGTCGTTTCGCCAATTGAATTTAGGGTTTTCCGGTCGTGGGTATGAGTGGACTGTCATGTGTAATTTTTTATTTTTTACACCTGAAATTGAAATTATAGGTCATAAATTTTTTTGAAAAAATCAAAACTGGAACCGGAATTACAAGTCATACAACTAAATTTTTTTTCTAAAAAAATTACATGTGGCAGTTCAGTCACAAACGCACAAGAGCAGAGCTACATATTGGGGTGGGCACCCCACCCCTACCTTTTTCATTTTTAGCATTATATGTGTACATATTTACATATAATTAATAGTATCAAAGTGATTTGATGAGGGGAAGACTTACTGATAAATACATTTCAGGATTACAACTTACTAATAGGTACAAAATGGTTGCATATACGTAAATACATTTGCACTTTCGCATGCAACTTTGGTTATATATGCAATTTCTTTTGCATCTATTAGTAATTTACGTCAAAAAATTATATCTATTAGTAATTTTTCCTTTGGTTGATTGGTGCGTTGTGCAAGATGCTTTCATTTTTGCCACCATGTCTCGACCCCTGCTTACCACATTGCATCTTTCTTTCTTTTTTTTCTTTTTTTTTTATCTAGATTTTTAATGAGACTAAAATTAAAATGCTCCCATTTATGAGATTTTTTTTACCCATTTCTTTAATAAATTTTCAAGAAGCTAAAAAAATTATAATAAAAATTACGAATCAATATATTTGTTCCTTGTAAAGTGTTAAAGCGTCAAATGTCAGATTGTGCTCAGAATATTATGCACTGAAACCTTTCACGCAAGTGTCCTTAAAATTATTGGTTATAGTTTTTTATTTGTTGGCCCCCCTCATTGAATTTTTTTGGCTCCGCCCCTGCACACGCAATCGGAAAGCCCTCAATTCAATTGGCGAAACGACGTAATTTAGAATTTTATGTGGACTACGGGACTTAAATTGAACTTTTTTCGAAGATATTGTGACTCAATTGACGATAAAAAAATTATAAGACTCAAATAATTTATTTGGAGCTAAAATTATGTTGAGGGAAATTAAATAAATGAATTGATTCTCACCCTCTCTATAAATTCGAGCTTTTAGATGAGATGAAATTCTTTCCTGGTATCAGAGCTTAGGCTCGCCTTGATCCTGAGTTCGATTCCTGTGGAAGCACTCCACCCATTTAAAGTGTTTACTCGTTGGATCTCCTCCCCAGAGGGCAGGGGCAATGATTCGGCCCACGAGTGAGGAGGAGTGTTGAGAAAAATTAAATAAATGAATTGATTCTCACCATCTTTACAAGTTAGAGCTTTTAGATGAGACAAAAAAATTTCACAAACCCTTGTGTGATTTAATTCCAATACTATCTCATATATCCCTACACTAAAAATAGAAAATCTAGTTTCAATGCGAAACAAGTTGTTGGTGCATATATAGGGGTGAAAACGGATCGAATACGAACGGATAGTGCTTATACCGTATTTGAAACCATATTTTTTTCTCAAATTCGGAGTCGGATACGGAAAAGCCGGATTCGGATACGAATTCGGAATATTCGGTATACGGATACGGGACGGATATCGGACGAATTCGGGCCGAATTCGAATACTATAATCGGATAATATGAAAACTAAAAGATATATCATTCCTAACCATCACCACTCCAGCACAACATAACGCCTAAAAAGACATATATAATATTATACCCAAGCATGAATAAAGCAATCAACAAACTACTCCTAAGCCAAAGAATTATCCACTCATGAAAATATTATGCATAACTCACAATCTTCAAATTTCCAGAATTCCCCCAAACTATACAGTAAACTTCAATAGTATGCATAACTCACAATAAATATCATGCTACACTCTCCACAATAATGTCAGCTCTTCAATTCAAGATTACATTCTTAACAACTATCAGCCGTATCTTATTTGTCAAACTCTTGTAGACACTCTAATTCAATAAATATTATCTTCTTGTACCTTATTGTTATGCCAATATATAAAAGAAACATTGGGAAAAAACAATAAATTTTCAGTAGTCTTTTATATAGATGGCAAAATTGGAAGAACAATATCTGCATGTAGTACCGAGCTTCTTCTTAGAGAACACAAATTTCCACATATGCACAACTCCATAGATCAGAGAACATCAATTCCACATAATGAAAGTACAATAATTCAACTACCAATTCATCATAATTCCTAATCTACCACAAATCATACAATTAAAACTCATTTGCTTCCAACAGTTGTACACAGCAGATCCAGAATTTCCTTAACAAATTTCAAACACCAAGAAAGAAAAGAAAAGGTCAAATGCTCACCAAGTGTAAAGCATTGGTTGAATGAAAACTTAAGAGGGACAGGGGGGAAACATAGTTATTGAACATCCATGGAGGCCTCAACTCTCGGATCCTCATCAATCCTCATCACTGTCAATTTCTTCTTCAACCTACATTTTTTTTGTATAAGCAGTTAGTATTTCAAGTTTGCAACTAACTTGGAAACCAATTATAATTTAAGAAGTAATAATGATAAACCTCATCTCCCATATTTGCAACAAGTGTTTCCAAAACTTCAAGATCAGCAACAATGGATGCAATATTGTTTTGAGAACCTGAAATTTATATAAGAAAATGCATAAGAGGATTATAGATACATAATTATAATGTAAAATGACAAGAAGTTAAAAAAATAACCTTGTTTGGATGCAGCTATCCAATCCTTAGTACAAACTAGTGCTTCTACCATATCAGGATCCAAACGACTACGAAATGGATCTATAACACGACCACCGGCACTGAATGCAGATTCGGAAGCAACGGATGACACTTGTATGGCTAACACATCACGAGCAAGTCGTGAGAGAATAGGGTATTCTTGTTGATGACCCTTCCACCAAGACAAAATATCAAAAATTTCAGATTTAGGCACCTTTAACGGAGGTTGTACCATGTATTTCTCCAAGTCATTAGTTGTTGCACCAGCCCCCTCACTGTCGTATAAGTAACTCTCAAGTTCATCGTTGTCTTTCTCCATAAATATAGAACTTGCTTCACAAGTTTCACCATGACTAGCAACAATAACAGAGCTCTTTGTGACATCCGGTGCATCACAAGCATACTGTTGATATACTTGTCTCACAATCTTCATTATCTTTTTCGTTTCAGCTTGATATGCGAGCTCACCATGGAACTTCCTCATGAAAGGAAAAGAATGAAATGAATTTAGCTCCAATCACACACTCAGTCTTTACCTAGCTATATCAAATTCAATTAACTAGACCGCAGCTCCAATTAATCAAGGTACTCATAGTGGAATATGGATTTATATAGTGGTTGTGGAATTCATTGAAACACTCTCTGCAGGGAAGCATTGATGTGATAAAAATTGAATTCATGTAGGGTTAAAGGCTTAAAGCTTCATTAACATCGTTATGAAATTCAACATTGGATTTACCATGAGTGTCCTTTATAGAAACCTGGCTCGGATGCCCAAAAATTGACAAGAACGACTTTGTATACAATATGAAACTGATTATTTAATAGCCTTACACCTGGATCATAACAAACAATGCTATAAATGCTAAAACTCAGTTCTTATTATCAAAACGTGCTAATGACCAACTATCTTAAATGCAAGCTTCAATGTACTGCAATTTTAACAGATTTCATAATTGTATACCACGATATAGACGGTATTCCAGCGCACCCCCGGAGATTGCAGAAAAAGAAACCACAAACCATGCATCTATTAATTCAGCAATCCTAATTGTAGTAAATACCATACTAATTCATTTATGCAAAGCCACAAACATACTCATTCAGCAATACATCTATTAATAATATGCTCATTCAGCCACAAACATACTCATTGTAGTAAATATCCAAATCCTAAACTATACATCTATTAATTCAGCATATATACTATATACACCTATTAATTTCAGCCTTATATATTAATAGATACATCTATTAATTCAGCATATATATTAATAGATCCAGTTTGTGGCTTTCAATTCAACACGCCCCAATCAACATCCGCAGCTCAACCATATTCACAATTCTACTCAAACAACATAGCATCTTTTGCAGAGAACTATTAATCATAAACCCCCAAGAGATAATCAAAATTCGCCACTAAATCTGCTATAATAGTCAAATGCTAATGCTCTTCAAATAATTTATTTCCAATTATTATACCTAAAAACTAATTTGGGAATTGAACTCTACGAACCTCTAGAGGTAGTAATCAGAGCGAGATATTCTTCTTCAAGTTCCGACAAGATACGCTTATCCTTCTGATTGACGCAGAATTTTATTCTTTTATAGGACTCGAAAACATTGCGAATTTCCTCTTGGCTCCTCCACCTCTGGACGATTTCTTCCTGAGACAAGGGCGGGTGGCGCCGGGCGGTGGAGGTCAGGTGGTGATTCTTGTAGTGGAGGAGGTGGTTGAGGCGGTGGCGGATCGTGAGAGCAATCGCCGGGTGGGGTGCAGGGCGGAAAAGTGAAAACGAAAGGGAGAAGGAGAGGGCGGATTTATTGACGAAAGGGCTAGCCGGGGTGCAAAGGTCACGTGAAAAAGTGAAAACGAAAGGGAGAAGGAGATTGGCGGCGAAGGAGATTGGCGGCGTAGGAGAGTGGACTGTGGAAGGCCGATTGACGAAGGGTTTGGGAAATTATCAATTCAAATGTCTAATAGTAATACTAATAAGTAATAATTAATGTCTTAATAAAATTAATATTAAAAAATAATAAAAAAAAATCCGGATATCCGGATAATATATCCGGATAATATCCGATAAAATATGGTTAAACTCGAATACGGTCGGATATTATGTATTCCGAATCCGAATCCGAATCCGAATCCGAAGTCAACTATCCGTATCCGAATCCGTATCCGCCCGGATACCAATTTTTTATACCGAATTCGATACCGACCGGATTTGGCTCCGGATCGGTCGGGAAATATCCGATCCGTTTTCACCCCTATGCATATAAGAGTTGCCTTTTTGTCGTGTTTATAATGTAACGTTATTGTCACATGAAGTATTTGATTAAGATTTCTTCGAAAAAATAAAAGTTCAACACATCAAAGGAGTCATTCACCAGAGGATCAATAACTTTACGTTATGCATTAATAACATCTGACAGAATCTTCACACAACCACTTCTTCATTAATACTGTCTTAATTTCAAATACTCGATCTCTTGTGAATTTGTGTGATAAAATTCATGTATAAATCTGATTCACATAAGTGTTACGTATGAATAAAATACCATCAATTATATTTGGAATTTTGGATTCATGTATAAAGTTCTTAATATACCTTATTTATTGAGTAAAAAAAACAATAATATATACTACCTCGGATTTTTAATGATTGTTGTTTTAGATTTTCAGGTGAAAATTAAAATTTAAAAAAAAATATAAAATGACACATGTAATCTTATTGACTACTCCATTAAAGTAGTATTAAAATTATGCAAGATTGATGGGATAATTAGAGTAAGGGTGGAAGAGGAAGAAAAGGAAAAAAATAGATAAAATAACAATTAATCAAAAACAAATACTCTCCCCTAAAATAAAAATCATTATGAATATGAGTGAGTATTATTTTAGTCTTAATGTACATTGAATAAGGGTATTTTAGATGATTTATATACATGTTAATATATTTTAGATGATTATTTTTATAAATTAATACCATAACAATTAACACGTCGAACTCATGTATGTGGTGTTAATTAATTTATAAATGTAATGATATTATTGAATGAATGTTATGGTATTTATACAAGAGACTTGATTCTTAGTTTTAGTATTTTTATGCTATTAATTTACTAAACTTTTATAAATATTGTGACAGATCATTGTATTGTACATAAGTGGAGCAATCAACACAATGTTGACATCGGAACACAGAAAGGAGATTGTTCGCTACTTTTACAACCACCAGGTCATGATCTTTATCACATTAATGACTAATCAAATAATTAATCTCTCCTTATGTAATTAATTAACTATATATGCGTTTTAATTAAGTTATTTAAAAGTGAGAGTTTGCTGAGGGGTTCCGTATTGTATCGACTCTTGTACGGGTTAGAATACCCTTGTACTCCAATTATTCCATCTTTTTTTGGCTGTTCAAAAAAGAAAAAAAAAAAAAAAAAAAATATATATATATATATATATATATATATATATATATATATAAAAAGTGAACAATTTTAATTGCATGTTTGATTTGTAGAATGATGATGGGGGATGGGGATTTTACATAGAAGGGCACAGTACGATGATAGGATCAGCCCTTAGCTATGTTGCACTTCGATTATTAGGAGAGGGACCCGATGGTGGAAACGGCGCCGTATCAAGAGGTCGCAGGTGGATTCTTGATCATGGTGGTGCTACTGGAATTCCCTCTTGGGGCAAGACTTATCTTTCGGTATGGATTTAAAAATATATTCTCTTATAAGACCCAAGATTTTTCATATTATAATATTGCCTATATTAATTAATATAGACTCTACAAATTAAAAGTTTATAATAATTCTTTGCATTTGCAAAAACATAGAAAAATATTCCTATTAGTTATTTTCACTGAATAATATATATTTCATGGGTTCTAAAATGCACAAAGAGTGCACGGTGCACCTAGATGCATACAATACCCACTTTATTTCATGGAGTATTTATATATTTACGCCAAATAATATTAATTGTTTTCACTAAATAACGTTTGTTGTTTTCATTGAATAATACTAGTTATTTTTACTGAGCAATATTAATTGTTTTCACTAAATAACGTTTGTTGTTTTCATTGAATAATACTAGTTATTTTTACTGAGCAATATTAGTGATCATTATTAATTATCTTCACTTGAATAATTAATAATCCCTATGTCACATAAGAAGTTGTACATTTTTCTTATTAGTACGTCCCAAATGAATTTGAGTGCACAAAAAAAAATAAAATAGAAATAAATTGCACTCTCACAATATTCACAATTTTACATTAAATATCATTACTTTTGGACCCACACATACACACAATCTAATTCATTTCTTACTTTATATACAAAAGTTTATAAAATTACTCCCAAATTCCTATTCACTATTCCCACTTTATTATTTTATGGATTCAACCTAGTGGGTAAGTTTATATGGGAGGGAAGGAGTATTAGTTATTTTGACAGAAAAAATTAATTGTTTTCAAAAAGAAAAATTCTGTACATTAAAAGTCTTAAAAGAAAATTATAAAATTATAAAATCCAATGCACCCCTAAATCCATCCTTGACATAATAATTTTAATTCTATAAATTAGTTTGATTGATCGAAATAGTTTGATTGAATCAGGTCCTAGGAGTGTATGATTGGGATGGTTGCAACCCACTCCCACCAGAATTCTGGCTCTTCCCTTCATTTTTGCCTTATCATCCAGGTTAATTATTACTATAATAGTGATAAATACAAAATTAAAATTCTGGCTTGAAACAGGATTACTTTATTTTATGTGATAAATATTATGTCAGCTCGACATGATTGCTTATTGTTGCTGCTGGCAAACGATGACAAAAATTAAATTTTATAATGTTATAACTCCAATTTTAAAATTGAAAAGTTAATTGTCCTGAAATCATATACATGGAGTTGGGCAAAGATAATGTAAATAATTTACCATTAATTGTTTTGTTCAAAATCTAACATTATTTTTATTTTATTTTTGATATAAAATGCAGCAAAAATGTGGTGTTACTGTCGCACAACTTATATGCCCATGTCATATCTTTATGGTAGTAAATACCATGGACCACTCACTGACTTAGTTTTATCCCTTCGTAACGAAATGCACGTCATGCCCTATGATCAAATTGATTGGAACAAGGCACGCCATGATTGTTGTAAGGTACACTCTAAATTATTACTTATTTTATTAAGATAATAGTTAATTAAGAAAACCGCAACTACAATCACCATATGGAGATGGAAAAATTACTAATAGATACAAAATTTGTGATCAATTTACTAATAGATACAAAATAAATTGCATATATATATATCATTAAAGTTGCATGCAAAAGTGTCAATTTGTATACGTACGCATAATCATTTTGTACTTATTAGTAAACTGCAGTTTTAAAATGTATTTATAAGTAAATCTATCAGAGATGTGTATTGAGTAAAGTCTTTCTCTTATTATAATCTGAAATACTATAATAAGAATTTCTAACAAGAGTAGTAGAACAAAAAGTTGTGAAAGTACAAGGAATTTAAATGTTAAGACAAAAGGGGATAAAAGAGGAGAAAAGAAAACAACAATTATACAATGGGATAATATAATATAATGTATTGAGCAAACTATGTTTTATTATTTTTTTTACTTTGCTCATGGGGATAAAAGAGAGCAACAAATAGTACGAGGAGTTGAAAATGCATTTTTTTTATTAAGGTTAATTAATAGTAAGAAGAGTATGATATTAGTATTTAAAATTTAAACTTTTTTTTTTCAGTTTGAGTGTTTCCTTCCCTCACTATCACGTTTGATCCTCTAAGTTCACTTTTATTTTAATATTTGGTCCCACAAAAGGGACGCTGAATGGAATATTTTCAAAAAAATTCAAATATTTTTATACTCCTTAAATATAAGTGCAAAACTTTTAATGTATACACCCCAGATAGTTAATTACTTCCGCCAACAGACTGTCAATTAAAAGTGATACGAATTTGAAGGTAAATGTGTACTTTTAAGACAAAATTTGATAGGAAGAAAATTAAGGAGGGGACCAAATCTAGAAAAAAGTAACTTAAGAGCCAAAAAAACATATTAACATTTTTTTAAAAATAAAGTCTTGTATGAATTAAGTAGTAGGTACATCGCGTGCAACTCAATTGTATCTTTTAAATATTGCAAGTTGTTTCACTAGAAAAAGAAACTTGTTTCCACTGAACCATTAAATGTTTCAGTGAAAATAAATTGCATGTTTCATTGAAAATAACTTGCACGTTCCAGTAAAAACAAATTGTTTTTTAAAAAATGCACTTGAATTAACGCCTATTGCATAAGAAGATCCATCATTTTTAAAATTGAATAGGAAAATATAGGTAAGGATGTATATGAATTAAAAATATTTTTTTTTTTTTTTTCAAAATACAAGAGAAAGAATCATTGAAAATTGAAAAAGATATACCCTTAAATTGTTAAAAAATAATAATGTCCTAAAAAACAAAAATACCTTTAATTTTACCCTAAGCCCATGTAAGGGAAAAATATACATTGTTGGGATAATTAAATGTGTGTTGTGATAATCCAGGATGATCTTTACTATCGTCACACATTCATACAAGATTTGCTGTGGGATACGCTCAACTACTGCACTGAGCCATTTATGAGGCATTGGCCATTTAACAAGATAAGACAAAAGGCTCTTGATGAGACCATTAAATGCATGCGATATGAAGCTGAAGAAACCAGATATATCACCATTGGATGCGTTGAAAAAGTAAGTAATTTCCTCCATCAATATTAAGAGCCGGTTTTAGAACTTTTAAAAGTGCTCCAAAGCATTTATTTTTAAAGCTATTAGACATAACTTTTTTTAAAAAATAAGTGCTTTTAGAGCACTTGTAGAGTTTGCAAACGGGTATTAAATGACATTTTCTTAGCACTTATAATGATTTTTAACTAATTGGGTCTAATGTACATCCAAGTGTACCGTGCACTCATAGTATATTTTAGATTCGTACAAATTGTTATACTGAAAAGTGCAACTTGTTTACACTAAATCGTATAAATATTTTTTCATAGTAATAGTTGCACGGTTCAGTGTAAATAAATTGCACTTTTCAATATAACAAGTTACACGATTTTAAAATGCACTATGAATACACGGTGCACTTGAATGAATACAATTTAGTCTCTTTAACCTGCTTTCAGTTTTTACCTAACTTATTACAAGACAAATATACCCTTTATGAATAAAGGTGGTTGAGTGGGGGAAGGTGCGCAATAAAGTGGAATATAAGACGAATGAGTTTGGTATCACTGCAAGGATATCTTAATATCAGTATCTTGAATTTAGGAGTTTGAATCACAAATAGTTCAATAATTTTAGTTTTACAAATAGATTTAGTCCCAAAAAAAATTTATAACACTAAATCTATTTGAGATCAAATATATGAGATCAATTATGATTCGAACACTGAATGGAAAGATTGATATCGGATATACTATGGAAAGCCTGATATAAAATATATTGATATCAAACTTTAAGGAATATTATAACTAAATTTAATGCATAAATTTTGTTTTAAATCTCAACATAGTGGATTTTTGAGAAACATAATCATGATACAATAATTCAGAATTATTTAATACAAGACTGTTAATAACAAAAGTATGTCTAGATGAAATATCAATAACAAAATACATAAATAATTTTTTTATTTCAGATTTTTATAAACACAATTTCAAATTTAAAAAAAATTAAAAATAAAATTGATATTTTAAATTTAACAATATTTCACCGACATATATCCCTATATTTCTCGAAATCTTGCATGATTTGAACAATGACTTTACCAAAATTGATATTGAAATTGATATTTTATGATATTTTGGGAGATATTTTACCAATATACTACTATAGAAGAAATTTCGTACCGCCCCAACAATTTTTAATGACAGATCTTGGCATTAAAATTTCTCTAACTAAAAGTTTTTAATAATAAAAATAATATTATTAAATAAAAATAATTAATTAAAACGGGCATTCTAATTTCTAATTAAAATACTGCAATTATATGTGGGTTGATTCAGAGTCTGCAGATGATGTGCTGGTGGGCACACAATCCAAATGGAGATGAGTTCAAGCATCATCTTGCTAGAGTTCCAGATTATCTTTGGATATCCGAAGATGGCATGAAAATGCAGGTATAATAATATGATATTTGTGTAGTAAGTTTTGCTTCAGGCTGTTTGACGTTATTTTAATAAGTTTTTATTCATAACTTTTGAAATATTATTTTCTAAAGTATCATGAAAATTTGTGCCTTCTAAACTTTGTATTTTTTTTCCACTTGCCGCCTAACTTAATAAATATTTACGCTTTACGAATTGCCTACAAAAATATAATTCATGGTATAAATCTGTTGGTAGGGACTTAGGTAACCAATTGTTTCTAAATAATTTGAGGAATGAAAATATGTTTACATGATTAAAAAAATTTATAGGCAAATCGTAGGTCATCTTCACTATTTAAAAAAAATATATATCTTGTTGGAAATTCCGTAGCTAATTTTTTTTTTTCTAATATATATATATATATAATCTCATTTTTATTAATTACTACTCTTATTTACTAAAATTAAGTGCTTATCTCTGTTTACAACTCTTAGAGTTTTGGAAGTCAATTATGGGACTGTGCTTTAGCCACTCAAGCAATTATTTACAGTGGTATGGTTGAGGAATATGGCGATTGTTTGGAGAAGGCAAATTTCTACATAAAAGAAACTCAGGTACATTGACACAACAATAAATAAAATGCATATTGTTTAAGTACGTAAATATATATATATATATAAATATAAATAACATCGGAGGTTTTTTTTTTAAGTAAGATTAAAATTCATTTGCAATAATAATAATAATTTCATTCTTAATTTTGAATGATGCATGTGATTGTGTAGATAAAGCAAAATCCAAAGGGCGACTACAGAGGCATGTATCGTCACTTCACTAAAGGCGGATGGGCTTTCTCGGATCAAGATCATGGCTGGGTTGTATCAGATTGCGTAGCTGAAGCTCTCAATGTATTATTTTCTTCCTTATTCTAATTAATTATTTCTACAAATATAAATATCTTTCTAATTTTTTATGACAAATTTAAATCAATTGTATTTTATGTTAACTAATAAACCTATCGTGTTAACATTCAATTTGGTCCTAACTTTGTATTTTTCCGTAAAAGGTCCCAATACATTTAAAGATTTTCAATTTTGTCCCATAATTGCTTAATTGGTTCGATTTTAGTCTAAAAATAGCTTAAATTTCACAAACGACGCGGGATCTGTTGTGGAAAAGTCTGGACTAAATTAAAAGTTCAAAATCTGGCAAAAATGGACCAAAATCAGACAACTTACTGAGTTTAGGAACGACAATGAAAATCCTAAACTTTTTGAATTTTTTGACGAAAAGTTAAAAGTTATTGGACGAAATTATATTGTGACTTCATTATTTTTCTGGATAATGAGTTGATGAATTTTGATGTCTCACAACAGAGTGGTAGTGTGGTACTGCTATTTTTTTTATTTCAAGCAAACTTGAAACTTAATGGACAATAACTAATGTATATGTTAATTAACGACTATTTATTGCAGTGTCTGCTTTTGCTATCAGAAATGCCAACCGAAATTACCGGAGAAAAGGCCGATGTTGAACGATTGTACGCGGCTGTGGATGTGCTCCTTTATTTGCAAGTATATATGAACTCCCTAATATAAATATATAACACTCAGTTCTAGTACAATTTCTTAGAGTAGAATATATGGAAGTATATATGAACTCCGGGAATAATGTTTTTTTAAGGAAAGTGACTTAGGGGATTGTGCTTTAAGAATAATAATTTTACGAGCTAAAAAATGTAGAAACATCGACTCATCTCAATCTTTAAGGAAGAGATCTACGACAATTTGTTTTAAAATTTATAAATATAGAACAAGCCAATTTCTTATTCGTGGTTTGATTGTCCTACATTTACAGGATTTTAAAATATATTGTTCTATATTTACATATTTTAAAACACATTGTCCTACATTTCCAAGGTTTGTAAAATTATTATCCTTAAAACACAACCCTCCAAGTTACTGTCCTTAAAAAAAATTCCCTATGACTCCCTAATCGAAGTTTTCCCAAATTACCAAGAAAAAATTTCTAATTTATAAATTTGAATTAAGTAAAGCTCTTGCCATACATGGAGAATACCACATATATAATGAAGTCACTACAAATTGAGTTTGAGAAAGCATCTTTAATAGGATGTTCTTAATTTAATGAAGTCACTACAAATTGAGTTTGAGAAAACTTCTTTAATAGGATGTTCTTAATTTGTAGGTGAGGACTCTAGATGTGAGTCATTGAACCAGTACTTAAAAGTGATGTTTAATAATCACTTTGAACAATGTACATAATTTAATTATTTACATACCATTTGATTTTAACAATATTATTATGTGTATATATGTTCAGAGCCCAGAGAGTGGTGGATTTGGTGTGTGGGAACCCCCCATTCCGCAACCATATATGCAGGTAACATTGTGGTGCATGCATGGCTTCAAACAAAATTCAATATTTTTTTTATTTTTGAATATACAATTCCGATCAATACTCATGTTAAAATTGAGCCAAATAATATAAAAGGACAATTGGTCATTTCCTCTTTTTCGTTTTTGTTTTGTTTTTTTTTTATTTATTATTATTTTTTTTTTTTTTTTTTATTATTTTTTTGCTTCATAGGTTCTGAACCCCTCGGAGCTCGTTGCAGACATTGTCATCGAGAAAGAGTAAGATCTTAGAATTACTATATATATATATATGGAATGTCAGAGAAATTAAAATAAACGAATTAATTTTGTATTTCTCTCGTAGTCTCTCCTACTTTTCGATCCTTTAGACTTTTATATGAAACATAATTATTTCCCAATGATGGATATATCGAAAGTCTCCGGCTTAAAATAAATTATCCCGAATAAGTTCGAACAATTCTCATGGAGTATTATATATTAATGAGGTTCACTCATATTAAATTGTCCCAACTCAATTTTTTCACAAGTTTTGGTTTTCCCATAAAAATTGGGATGAAGAAGAGAAATTGCATCTTAATTGAATTCAATTTTAATTTGAAACCATCACTAATACACATGTTAATGACATTGGGAAAATTAAAATAAATTAATTAATTTACTTAGACCTCTTTATAAGTTAAAACTTTTAGATGAAAACTCGCTTTTAGCCATTTTAATTTTTTCATGGAGTATTATATATTAATGAGGTTAATTGTATTTTCAATCCCTAGGAATTTCGCCTCACCAACTTGATTCTTTTTTTCACAAGTTTTGGCCACAAACGATTTTCCCATAAGAAATTAAAATTATGATGAAGTTTTACAAAACTTGTAATACACCAAATGCATCTTAATTGAATTCAATTTTAATTTGGATGAACCATCATTAAATTACAGATTTTTAAAATTAACTATAATATTAATTTATTTTTTATTAATTGAATACAACAATAATTGATTTATTCAATGTTAAGTAAAAATAATAATTCAATTATATATAATATCACACAAATTATTCCAAGTTATTAAAAAAAGTTAAAACCAATTAAAATAAGAAAAAAAAAAAAAAAAAAGTAGCGCAGCAGTCATGCAATTAATAGCGCAAAAAATCATTGTCCAAAGTGACACTTAAAATACTCTAATTTGTTTCTTTAGACAACCCTTTATAACCACTTAGAATAAAATCGCTTCTCCAAGCTTAAAAACCGTTGTCCAAATAAAAAAATTCAGTTTTTAGCCACGGACCCACTGAACAAGATATCATATATGAATTGAAATTTAATTGTATCAAATCAAAATTAATCTCATTAATTAGATGAGTGAGCACATAGAAACCACTGGTTCTATAATTCAAGCTCTTGTATCATTCAAACGCTTACATCCACAACACCGCCAGAAAGAAGTCGAAACCTCCATCATTGAAGCTTCGCGTTACATTCAAGAAACACAACAGCCAGATGGTTCGTGGTGAGTTATAAATTTTCTATTCTTAATTCAGATTTTTGCACTTATTACTGCACCACTCTTTTTATTTAATCTATGCATTTCTAAAATCACTCACTTTAATTTTGTGGTTAATTAGACACATAGAAACCACTGGTTTATATAATTCAAGCTCTTGTATCATTCAAACTATTTTTCCATATTAATAAACCTCCATTGAAGCAGTTACATTCAAAAACAAAAGCCAATGGTTCGTGGTGAGTTATAAATTTTCAATTCTAACAAGTTGCATGTTTTTTTAATGCACTATGATATTGAAAGATACAACTTGTTTAAATTTTCCATATTAATAGTTGCAGATTCAGTGTAAACAAGATGCATACTATGAGTCTTAAGACTTAGCTTTTATTTAAATATTTTAAAAAAGGTATAATTAATTAATTAATTAATTAATATATTGTTCAGGTATGGCTACTGGGGAATTTGCTTCCTCTATGCAACGTTCTTCTCGCTACGAGCATTAGCAGCTGCAGGAAAAACATATGAAAATAGCAAAGTCGTTCGAAAAGGTGTCAACTTTTTGTTGTCAACTCAAAATGAAGAAGGTGGATGGGGTGAAAGCCTTGAATCCTGCCCAACCATGGTAAGTTTTACATATTTTTAAGACCGTTTCATGAAATGTGTTCAGTGTAAGAGTCTTTCATTTAGTAATACCATAACGTTCATTAAGTAATACCATTACACTTATAAACTAATTTCACATGCAGTTCGGCTTGTTTTGTGTGTATGAAATACTACGATGTTATGGTATTAGTTTATAAAGTAGCGATAGTAATTACATAATGGTGTTATTGAAGGAATTCAGTTTCATACTATGGAACTTGGGGAAAATTGTTTTTTAGGCCCATAATTTAGGGGGTTGTGTTTTAAGGACAATAATTTTACGGGTTTGGAAATGTATGACAATATGTTAATCTGTAAATATAGGACAATCAAGCCTTAATAAGCCCAAATCGGGTTGAAATATCACATGAATTACACGATTGCTCTACATTTACAGATTTACGGACTTGCAAATGTAGAATATGCATTTAAAATTTGTAACTTTAATAAGACAATCTTAGAACACAAGTAAATTTTTCAGTCCGATTTGAGCTTATTCGTACTCGATTGTCCTGCATTTATAAATTTTAAAACATATTGTCCAACATTCACAAGCCCGTAAAATTATTGTTTTTAAAACACTACCCCTCCAAATTACTGGATTAAAAAAACATTATTCTCATGAAACTTTTTCATGGGAGAGTTTGCAATGATGATAGAAGTACTCCTCCCTTCCCAAATCAGTTTGCACCACTTTTCTTACAAAATATTTACAGATCACCTTTTTTATTTTTAAGTACTAAAAATATTTTTTTTATTATGGCGCATAACGCAAGACTCGTGTGTTCAAAATCTGATTGGAGGCTGCCTCAGCACACTATATAATTAGATCTCTTAACCCACCAATTTACTTTTAAATAATTTTATTTATGTGTGTGTAATATATCATACTATGACACATTTTAAAAAAAAAATGTATATATGCATGGCGATGATCGAACAATTGAAATTAGATTAGTGTTCTGAGTCTACCGACATTTACCAATGTATTGACAGAAATACACACCGTTGGATGGAAACCGGACAAATTTGGTTCAGACATCATGGGCAATGCTTGGTCTTATGTATGCTGGACAGGTTGGTTTTTCCAGCTTAAATATATAATTTGTTTAACTAAATAAATTACTTTATTCATTGTTTTTGTATTTTACCGTAAACATTTAAATCTTATTATTAATTAACAATCCTTTTAATTTTGGAAATTTATTTTATTATTTTTTTTATAATTTATTGAATCTGTGCAAAAAATTGATATTAGAATTCATCAGTTGTTGTATGTACTAAGTGCATAGTGTATTTACTTGTATTTTAAAACGATACTAATTTTTTTTGCCGAATAATGTTAACTTTTTTTATTTAATAATATTAATTATTTTTATTGAATAGAAGTATTAGTTATCGTCAGTGAATATTATTAGCTATTTTCATTTAACAGTATTAGTTGTGCACTTGTGTACAGAAAACTTAGTTGTAAAAATAGATTGGTGGTCTTTTAGAATTCAATAAAATGGTAAATACTTATCTGTATTGATGTTACTATGAATCAGGTTGAGTGGGATCCCAAGCCTCTACACAAAGCAGCAAAGTTGTTGATTAACGGACAGATGGACGATGGAGATTTCCCGCAACAGGTAATAATTTTAGCTCTCAAGCTAGCTCATATTCCCTATTCCAATTATCTGATACTCTCTCTCCCCCCAAAAATTTAAATAATATTTTGACTCTTTATTTCATTTAAAATTTTAAATGATATTTTTACATTTTTTAATATTAATTAATTTACATTTCTTTCTAATTTATCCTTTAAATTATTAATATTGATAGTCTTCAAAGTCTTGTGTAGCATTCTAAAGCAAAAAGTCAATAATATTTTTAAGATGAATATGATGCATTGATCTAAAATGACATATATTTTGAAATGATGGAAATATTTTATCATTTTTAGTATACTTCACATGCATTGTATGACGTCACTAGTTATCACAGATATAATACGACGTGCACTACAAAAAAATTGACATGTCATTAAAAAAAACTAATAGCTAGAGAAGCTTTATAATGACATAATTGTTTGTCATTAAGACTCTATTTGGATGGATGGATTTGAAATACATGGATTTCATACACAAATCATCACTCTCTAATGAACTTACAAATACTTAAATTTGAGAATCTAGTTTAAAATGGAGGGATTTCAAATTCTCATCAAAATCTAGTTATTTAAATTCTCCCCATCTCGATCCCTCCCTCTCCCCCCTTCATTCTCTTCCCTAAACTCTCGAATCTAAGTATTTGTAAATTCATTGGAGAGTGATGATTTATGTGTGAAATCCATGGATATCAAATCCATTCATTTATAAATGGAGCCTAAAGGTTATTCTTTTCTTTTTTTTAGTGGTATCCAATACTCTACCACATATATCTAATCTTCAAAAACTAAGAAGAAATAAATTGTTACAGGAAATCACGGCTGTGTACATGAAGAACTGCATGTTGCATTATTCACAATACAGGAATATTTTTCCTTTGTGGGCTCTTGCAGAGTTTCGTAGACGAGTGTGGCCTCATTAAAATTAAGGCCCGCAACACATAAATTAGCTGATCTCAAAACCATGCTTACACAAATACACGTTTTTCTTTCTTGACGAATCAACGACTACACAATTGTAACAGTACTTCTCATGAAACGACAACGAAGAACTCAATATATGCAATAATGATGGCGCTCGATCGGTCGGAATTACCTCAAGATTAATTATAAGAATGAAGATCGAAGTTTTTTTTAGTTATCTTTTTCTTTTGCCCTCAATTGTAGTCAATTATGGGATTAATTAAGATGAAGTAGAATTTATTAAAGATATTTTGTGTTGAATTTTGAGTTATCTAAATTTATAGTTTGACTACTCAACAACTCGGAATCTTCTAGAAGCAGCTGGTGTAACCGTTGGCTGCTATGGCTAACAAACTAAAGAATCTAATTAAAAATCACAACAATATATGCATGAATGATTTGTTGGAGAATTGAGTTTAATCCATGTGGAAAATTGTTTGATCCATTCTAAATATTTTTTGGAGAATTTGATTAAATTAAAATGTTAAGTGGATATTTTTTTAGCTTAATTTTGTGTGGGCTCCACACTCGGATTTTCATTTTATAGAGTTCATCGCATAGTGGGTTGCGCAAGCTTCTTATGAAGTATAACATGTGAGTAAATCAATTCTCGGTTGAATGATAAATTGACTCAAAGTGATGAAGTTGAAAATTTGAAAAATCATATTCTAAAATTTTCCTCCAATTTATTATTAGTTATTTAATCTTATTTTAATCGCCCAAAACATCAATAGTCACTTTTGTTCTTCTTTCTTTTATTCATTATCATGTACTCCTATTTTTCAAATTTTAATCAAAATTTAGATCTAATCTTACTTTAGCCATTCTAAATTTTAAATTTTTTTAATTTGATTATTATTTTTTCAACATTCAATTTGTTTACACTAAAACATTCAGCTTGTTTAGTGTAAACAAGTTGAACGTTTCAATGTAACATGTTGTACGTTTCAAAATTACCCTTGAATTGCACAGTGCATCTGGTGCACATGAGACCTACTTTTTATTGAAATGTCAATAAACATGTCAATGGTGATAAAATCTGAAAATGATGAAAATTAGTTAAGTTGGTGTGTGTAATTAAATTATATATTAAAAGTTTTGGGTTCAAACCTTAATTATTGCATTTTATATTTGAGTTTGTGACTTTTTATTTAATTTTGTCACCATATGTACACAAATAGTGATGAATATGAAATTTTGTCACTAAGTAATTACCGCAAAGTAATTTATTCTTATAACAAAATTCAAATTCATCACGTTTGTGTAACAAATGATGACAAAATTCATGTGTCGCGAAAAACTTGTTATAGAATTTATAACTTCCTTTTGTTGAAAGTGACAAATGATTATTAATCGTCGACATTATATATAAATATTGATGACGAAAGAATATTTCACTAATTACTATGAACAATTAATGACGAAACATAAAACTGTCATGAAAATTTTCATATTATATAACGAATATGATCGTCACTAATTACAATGAAGATCGTCACCAAATAATATTGTGATAAAATAAATGTGTCACTAATAAGTGATTATTAATTGTCACTAGATATAAATATTGGTGATGAAAGAATATGTCACTAATTACTATGAAAAATTACTATGAACAATTAACGAAGGAACATAAAACCGTCATGAAAATCTTATATTATATGATGAATATGATAGTCACTAATTACAATGAAGATCGTCAACAAATAATATTGGTAAAGAAGGAATATATCACTAATTACTATGAACAATTAACGACGAAATCTCTTACAGACGAGTCCTACATAACAACTAACTTTTACTGTTACTAATTTTTACCACGTGCGTTGCACGGTTTATGTAAGGTGTCAGTAAACAACAATAGTTAATTTGTACGTCGAACATCTTATCAAGCTTAAAATTCTCGTTCTTCTTGTATTGTGTTTCTCTTGAATTCTCTTATGATATATTGTAACATATGAAGGCCCTTTATCCACCGAAATGATTTTATCTTATCATGATTTGAACGCTCAAAATATGTATAATCTAAACATCTCAAATTTATGCTTTCAGAAGAAAAAACATCTCAAATTTATCTTATTTGACAGTTGCATTTTTTGTTTTTATTTATAAGTGCACAAGTTTCGACAACGTTTCAAAGAAGGGCTCACCACATTATATATATACAACAAAATTATTTTTATCTCACATATATATAGTTTGACATTAATTTAAATCAAATCGTATAAATAACTCACAAGGTAGTGGCCAGTGTATTATTCGTCACTGACGACATCGACAATGCCGAAGAAACCAGAGCAAAAAAAAAAACTAGTCCCCATTTTTCGAAACTTCCACAACATCAAGATCAAATAAGCTAATTATGTCATAACCAAGATTTAACAAATCTGAATTTTGAAAATAAAATAGAAATTTCCAACGTGCACCCAACTAAATCATAAATTGTCGAGACTGAATATGCATTCAAAACCTGCAAATTAAGAACACCCAAGAGATCATTAGAATGTATTTAACAAACTTAATTTCTTCGCATCCATCACTTCCTTTTGATCGATCATATTTGCTCTAATAAGTATAGTGAAGTGAGAAGGAAGAAAGGAAATAATTATTTGTTAGCACACTAATTAAAAATAAATAAAGAAAAATAGAACCTACTTATTTTTAATGATAAATTAAACCTACATAAAAATCAACAAAAAAGAAAGAAACTATAGGACACATGTTACGGAATCTTCCAAAGAAGTTTCCACATGCAAGTCATTTTTTAATATATTATAGAATATTATTATAGATTATAGATATATGACGTCAATTGTGTTGCATAATTGGTGAGAATTGGTGAATGAAATGCTAAAATAAAAGCCATAAATGATAAAGAAAAGACTGAAAATTAATAATAAAATAAAAGTTTATGGATATAAATGATCAAAATAAAATATGATAAAGGGTAAATGAGTCCAGAAATGATTCCCAAACTCTTGCCACTTTTTAATATAAAATAATAAATTTCTTATTTTCCCTTTTTCTTTCACATATATCTTCTCTAGCTCAATTGTCGTACTCGTTCTCTCTTTATTGGGATTTTCTTCGTTTCTTCGTTTTGACAATTATCACATTATAAATCGCAAAAATACACCTCAAGGTAAACACTGTGTTTTAAAAAGTGGATTGGACCGGCAGGTCGGACCGGTCCAACCGCTAAGCGGTAAGCCCACCGAGCGGTTCGAAAGCGTTGGACCGGGTGCCCCCAAAAGCGTCTGCAAACCGGCCAAAAAGGGCAAAAGCGATTCGAACCGGTCACTGGTCGGACCGGTCGACTCGGCGCTTTGCTGTATTTGGGGGAAAAATGTCATGGATTTTTTGGTATTTTTTTATTCAAACTCTAATTAAAATCTCAGATTAGATCAATCAAATTTGTTTTAGTATTACTAACATTTGATTGATATTTGTTCAAATCAAATTTTAAATTGCAATTTTGGATGCATATTTATTTAATTTTTATGGTAACTTATTTATAGAATATACTATTACAAAGAGAAAAATATAGATAATATTTATTATTTATATATTTATTTATATATTACATAGTTATAGTTATGACGTCATATCGACTCAACCGCTTCAATAACGGTCGGACCCGATCCGACTAAAAACGTTAAGGTTGTTTAATTCAACGTCCGGTTCCGCTTTTAAAATATAGGGTAATCATTTCAAAAGCCCTGTGCAGACCATTAGAGGGAGAAAAAAATCCAAGAGCTAATTAGTCCAATATCTTGTTTAGCAAAAAGAATGCATAGATGAATTCAGAATACTACCCCCAATCTTTAATTAGATTTTTCATTTGCTAAAAATATCTATCTAAACCCTCAAGCATTGCGCAGGCGGAATGCATCGGGGGATTTGGCCCGTGGCGCCCCATGACTCGTTCGTCTGTGGTTTATCACTAGCCTAAACACTGGTTTCTTTGGATTTCTTTGGCCGAGTGGTGGTACAATACTTGTTACCAGATTTTTCATACTGTAAAAAAGTAAACAAGTTACTCCATCTTTATCAACTATCCCTTACAAACATTCATAAATTATATCTCATTTCACTAATAATTACACGTAAACATATATTTTTGTCTAATTATCTTAAATTGATTATTACATTATTTTTGAAAAGTCATTTTATTCTTTTAAATACTAATAAATATCTCTCTCACTAGAACTCATGTCAAACATTTATGATCAATTTAATTAAAAGACGGAGGGAATACTAATTTTTTATGTAAAATATAAAGGCAAAAAATCGAGGCCACGAATAACCAGAACAAAAATTCATGAGAGCATAGAAAGAAACAAGTACAAGTTGGTACATAAAAATGAACGGCCTACACATGGCTTAACAAATCGCGCCAATATAACAGAAATCCTACAAATAAATAAATAAAATTTAATTTGCTCCCAGTTGTTACACGTATCTTCTCCACCACCACTGGTCCACCACCAGAGTCCTCATTTAATTAAATTTAAAATATAATTTATTCACACTGTGAGCATTTTTGCCCAAAAAACGCACAACACACAGTGAAGCTGCTTTTGTGCCCTTCCTTCCAAAACTCAATTCCCACTCTCTCACTCCACCATTTTGCGATTTCACTCTTGAATCTCCATCCACTCGCACAGGCGAAGTAGAATTTTGATTTTCTTCCTTTTTTGAAAAATTTCCGCCATGGACGCAGCTTCTCAGCTCGTCCACTGCGGAATAGATCCTCTACGCCGCACCTCGCCGTATTCTCCCGGCGCCTGGAATAGCAATTCGATTAATCAGCGGTTTTTTCTAAGAAATGGGCGAAACGCCGTCGTCAGGGCTATTGCCACCGAGCCTAAACCGTCGGATACTAAGTCTCCGAAAGTCGTCAATGGCTCCTCGAAAACGGCGTCGTATAAGATGGTCAACGGTGCATCAACTGTAGGTTTTGATTAATTTCGTGTTGTTTTGGTGTTTTTTTTTTTAGTTTTATTGAGTTTGTTGATTTTTGGGTTGATTGAGAAAATTAGTTCGTTTTAATAGTGTTTTAATAGCAACTGCTTCTGGTAAAACTTGATGTGCTGAGTGGTTTAGAATTTAGAGTGTTTTTCATCGTTTTAGTTGATAGGTGAATGGTGAAAAAATTCTGATTCATTGTTTAATTAGTTTGAATAATTGGAATGTGGAGAGATAAGCTTATGCAATTCGGCAATGTAAAAATGAGTATTTTATTCAACAAGTAATATTATTAAATTAATGTAGAAAGAGTTAAACAAAATCCTTAAATGTTTAAGGAAGTGAATCAAGGTAGACTAATAGTGCACTTCTGTAAGTTTTACCCTTGAGTTTCTTATGATTGGTTGGCTTTGGAAATGGCAGAGAATGCAAGACGTTTCACAGGACATTAAAAGGGTGAGGGCACAAATGGAAGAAAACGAGCAGTTGGCTTCCCTTATGAGAGGGCTTCGGGGTCAGAATTTGAATGACACTTTGTTTGCTGATGAAAATATCAAGCTACGCCTAGTTGAGGTCAGTAAATGATTTTGATGTTTTTGACTTTATCATAAACCAGTCAATTATGGCCATTTTCATGATTTTTAGCAATATTAGAGAAGTTTAAAGAAGAATGGCACGTGATCCTTACCAAACGGCAAATACTTCTATCCTCCAGTTGCACTGTGCAACTCAAGTGTAATTTTAAATGGTATTTTGTTATTTTACTAAAAGGTATTAGTTAATCAGTACAAATTGCTTTCACTAAACAGTTGCACCCTAGTGTTACTCACTATACAATATGTGAGCATTAACATTGACATGGCTTTGTTGATATATCGTAGATATCGAGTTAGTAGTGATGCTCAAGTAGTTTTAAAATTTTCAAAGTATAATATAATTGTTGGTTTATTTCACACAATTTTATTTGTTGAAACTACTGTGATGGATATCTAAGTTACCTTCATGCAGCTTTTAGATTGTGAAGAAGCTTTCATTTAAATGAAAAATATTGATGACTTCAACCTGTGTTCTCCTTCAGGTTGATGAGAGCAGTGAGTTTTTGCCATTGGTGTATGATCCTGATAGCATTACTGCTTACTGGGGAAAAAGACCACGGGCTGTTGCAACTCGTATTGTTCAGTTATTGTCTGTTGCTGGAGGCTTTCTCTCTCGTCTTGCCTGGGATCTAGTTAATAATAAGATAAAGGAGGTAAGGCGCAAAGATGTTTCTCTTCTTTAAATCACAAATACGCATCTTGTTTTACATTGAATTTACTTGTAACTTATTGAACGATTAAGTGCATTTCTCTGAGATATAGGTCGTTGGTTCCCTAATTTCCAATTTGTAGTTTACCTTACAATGCTTGAAGTCATACGTAAAGATTTAGAGACTAAGAAGCGTACTGAAGATTTAATTAAATAGAGAAGCATGTGGAGAAGATTAATTTGTGGACTCCACCCAGCGTGATTCATCTATTGGTTCATGTAGCCTACCCCAATTATTTGGGATTAGAGGCTTGGTTTGTTTGTTTGCTTACCTTACAACTGTATAGTTTACCTACCCGGTACCTGAAGCTGTAGTAACTTTGGGGGGGTTTGCAAAGAAGGATGTTATGTTATGGGCCTGTAAATTAAGGACAAAATACTTTTTTATTTATGTAAATGTAGGCCAAATTGGGCTAATTCGGGCCAATTTGGCCTACATTTAAAACTTAAAATACTTACTTTCTGTGGATTTTCTCATTTGAATGTGGGAAATTAGATTGAAGAAATGAATAATAAAACGTACGCGCTTGACTTTCTGAGATTGCTTGAGCTCACTTATGTGTTCTTTATCCAAAGAAGTGGTTAACTGCTTTAATACACTGAGTCTTAATTATTATGGCTTCTTACACATTATCTCCAACAACCTAAATCTGTTCTTTTTGCACACAGAATGAGGTGGCTAGAGCCATTGAACTGAGGGAGATAGTTACCTCTTTAGGTCCAGCATACATAAAACTTGGGCAAGCATTGAGCATTCGACCCGATATACTATCGCCTTCTGCAATGACTGAACTACAGAAGCTTTGTGATAAGGTGACAAGTTATACTTTCATTATCCCGAGTTCAAATTCCAGTGACGTTCATAGTTATCTACTGTTGATTGCAATTCTCTTTATAATATTTTAATTTGAATATAAGTATATTTGGGTCTTTTTTAATTCCCTCAATATTTTAATTTGAATATAAGTATATCTTGTGCCACTTAATACTTATATTATCGATCAAACAATATGTGTTACAAAAATTTGTCTAGTTTATCAGAGTTAAATCTTATTTTACTTGCTATATTAATTATGGGAGATATAAAATTGTGACTGCGGAATTCTGCTCCCAGTTTTATAAAGCATAAGAGATATGAAGATCAGAATGCTAACTTCTTTACTTTACTCGTATAAATTCTGATATATACTAATTTGATCCCATCCTTCATAATCTCAATTTCATGTCAGAGTTCATTATATCCATGAAAAAACTTTTTTCATACAAAAGTCAACCTTATCTTCTTGTTTAAGGAATATATTTTAAATGATTATCAAGAGGAGAAAATTGTAACTATATTTATTTTCTGATATTCAGTAATAAATTACTAAAGTTTATTATATTTGTAGGTTCCATCCTTCCCAGATGATATAGCTATGGCTCTACTTGAAGAGGAGCTTGGACAGCCGTGGAATAATCTCTATTCTGAGCTTTCTCCTTCCCCTATTGCTGCCGGTAATCTCAAAAGATATGAATTTTTCCTTAACAGGATAATATCATATTTGGTCCCTAAAGTTTACCTTTTTCCAGTTTTTGTCCCCCTCTTTCATGAATTATCAAGTTCGGTCCTGAAAGTACACTACTACTCCCACATTTGGTCCCACCATTACTTGACTGTCCCTTGAATGACAGAACTATTTGGGGACGTTAAATATAATATTTAATTTCTTTTTATTTTTGATAATTACATTTAAGTATAATTTTTTTAAATAATTACGTTTAGCACCCTCTTAAATAGTTGATTCCGTCCGTCAACAGATGGTCAACTAACGGTGGGACCAAGTGTGAGAGTAAAAATGTACTTCCAGGAAAAAATTGAACAGGTTCACATGAACTCTCTTCTTCAAAGTATTACCTTTCAGCATATGAAGTATCACCATTTAAAAAACTTGATCTTATGTTATTTTTCTCAAAATCACTAAACTGTGATACATCCTATACTTACTTCATATACTAAGGGTGTGTTTTGAAACACTTAAAACAACTTCCAGAAACACTTATTTTCAAAGCTCCCTCTCACAGCTTTTGAAAATAAGTGCTTCTGGAAGTTGTTTTAAGTGTTTCAAAACACACCCTAAACAGTGATACCGAGTTCACCATAAGAATTCCATGAACCAAGTTCACAGAAATTTTTGTCTTGTTCTTATAACATCAACTTGATGTGCTAAATATCTATTGTTCTTAATTAAAATTTTGTTTCTTACCTAATCCACGTACCTGACAGTTTCAATCTTTCTTCTCTTGGAAATGAATGGCAGCATCCCTCGGCCAGGTCTATAAGGGCCGGCTAAAGGAAAACGGGGATCTTGTCGCCGTTAAGGTGCAGAGGCCATTTGTTCTTGAGACTGTGACCGTTGATCTGTTTATCATAAGGAACTTGGGACTTGTTCTTCGGAAATTCCCCCAGGTATTGATTGCACTTGTTTCTATGATTATATTACTTGTGAAAGAGAGATTTGAAATTTTGATTTTATTCCTTTCAGGTTTCGATTGATGTTGTTGGATTGGTTGACGAGTGGGCTTCTCGTTTCTTTGAGGAGCTGGATTATGTCAATGAGGGGGAAAATGGAACTTTATTTGCTGAAATGATGAAGAAGGACCTTCCACAGGTAATTTTTCTGCTTAAATAAGATTTTCTTTATCCCAAAAAATGGAGATATTTCTTAATTGAAGTCTTGGGATCCTGGTTCCTACTAGGTAGTTGTGCCAAAGACGTACCAGAAGTACACTGCAAGGAAGGTTCTTACTACACAGTGGATAGACGGAGAGAAGCTGTCACAAAGTACTGAAAGTGATGTTGGACAACTGGTAAATGTTGGAGTTATATGCTACCTTAAGCAGGTAATTATTGCTGTCATTAATTTGTAAAACTTCTTGTTTCGGATGTTAGATGCTTTCCGTGTTTCTACGTCAGGCATGTTGTGTTTGTAGGATTCTATTTGTTTCTAAATGATTAAATAGTTATTTCCAATGAAACTTTTTTATACCCACATGATCTTTTTCATTGATCTTCAGTATTTTTGAAGTTTTGTACTTTGAACGATAGAGATTCTGGAATGCCATATAGTTTTGATAATGTTGTCTACCTTTGAAAGTCATTATTTGTATTGACTCAATTGTGCATGATCCATTTTATGTTTAAATGATTATGATTTTAATTATATAAGACTTCATACTAGAGCGTAACAGCTGTACCAGAAAATATGTCTAATGTAGATGCATCAGTTCCTTATTTTAGCTTTTTTGTTATGTTTCTCATTTCAATTTCGATCTACAGCTGCTTGATACAGGTCTCTTCCATGCTGATCCACATCCGGGAAATTTAATTCGTACTCCTGATGGGAAGCTGGCTATACTTGATTTTGGTAAAATCTTCATTGCCTTCTAGGTTGACATGCTTCATGTAGGACAATTTTCTTTTAATAGCATGTCTCAAATAACGTATGTGTGCCTATAGATCTTTTAATACATCTGATCTCATACTTTCCTGTACTCTATATATTCTAAGTTCTTTTACAACCCCTATCAACCAATTTCTTTCAATGCCCTTTTTCTTTTTTCTTTTTTTTTGGTATTTACATTTTCTTTGTGCTCTTGTTCTTTAGGTTTGGTAACAAAATTGACAGATGACCAGAAATATGGGATGATTGAAGCTATTGCCCACCTAATTCATCGAGATTATTCTGCTATCGTAAAAGATTTCGTGAAACTTGGTTTTATAGATGAAGGAGTTAATTTAGAACCCATTTTACCTGTGCTGGCCAAGGTTTTCGATCAGGCACTTGAGGGTGGGGGAGCCAAAAATATCAACTTTCAGGATTTAGCATCAGATTTAGCACAAATAACATTTGATTACCCTTTTAAGATACCACCATATTTTGCCCTTATAATTAGAGCAATTGGGGTGTTGGAGGGCATAGCTTTGGTGGGCAATCCTGACTTCGCCATTGTGGATGAAGCCTACCCATACATCGCACAGGTACAAATTTACGGAGATCAGTCTTTGCCAATTGTTATAATGCAGTTTATTTAGATTTATATATGATTGATAAAAAGTTTGCCAAACTCCCAACTTTCAAGAATTTTCTCTGTTGTCAAGTATTAGGCTTTTTTTAGTCCCATAATATTGTCAATTTTTGCTTTAAAGACACTCCACTTTCTCGACTTGAATGCCCACCTGTTAATTTTTAGAGTTCAATTTTTGTCTTTTGACCTGCTACAACAGGTTAGCACCCAGTTTTGAGCTGATGTAGCGTTTTTTAACAATATTTTTTTTTTACTTCTAATTTTTCGAATTTTGCCCTATTAATTTTGAAAACCGGTTACTGACCCACTGTAGCCGGTCAAAGAACTAAAAAAGCTGAATTTTGAAAGCTAAGGACAAAACTCGATTCAGGGAAGTGGAGTGTCCTGAAAGCATAATTGGGCACACTTATAGGACTAATAAAAAATTTCCATATATATGGGGCTGTTACCCAACACGCCCATAGGCAACTGCTACATGACATTCACGCCTTATTGCCACATCGTCAAGTGGCCACAGATATGGCCATGAGGAGTTTGCAGGTTTCAACTTCCAATATTTATATATATAAACAGACTTGATTTCACACTAATAGAAGTAGAGATGTTTATAACTTCCGGTTGGTTTTTTAGAAAAGTGACATTTATTAACCATGCTCGTTTTATGATTCCATCTGTGGTAGTTTTTAAACAAAACCAATAGTGAACTGTTCTTTTCCTAAGTTACATCAAAAAAATTCTCAAGTTGGTTTCTTCATTCTGTGGATATCAGAGGCTGCTAACTGACGAATCCCCGCGTCTAAGGTCCGCTTTGCGATACACAATATATGGAAAATCTGGAGTCTTTGATGCTGAAAGATTTATAGATGTGATGCAAGCTTTTGAGAATTTCATAGTTGCTGCAAAGAGTGGAGGTGGGGAAGATCTGAATGGAAGAATGGCAGAGCTTGGCATTCTACAAAATCAAACAAATAATTTGCCTGCAGTTTTTATGGGTGCATCTCAGACGCAGCCAATCCAAACAAGAGCAGCCTTGGGATTTTTACTCTCTAATAAAGGCAACTTTTTTCGAGAATTTTTGTTAGACGAGGTAATTGTTAATTTACATATCACAGTTGATCTTATGTTTGTGGTGCATCAATATTTCCTAATCGTGTTGTGATAGTTTTTTTTTTTTTTTCATATTTCAAGGTTTATGGGCTTATTAATTTGATTATACAATTTTAGATTGAAAGGATCAGGGTGACTGTAAAATTTCTTTTATTTTCACAATTGGTTATATTAGCAGGTTTATTGATTTTAATATATCTGTATAATGTTATGTCCAAGTTTTGTGGTTATGACTGAATCAACTATGTTACGAATGAACTAATATTTTCTGCCACATCTATCGATACTTGTGATTGATTCTCTGTTTTGACCATCTACCTTTTCTGTTGAATTTGAAAGATAATCTACACAAAATCATATGAATTTGATATACTGGCCAATCTGTAATACATTAAATTGTCAAGAATATTGTAAGACGGTGGTACCAGACACTTAAATTCAGACTTTTGGTTATGATGACGTGTGTAGAAAATTCTATATTAAAATGATTTGTGTACATATTATATTGAAATAAATAGGTTAGTTCTATTGATAGATTTGAGTTTTAATAATGCTTTTTTTTGGTTGATTTACGAACAGATTGTGAAGGCCATAGATGCTGTCTCAAGGGAACAATTAGTTCAGATATTGGCATTTGTTGGAATGAGAAATGTAACCCCAATTTTTAGCTTGGTTCCTACTCTTGGGCCCTTCAGGACAGCTGCACTTCTTCCCTCAATAACTGAGGAAGACAAAGTCATACTGAGCAATGTTCAGAAAATTGTTGGATTCTTAGCTGCTGGGACTGTATCTTCATCGAATGAGGTAATAACTTGTTTATGAAGGAGTTTGTGCATGCCTAGTCATTAAGTCAGGTCAACTTTACCTAGGATGGAGATTGATTTGTGATTTTTAGGATACGATTGAATTCATTCTTTTCAATGCTGTGGAAAATGTTTATGATAAACTTATGCAAATAAAATACGAAATTTTCAGAAGAAAAAAAAAACCCCCCCCATCTTATTTACTACTGCTAAAGCGAGTGGATAATTATCATTTAATCAAGATTCTGTGTTGTGTAGTAACATTATTACTGCTGATAGCCATTCTCTATAGCTAGGAAACTGTTTAGGCTAGAGTGATTTGTTTCTGATTGAGAGAGTTCAAACTATAAAATAGATGATTAATATTATATTTAGAAAAAACTATCTAATCTTAGGATAAATGGGGTCTTGAGTCTTTCGTAAAAAATGTTGAGTGGGGTATCCACAAGGTGATGGAATTCATTGATCGTGTTTGCTGCATTTAACTGTACATAGGGTATAGTACTATTTTCAGTCTTTTGTCTTGTGTACTTTTGTTTTTCTTGTGTATTCCCCCTGTACTTTCATTTTTAAACCGCTTGCCCCCAATACTTTCTTTTGTAAACTTTTGCCTTCCACACTTTTATTTTTTGCCATTTCCCACTGGACCTGAACCTCTTTTACTTTTGATTTTGAGAGTGCAAAAAACCAAAAATGGAAATAGAAGTACTGTACATGGGTTGAAAGTAGAAAAGTACTGGCCAAACCTAAAATATAAAAAGTAGGAGCAAAAAAGTAGAAAATATACATTGGTATTAGTTTTTTTAATAAAAAGTATTAGTTGGTCGGTATTAGTTTTTTCACTCAAATGTATCAGTTGTTTTCATTCAACAGTATTAGTTGTGCACCAGTTACATGATACAACTACTCACCCAAGTGTTGCTCAAAAATTTAAAGTACAACGTGCTAACTGCTAAATATGCATTTTTCTTTATTTCAACAATGATCCATACATTTCTTATTCCATTAAATGAAAAATTTCACAAAGTTGCATATGTCCAATCTACCGTAAGTTTACTACTTAAAGAACACACTCTCTGCTTGTACAGGGTGTTAATGTACCTCAGGCGATCCAAGAGCTTCTTCCAGTGTTGCCAGGGATATCTGCCAAAATTCTCCCAGATGTGCTCAGTCGGTTATCCTCCCGGATTTTGGCTCGGATACTCCGAGATACTCTGCTGTAACCAGTAAAAATGGTTTACTCTGCTTAAATCTAGCAATTCATTTACATGAAATTGCAGATATAGGTATATACATACACATATCTATAATAGTTACAAACTAGTAACTCCTTCCCAAAGGCTGATAAATATTTCTCATTCTATAGGATGTTGATCTTGTATAGTCAATTTACACAAGTGTATCATTACTCACAAGAATACATCAAGTAAAGCTGATTATTTCTTCAGTAGTTGATTTGTGTTGATCCTCTTTGGTGACATTTGAGGAAAGGGAAATGTACATCTAGGCCATAAAGTATTGACAAAAACTCATATGAGACGGTCTCATACATGAGACGGGTATAATTAACTAGGGGTGGACGGTACGGCATACCGAAATTTTTTTCGTCATACCGTTACCGTATCGAAATTTTCGATACCGAAAAATGTCATACCGTTGTCGTACCGAAAATTCGGTATTCCGAAATTTCGGCATACCGAAATTTTTGGTATGTCAATATTACATATCGATACCGTACCGATATTTCGGTATATATCAAAATACCGAAATATTTTCAGTATATCGGAAATATTTCCGGTATATCGGTCATTTTTCCGGTATACCCGTAATTTTTCGGTATAATTTTTTGGTATACCGAAAATATTTCGGTATACCGAAATTTTCTATATTTTTATACCGTTATTATATACCAAAATTTCGATAGAATCGATATTTTTCGGTACGGTAAGTGCGGTATACTGGTATTTCCTCCACCCCTATGTATAATTTAGCACAAATCACATCCACCTTATCCCATGTTTTAAAGCGTTAATGTTCAATTTATATCCCGTTTCACCGTAAGACCATCTCATACAAGTACTTTGGTACATCCACGCTTATTACACTTATTAAGTATTATTCCAAGTCCAAGTAAACTCTTAAAATATATTTTTTTTTGTATAGATTTAACTCGACATCTTTTCAAAATTGATCAAATAGACTCTTTTATTTAAGAAGTTAGAATATAATAACAAATTTATGTTTAGAATACAATTTTATTCTTTTATAGTAAGGATAGGTCTTGAATCTTATTTAGAGACATTCACGCACTTCATAAGATATTTTAAAATTCTGATTTGTTGTCTTAAAAACTTGTGAAACATTAAAACCTAAACGCATAATTATAGTTTATGAACACAGGTTGCACGTTTCAATATTATAAATCACAAGTTTCAATTCAAAAAATTGCAAAATTTTCAAATATATTATGAAGCTCACGGTGCACGGTGCACGGACAAAAGACTCACCCTTATCGGAAACATACTAAAATTTTTAAGAAACACATGCAATATTGAATAAGAAACACTAAATCTAAAAACCAAAGATAAAAAAACAGCTAATGTCTAAATTTGATTAAATAAATAAGAATAACAAGAATATTGACCTTCAATCTGAACTAATACAAATACATTTTAATCTGCACAATAAAATACATCAAGAGCGCATACCGTCCCATGCTTATTTTCCCTTTTTCCTTAAATGGAAATAAAACAACATTGTTTTTTACAATTATATCCTCCCAACATCTCAATAATTACATCTCATTTCATAACATTTATACACACTAAAAGACACATTTTCCTTTCATCTACTTTATAATAAAATAGAAAGATCTATAATACCCTTAACTAAACACTATTTTATCCCCTCAAATATCAATAAACAATTCATACATTAAATACCGTATTTAAAGGGCAAAAAAAACTACATGAAGAGTTAAGTTGAACCTGAGGTAATACTTGAGGTGACTAAGATGTATCATATCCCTTGAAAAAGTGCAATCTAAAACTGCTTCTCTTTCCTTAGCATTTGGAAGCTGTAATCCTGAAATAAGTGATGAAACACGATTTTGATTACTTTAGATCTCTGCTGCTGCACGAGAGTACATTTGAGAGAGGCAAACATAATGCTCAAAGGTGGGCTTTATTCTATATCGATCAGCCATATGGTAGAAGTATCGACGACCCTTTTCAAGATCGCCCATTTGCAGAGAGGCCGAGAGCACGCCTGCAAAGGTTATAGCATCAGGTGTCACGTTTCTCTTCTCCATTTCTTCGAAAAGCTCAAGAGCTTCTTTGCTGTACCCGTGAACGCCAAGGCTCGTGATCATCGTGTTCCAAGTAGCTACGCTTTTACACTCCATCTTTTCAAACACTCGTCTCGCGTACTCTATGCTCCCGCATTTGCTGTACATATCAATGAGGGCAGTACCGAGAAACACCCCAATCTCAAACCCATTCTTGATCGCGAAATCATGAACCCAACGCCCCAATTTGAGGCTCTGTAGTTCGGAAGAAGCCATTAAAAGACCAACCAATGTGTACTCATTCGGTTTGGCATTACCAGACTGCATCTCCGCAAACAGCTCAAACGCCTTCTTGGGTTTTTCGCTTTTCGCGTAGCCATTCAGCATCGCAGTCCAAGAAACCACATTTCTCATCGGCATTTCGTCGAACAGTTTCTGTGCAATATCCATTCTGTCATGAATAACAAGCCCTGCAATTACAGTGGTCCAAGAAACAACTGTTCTGTGCCGCATTTTATCAAACACCTTCAATGCATCATCCAAAACCCCACATTTCATATACAAATCCATCAAAACGTTATCCAAATACACATCTCCACAAAACCCAGTTTTCACAGCAAACCCATAAACCTCCCTCGCTTTATCAACGCAAGAACAAGCTAAACACGCTTTCATCACAAAGGGGAAAGTGAATTTATCCACACTCACGCCTTCACAAATCAGTGAATTGTACAAAAGAATACCTCGATGTGGGCAATCGTTGACAATGCACGCTCTGATAAGTAAATTCCAGAGAAACGTCGATGGGTTTTCGATTCGTTGAAAAACTAAAGAGGCGTAATCCAGCTTCTTGTAGGACGAACAGAGCCTGATTAATCTTGCGATGATTACTTGATGCTGATGCAGGCTGTTTCGGATAATTTTGGCGTGAATTTGCCGCATCTGCTTGAAATTGGCGCATTTTTGGAGAAATAAGAGGGCGTCTTCCGAATTGAAACTTGATTTGAAATTGAGGGTTGTTTGAATGTTTCTCCGTGGTGAAAAATCGAGTGTGGTGAATGAGAAGGATGCAATCATTATTGAGTTTAGGTGTTTGAATAAATATGTGTTAGTATGAAGGTTGAACTGATTTACCCAGAAAAATATGGGTGGGAAGCGGAAATAATGTAGTGTTTGTGGTAGATGGTATTTGTTCTTGAGACCACTAAAAAGAACAAAATGGTGATTTCCTTTTCTTTTGACAAAAAATTATATATAATTGGTTCATGCTATTGTTTTTAATTCATGATATTTAACTCTACTCAGGGTATAATACCAGTCAAGTTTAGTGGTTTAGAAAAATGTGTTAAAAATGAGTGAATTGAGTCAAATAATCCAAATTCATAATCGTTGAGTGGGTCTCATATGCACAAGTTGCACCGTACACTTCATAGTATATTTTAGAAACACACAACTTGTTGCAGTAAAACATAGAACTTGTGTTAGTGCAGTTGATGTTCGTAACACAAGTTGCACGTTTCAGTGTAACCAATTATGTGTTTCTAAAATATACAATGAAGTGCATGATGAACATGTAAGATCTAGTCATAATCTGTTTAGAAATTTTTAACATGGAACATGAGTGGACAAAAGTGTGTGTGTGTGTGTTTTTTTTTTTTTGAATAATTACATCCCACTATAAGACAAGAGCCTTCTTTATAATATAATACAAAATATTTTTTCCACATGATTATCTCATCTCTCTCTCCTCCACATTCATTTTCAAAATTCACTCTCTTTCTCTCTAATGGAGAATATTTATGTCGTCCAATGGGAAAGAGACACGTGGAGGTTTTATCACATATTAGAGAGATTGAAGAATAATTGCATGAGTCAAACCAATGAAGAAATGAATTGGGCTTTGGCTGAGAAGCCCAAGACTCTGATATTCGAGTAGATCAGAAAGGCCCCTAGCTAAGGGGCCTGGAGAAAAGCGAGGCCCAATGGAGTGAAACGAGCTGAAAAGATAGGCCTAGGAGGATAACCTGGGCCCTAGAGATTGAAGATTCAAGGAGTTGGGCCGAACTGGGCTGATGAATCTAAGAAGATTGGGCCCAGGGGAGCCGGCCCCAAGAACGTAAACCTTGGTCCGAGAGATGCCTTAGAGGGCTTAATAAGTAATGGTCTGTGGAATGAGAGACTAATCTCGACCGTTGAGAGAAGAGGATATCAACGGTCAGAGAGTCTTGATCCGCGTGAACTAAGAAGTGGGCTGAGGAAGTCAGTTCCGATATTTAGGGGGGGTTACATGCAGGATACTAGAGGTTCAGAGATTAATGGAACCATTGAATTGAAATCAAGGGCTCAGATTGAGGATCCCTGAGAAAAGGGAGAGGAAGACGTGGGAGAAAGGAGTTAACCCCGAGAAGAGAGGGGGCGAATAACAACACACGACCAGGACGTGGATTGAGGGGAGGAAGAAGAGAAACCTCCGGCTAGAGGGATTTAAATATCTCATCCAGGTATCACAAAACACACACAATCACCTGATTTTACTTACTTACACTTGAGTACTTGAATTGAGCTATTTCATACGATTTCACCTGAGATTAAGAGTGATAACTGACTTGAGCGTCGGAGAGCCCGCGCCGGCCTGTTTTTCAGGTATTATCGTTCGTGGCGTGGAAAACTCACTAGAGGAGATAGTCAAACCTGGACCTCCGTCGAGTCCAGATGCTTACAGGGGATTGGCGAGGATCTTGTGCGGTCAAAGCTTGTTGATTCCTTGACATTCAACGTATGAACTCCCGTTGAAATCCGGGTCATACTCTTGACCACTTTTTTGCACATCAAATTGGCGCCGTCTGTGGGAATATCTAAGCAAGACGTGAGTTGCTCTTGAAATTTTACTGAATTCTCCTTCGAATTAATCTAGCTTATAAATGTTACTCCCTCCGTCCCAGGATGACTTGAACAGTTATTGTTTCACTCGTGTTTTAGCGAGCGAGTTTTTTATTAGTATACAAAATGATAAAGTAATTTTAAGAAATGCGTATGATAGAGGAGGGGTAAAACTATCATACCCCACCTTAAAAGTCACTTTATTATTTCAAGTACTAATAAACAATCCGCTTGCTAAAACACGAGCAAAAAGGTAAGTGTTCAAGTAATCTTGGGACGGAGGGAGTAAGTTAAGAACTTGGAGTGAGATCGTGGATATAAATGAATCTTGAGTAATCATTTTCATCTCGTTTTGATTATGTGAATGATTTGCGTGAATTTTGATAGATGGATGATAACGTCTCTTGGAGGCTCGTTTCATGGAGTTAGCTTCGTCGCTGAAGGGATCTCTTGATTTCATGCTCTAGAGAGCTGTTATTTTTGGACTTACTAATTTTTTGGAAATATGTTCAAAGAAGTTGCTAGATATATATATGCTATGTGTATATGTGAGAAAATGGATGTTAGTTTTTAAAATGTGATGTGAAAAATCATGGAGTAGTGATAAGAGTTGAGATGATTGCATGAAACCTTTGGATAATTTTGTGAAATCTTCGAATATTCTCAATAAATTTTGGGTTTAATTAAATCTGGATGTATTATTGGATGTTGAGTGTCCAAAAAATAGGGGGCCACGAGGTTCCCCTGGAGAAAGCAGTTCATAGTCCCCACTTTTAGTGGGGGACTGAGTCAACAAACAAGATATAGCTTCCTATTTTTCAGGAATACAAACAGAGAACTAGAAAGTGGTTCCTGATTTAAAGGGAATATAATAAGTTAAAGACCCCCAACTTTAGGGGGAAGACTAAGTCAAGAATAAAGTGGTTCCCAGATTTTTCGAAACTGGGGCAACAAGCTAGCAGGGAGGATAGAGTTTTTTACTCATCTCGAGATGAGACAGGGGGGTTACCCAGTGCAGACTGGAGGTACGTCCACCCAGCGAGGTGAGCAGTGCAGACTAGAGGTCCGTCTGCCCATCGAGGTGTGCAGCGTAACCTGGAGGTACAATTTGAGGGTAGCACAAAAACTCTCTTGATGATTCAATTAATTATTAAGACCACGAGGTCTGCAACAGATGGAAACCATGAGGTAGCAGATGAATCGGGTAAGTGATGTTAAACCCGTGGCTAGTTGTCATTTATTTGATAATATATTGAGTGGTGAATTGCCCTTTGGTTTTAAACCATTAACTTTTGAGTGTGATAGAACTACTGACCCGTATGAACACTTGGGTCGATTTGAGAATGTGGCCCTGTTGAACCGATATGGTAAGGGCGTGGAATGTAGGGTATTCCTAACTACTTTGTCAAAAGTTGCTCAGAAATAGTATACACTCGTTTGAAGGTTTCAGCCAGATGTTCTTGCATCAATTTCCCAGTCAACATGAGGCAGGGGGGAATGAAAGTTTGAGAGAATTTCTGAAGTGTTTCAATCAGGTTGCTCTGGAGGTTCCAACAGCCACTCCAGAGGTGAAGATCAATGCCCTGACTAATGGATTGCTGGATGGGGACTTATTTTCATCCCTCGTCAAGAAATGTGTGACGTCCTTCGATGACCTACTGAATAGGGCTGAGAAGTACATCCTCTCGGAGGAGATCAGGAAGGCCAAGAAGGCTGAGGCTAAATCAACACACCATGATAAAAATAGAGAATCATATTCTAGAAGAAGCAAGAATGAGAGTAAGACTGAGGTTTGGACGGAGATCAGGGTGGAGTCTACATGTACCTGTGGAGGCGGACCTCGACCCAGGTTTGAGAAATACCTTGAGGATCCAGCCAGCTGAGGTTCTGGAGGTGGCAGAAGACCTCCCAGAAATGAAATTTCCATGGTCCAGAGCGAGAGGACCATCGAAGCCGAAATTTGACAGGTGGGTCACTTGAAGGAGTTTGTTTACAGAGATAGAGCTCCTGAGGGAGCAAGAGGAAAAGACGGATGATCGAGATCTTGAGGAGGAATGCATATATTTTCGCCTTCTCACCCGAGGACATGACAGGGATTCCCCCAGATGTGGCTATGCATTATTTCAATGTAAAGTATCTCAATGTAAAGCCAGGGACAAGACCAGTGAAACAGAGAAGCAAAAGTTGAGAACTTTCGGACACGAGAAAAGATGGAATTATCAAGAAGGAGATCAGGAAGCTGCTAAGAGCTGGATATATCGAACTGATTGAGTTACTTGTTTCTGGTCTCGAAAGGAGCCAAAATACAGAGATGGTATATTGCTTTCAGAGACTTGAACAGATTAGGGTCATAGACCCCAAATCAGCCAGTCGGAGGATTCAAAGGATTGAATTGCCGAGCATGAGGGATGATGACCAAAGATATCACCAAATACAGCTGTTTCCTGGAAAGAAACCTGAGGTCAGCCTTTTTTGTTTTGTGTGGTATTTATGATTATATTGGAGTGCCTTTTGGATTAATTGGTGCAGGAGATACCTATCAACGGATGGTTGATAAAATCTTTTATGATCCATTGGGTCGAAGTACGGAAGTGCATGTTGATGACGTGCCGGTTGAGAATGTGAAAACGGATCTGAAGAAAGCCTCTAGGGCACCATGGAAGGAGAAAATTATTACAGAACTAAGATTTGAAAAGCTTCAACAAATGAGGATCCTCCTCGTGGGAGGAACCAGAGAATTGAAGGTCACGAGTTCACCTGACCGGAGGATACTAGTATAAACATTCATTCCCGCCACTACGCATGAGATGCTCCTCCGTGAATGAGGGGGAGTATGAGTAGAGAGAGATACATGAAGGATGCTAAACATATTATACTGAGAGAGATACGTGGAGGACGTTGTGTAGATCATGCAGATTTCTGGTCCACAATGCTAGAGATGCGAAAGAGTTGAAAATAACACAACCTAAGTAAAGCGTGTGCGGTACACTTCTTTTGTTGCCTTTTGTGTTTATTTTGATATCCCGGGACATGATGTCCCCCTGAATGTTGATAACTATTTCACCTTGATGTTTGAGGATAATAAATTAACGAGATAAATCATGAAGAAAAGCAGGGATATAGGCCGGGCCCAGAGATCGGTCCTAGCTGGAAATTATTCGATTGAAAAATCGAGATAGAGACTTGGAGATTACTCGATTGAGAGATCGAGATTGAGATTTGGAGATTACTTGATTGAGATTTGAAGATTGAGAAGGACTAGACAATGGACTTCGCAAGAGGAGGTCTCATGGAGCTGTCCAATGGAGTACATAAAACCTTTAGAGAGGTGAATGGAGTCTGAGTTGAGCTGATTACAGAGCCCCTTGGGCTCGGAGGTACTTACACACTTTCTTTATATTGATAGTTGTGTGTATGAGGAGAATTAGTTCAGACATCTGTATAAGATTTGAATCCTGGTTATACATGTTTGAGGATTCTTTAGTTCACAACTTTATACTTGAGAGATGCGTTTTGAAAATGGAGTTTGTGGTTATACACATGATATATGTGTTTATTTGGAGGATACCGAGTTTATAATTTTAAACATGAGATATGTGTGGCTGGAGAAACCTGGTGTTGGGATAACATATGTCAGGATCTATCGGGATGACCTCATAAACACAAATTTAAATTAACAATTATTACTAGCATGAATTTACCTAAGTGAATTCAAATAATAATTCATCCAACAACAACATGCAAATAATATTCACGTAAAAGATCCTAGCATGCGGAATTTCTAGGAGTTTACGTAAACGTACCCGTTGGAGAGACGATCTGAGACAGACAGGATCAAGTATCTGGATACCCACCAAAAGTCCTTCTCAAGTATTCCCAAGTCCTCGTCCAATAACCCCGGTGGAAGGTCCTTCAATGCACGATTTATAAAACAAGGAAAATAAAAATATTGTTGCACCACCTTTGTGGATTTCTAATATTTCCAACACATGGAACACTAGTTGGGAATGAAAAATTCATCCCCTATTTATAAGATAAGAGGGTTCGAAATTTTGGAGCATAATTAGGGCTAGGAAAGATCTTTTCTTGATCTCCAAGAAATCTTGAATATATCCAATATATTCTTCTTTCCATGTGTATTTTTCCACAAAAATCTCACACCCTCAATATGGCCTAAATTTTCGAAAATTAAGAAAAAAATGAATTTCAAGATTGGATCTTTCTTGAATTTATGAGATATTCTTGTATTCCAAGAATACATATCTTCCATAAAATCTTTCCAAGAAAATCAAGAAAATCTTTCTTCCCTTTCTTATGCAAAATTTTTGAAAATTCCCTATTAAAGAAGCCAAGTGGGAGTTTTCTTGAATTTATGGGATAATCTTATATTCCAAGAATACATTATCTTCTTTCCATAAAATCTTTTCAAGAAAATCCTTCTCCCTCTTTTCTTTAATATTTTCAAAAATAATAGGAAATATTGCAACAATAAATTTATTTTATTTTAAACACCTTTTATTTATTAGACTATTATTTGGGCTACTTGAGGGGCCTTTAGGAGAATTAAGATGGACCTTCCAATGGACTTCTGATTTCCAATATTGAGCCGCAATATAATTCAGCCCATTTATATTAATTAATACCACTATATAATTAATATTGCACTATCCAATCTTAACCCATATTACGGTAATATGGCTCCCGGTTATTATTTCCCGTGTTTAAGATTATTTTGTCCATTAATTAATTAAGCCACTGAAAAGCTTTATATTAATTAATATATTTATCCTTAGAGTAAGGACAACCCAGCTTTATTATCCATACTGGAAAATTAATTCCACTTGCAAGATTTGGTATGATAAAGGTTTCGGGCCCACCAAGGGGACCAATCAAGCAAGACTTTTGCAAGCACACAATTCTCTGTATTAATTTAGCAACTGTCATGCAATTAATATTATTGCCCAAGATATAGGGTATCGAAGTCGCAATGATTCTCTTCCCATTTATAAGTCAAAGCAATAACTATTAGTCACACACAATCCTTATTAAGTGACAGAGATTAAGAAATCAACAACCACTGAGGTCTAACTCTTCATCCCTTAATTCAGTGCAAATGAGTTTATCCTCTCTATAGGTCCGCTTCAGCGCATCGAATGCACTAGTGTAATCTCTTAGTCAAGACAAGCTAATCTGAGCCTTACACATCAACTTCTACCAATAGATTGTTCGGATCTATCTAAGTTGTGAAACACACACTCGTTTACAAGAAACTGTTAACGTGATCTTCTATGATCTGGTATCACCACGTTAACTACAATGTAACGCGTGCTATGAACGGTTTGCAATAAATATATGTAGCATTCAATCATATTTAAAGCAACAGTGATAAACAATTTATTTCAGTAAATAAGTGTTTAATACATAGGTTATACAAAGTAAAAGTATCCTTTCATGTATAACCCCAATATCTGGTTCATTGCTTCATACATGCAGTATGTGCTTACTTTGAGAATTTGGAGTTTATACTATTATGCATGAGATTGACGTTCTTTGGTCGGAAAATAGAGTCCTACGGAATGCTTCGGGTTTAATTTAACCCCTCTTTTGATTATAATTTTAAGAAATGGCGCTCTTTGAGGGGTGTCGAGTCTAAATCATTTTAGTTAAGGTCCTGAGTTAATAAGTCCCTCGATGGACGTCAAGCTTACTCTGAAACCTTTTAGTGATGAGACTTGGAGAAAAGATACATTGAGCTGACGAAACAGATTGAATCAACCGGAGTGGATAATGATGGAAACAGGGACTCCGTGAGGAGAAGAGGGAAATTGTCCACCTGAGTGCAGAGAAGTATAAGAGCCAAGTGAAGGTTGTATACCACATGAAGGTTATTATGAGGAAGTTTGAGGAAGGTGACTTGGTCCTTTGAAGGGCCGATGACTTGAAACATGCGGGAAAACTGAAGCTAATTGGGAAGGTCCCTACAAGGTTACGCAAGCCTTGAAGGGAGGAGCATACATGCTTCAAGATATGGAAGGGAGACAGATAGCTCGCCCTTGGAATGTGTGCAACTTGAAGAGATTCCTCATTTGAGAGAAGACCTGCATCCTCGAGGAAGCAAGGGGGGTTGAGGCCCTTAATGGGTTTAAAACCCGAAAAATCTCAATGGGAGGTGACTTTAAAATTTTTGCGAATGTGTTATGCAGATTTGCTAAAGTATGTATGACAGTTAATATGAAAGCTGTTGGGAGATGAATTTAATAAAGATATATGATTTTGATTAAGATCCCAAAACCCCTAAGTATGACATGTTCAGAATGATCTTGATAGTTGAGTCAGGATTCAGTTTTAGAGTATTCAGGATGTTATCTGCAAAATGTATAGTCAGCAGATATAGTTTAGGATAGGTTCTGAAGACTCTGAAGAACTCAGTATGTTTTCAAGTATCCGAAGTTTCAGGATGAAATCGAGATATCAAGACTCAAAGATGATATCGAAAAAATCAAGACTCAAAGACGAAGACTCAAGACATCACCAAAGATAAACTACAAAGATTCAAAGACCTCAAGATTCAAAGACCACAAGACTCGGAAGACCTCAAGACTCGAAGACTCAAAAACACGTACATGTAAGATCAAGAATCAAGATCAAGAGTATCAAGGCACAAGATCATCAAGACTCAAGAATATATCAATGCTCAAGATGAACTCGAAAGTGTTCCGAGGCACCGATAATATCTATCTCGAAGGATGCAATCGAGAAGATCGCAATTCCTTAAGAAGTTAGATATTTCAAGACATTCAAATGCGCATAAAAAGGAACTAAGTCAAGTGTTGTTAAGGTTATATCAAACTCGAGTCTCGAACCAAAAGAGCCGCTGAAGGTGTCTACCTTTAACCGAGACAAAAGTCAAAAAGAGGAAGACGACATCGCACCATCTTGACAATCGACGAAGGACAAAAGTTGAAAAAGATGTCGGATGTACAAAAGTTCCGCATCGCAAAAAGTGAAGACCGCCTACATGAAAAGCTATTACCTAAAAACGTGTTAGGGAGTTTCAAACCCTAAATATAGCCGTTTCACACACCACAAGAGGGAACTCACGGGTTATCTCTCCAACGGATAGTTTTCAAAAAGTGACCTTGGTGTATGCCTATAAATACTTGGTGACCCTCTACATTGTAAGGTTACGGAAATTTATACGCAACTCAAAGCTCAAACTTATTCTGCAAAAAGTTAAAGCACTTTCGAAAAACTTAGAATTTCCCAAGTGCTTCTATATTGAAGAGAGCTCACTATACTAAGCCTAGCTTGATAAAATTTATCCAAAGCTTAGTCGAGATATCCTAACCCTTTGCATTGTACTTCATTGTAAAGGATATCTCATCCTAGTTGAAACCAACCGAGAAACCCCAAACCCTTGAGAAGGTAGTTGGAGTGTGTTTGTTGGTGAGAAGAGTTGTAAAGAGTTAGTAAACTACGCCGTAGTAGTCGAAAACTCTAGAGGAGAAGTTAGTAAGCTACTGTGGGTAGTCCGAAAAGCTTGTGTGTGATTGAGTAAGTAAACTACGGAGGTAGTCGTAAAACTCAAGGTCGGGTTGAGTAAGTAAACTACGCGAGTAGTCGTAAAACTCGTACGAAGTTGAGTAAGTAAACTACGAGGTAGTCGAAAAGCTCGAAGTTGATAGTGAATTTCTCTCAAGAGTCGTGAGAGTGGGCGAGGAGCTTGAGTCTTTGAACCACTATAATTGTTGTGTTCTTTATTGCTTTCCTTATCTCGTATTTAAATCGTTGCATTAACTTGTTTTGAAAGCATACTTTTCAATTGATATTCGGTTGGAATCAATCCACCTTGAAGTTGCATAAGTGAATCACGGCCTAATCACTATTTCAATTAAGGGGAGGTTTTTAAAGAAAGCTTAAAACGAGTATAATCTAAAGGGCCAACATTCCGCACGGTCGAGTAGCTAGAACAGATAGTTATCAAACCGAACTCTCTTCCGAGGATTCAATAAGTTAGTTATCGATCCAAGTAACTCGGGATCTCGACACTCGGGACTCGGTTGGGATTATCTCGAGGTATCCGAAAGCATTTCGGGATCACTGTCTCGATGAGACTTTGACTCAGAGCGATCTGTGGCTTCTCGAACCTAATCTTCGAGACTATCGACCCAAAGTGACCTCGATAAGAAATTTTTAAAAACACCAACACGTGTATTCCCATACACGTGTAAGACTTCGTTTACACCGACCAACAAGTGGTATCGAGCGGTGGTTCAACTTGACCACTCACCGTGTTGACCAAAGTTTTATTTTCAAAAATACTTGTGGTCTATCCGAATCGATCTTATTTGCTAAATTTTTTTTTTTTTTTTCAAAAGATCGGAAAAATGTCTTCTAAAAACTTCCCATGTTCTCGATGGGAGAACTATGATCTATGGAGATCGAGAATGCAGGCTCATCTCAGATTCCAAACATGAGCGTATGTGGAGAGTGGTCTCTCAAGGACCATTCCAGTTCTTGTGGTGAATCCCAGAGGAATGTAAGATGAGAGAATTAATCCTAGAAAGCAGAATTTCCTAAGTCCGATGACCAACCGACTCATGAGGAGAGAAAGTTAGTCAATCTAGACTACATTGCAAAAGACACACTATACAAAGACAATTGATGATGGTGTGATGGGAATGATCTCTCAACGTAATATCGCTAAAGAGATTTGGGATACACTAATTTGTTATGTGCCAAGGCACGATCATATAAAAGAAAACAAACTTTCAAAGGCAATTGGAAAGTTTGATAGTTTTGAAATGGATGATGGTGAATCAATAGACAAATTGGAAGTCAGATTCACTAGCATCATGAATGATCTAAATGCACTTGGAAAGAAATATCCACAGAGAGAAGTTACATTAAAAAATTCTTAGAGGTCCTGCATAAGAAATGGGATATTCATGCAAAGGGTGATTGAAAACACCAAGAACATTAGTTAAATGCCTTACCAACAAGTCTTCTCTGAGCTAAAAGCCTATGAATTTGTAATTGATAAGAAATCCAAAAAGGCTGACAGCAAAGATGATTCTTCATCGAGTAAGAATGTGGCTTTAAAAGCCAAAGATAAAACCTGTAAAAATAGAGAGTCCGAGAACCCCCATGCCAAAAATCGGGATGAGCTTGAGGAAAAGGTAAAGACCGATGGCAAGGAGGTTTGACAGACTTAATAGTAGATTTGGAAAATACAAAAACTGTTACAGGAACCACAGGTACCAAAAGAAACCTGAGGACAGATCAACTGAGAAGAAGAAAGACCTGGAAGCTGGAGGATCTTCATCCAAGAGAAAGGACTCCAAGTCCAAAGAAGAAAATGATCAGGATGATGATGCCAACAGATGCTATAATTGCCAGAAGAAAGGTCACTTCCAAAGATGATTGTCCGTGATTGAGTGCTAAGGAGAGAAGAGAAAGGCAAGCTAAAAGAGATCGGAAGTTCTCTAGCAAAAAGGCCATGGTTGCAGAAGAAGAACACTCTGAGGAGGGATCTAGCTCTTCATATGAGATATTTTCAGACAGTGAAAGTGATGACATCTGTCTTGATGGCCATTGAGGAGGTAAGCTCTTCTTTCTCTGTTGTTGCTCCTACACTAGCACAAGAGTTTTCAAGTTCCACCGAAAAAAAATCATTTTGACCTCGATGGATTCTTTTGAGAATCGATGAAGGACTATCTTTGTTTTTACAAGGATCGCTAAATAGAACTCAAGAGCGAATAAGGAACCGAAAATTTAAAATCTAAAATGGAAAGACTCTAGCAATATTGAAATCACTTCTCAATTAATGGGAGCTATTGATGAATGGATGTTCGAAAGTACAACTCTCGAGAGAAAGAGAAGTTCGATAATGTCCCTAATCGAAAAGCTAGAGAAATCCATCAAGAAATTCAAATAATCGTAATCGAGTTCAATGACCTCTCGAGAAGCATAAAAAACTCTACAGAATGAGGATAGTGCACGTAAGAAGTTAACTCTATTGAATAAAGCATCTAATGTAATAGATGAAATTCAGAGTTATCGAGATCTGCCACTATAAAATCAATTGGGATACATTCCGTGGGGAACCTCACAAGGTCATCCGAATCTTTGCATCTAGTAGCAAGAAGACTATCTTTGTAAAACCAAATGGCACCTACACTTCAAGTTTGGAGTAATGCCCAAGGTTGTAGACAAGGAAAAGGACCTATGGTCTCAAAGAAAAACCTAATGATCGGGTTAGAAAGCCCAAACCTCGGTGAAGGCTAGAAAACCCGAAAGGTCGATTGGAAAGTTTCGAGCAAGTACTTCAAAGCCTCACGCTAAGAATGCAAACCCGAAAGGCTCCACACCGAACCATCGAGAGGAATCCTCGATGAGAAACACTCAAATGAGAGACATTCTCAATCGAAGAGACCAAGTCCTCAAGACAATCGAAGACCCAGATTTCAAAGATGCATAACCCGAACCTCACTTGCCTAAGGGTAAAGGTTATCTCAACCCAAGTTAACAAAGATTTAGACCAACAAGCACAAAAGCCTAAGCATCTGAATGTAAGACTGAACCAAAGAAGAATTCAAAAGCCCATGTTCATGCTAAAGCTAGCACACATATACGTAAAACCGCTAAGGCACCCAGAGTAGTGGATGTATATGTTGATGTTTATGGAAGACAAATTAGCCACTCTAAAGTGATTAGAGTTGTCGAGCGATTTGGATTCCGAAAGGTACAAATAACCTCGTAGGACCCTACACAAATTGGGTACCTAAGAATTGATCTATTTTTCGGAGGAAAACAAGGGCACTAAGTCGATGAAAGATCACATGGCACCGATGAGTAGAGATGAAAAAAGCTCTCGATATATGGTATCTTGACAAAGGATGCTGCTCAAGACATATGACAGATTCAAGAAGATGCTCAAATGACTATGTTGAACAAAAGAGGCCCACAGATCACTTTTGGAGATAACTCCAAGGGACGGATCAAGGATATGGAACTTTGGAAATCGACTCGATTCATATCCATGGTGTTTCATATGTATCCGGATTGAAGCATAACTTGTTGTCAATTAGCCAATTCTCGATAAGGGTTTCAATGTTGAGTTCTCCAAGAACTTATGTTTTGTGAAAGATGATACATCACGTAAAAGTATTATCGATTGGGTACAAGAAAAAAGGGAATGTGTATCTTGGCCGATTGAATTCAACTCCTAAAGATACATGTTTAGTTGCTAAAAGTTCCACAGATACCAAATGGTTATGGCATAAAAGAATGAATCACCTAAACTTCAAAACCCCGAACAAGCTTGCAAGATTAGCTCTTGTGAGAGGGTTGCCTAATGAAGTGTTCAAGAAGGAACACATTTGTGATCGTGCGAAAAAGGAAAACAAGTTAAAGCATCATTTAAAAGCAAAGTTGAAGTTTCTAACGAAAAGAATACTTCAGTTATTGCATATGGATCTCTTTGGTCCTATAACACCTGTGAGCACTAATGGCAGGAAATACACATTGGTAGTAGTTGATGACTACTCAAGATATACTTGGGTCATATTCTTACTTAGTAAGAAAGAGACTCGAATAAAGTCGCCAGAGTTCTTGAAAAAGGCTCGAATGAGAAAAATCTGAAAAGTGGTCAAAATCGATCCGACAAAGGAACCGAGTTTATAAATCATATCATATCTGATTATTGTGCAGAGAATGGAATTTTACATGAAACATCAGCTGCAAGGACCCCTCAACAAAATGGTGTTGCTGAAAGAAGGAACAGAACTCTGAAAGAAGCTGCAAGGACAATGATAGTTGAAGCTGATATTCCTAAAAGATTTTGGGTTTGAGGTCAACAACACCGCATGCTACTCTCGAGAATAGATCCATCTTGACCAAGAGTCAAGGCAAAACACCCTATGAGCTTTGGAATGAAAGAAAGCCTCTTGTTTTCTTTCTTTTTTCGTGTGTTTATTGCAAGTGTTTCATACACAATAATGGTAAAGATCGATTGAAAACATTTGATAGTAAAGGCGATGAAGGAATATTCTTAGGATATTCTCAAGTCAAGAAAAGTTTTCGAGTTTACAACCAGTAGGACTCTTATTGTGGAGGAAACACCTCATGTTGTTTTTGATGAATCTACTTGTGTTCGGAAAGAAAAAAACATGATGCAAATGAACCCACCAAGAGGATCACCAGATTAAGCTGAAACGAAAGATAAATCATCCATCGAACTCGAAAAGAAGAAGTCACCACTATCTATGATTGGAGTGACTCGGACTCGATAAAGAAGTTCGATGGAAATCGAGGATGGTGAGACTCAGAAACCAACACTCCAAAGGTGACCAACCCGAATGACACCAGATTCGGACTCGGGGTATGTGATGCCAATGAAGATGTGGTCACAAATGAGGCAAATTTCAATCTATCAACCAAAGGGGAACAAATGTCTCGACAATAATGTTCGAATAGAATTTCCCCGAGGAAGATGATTCCTTTCTCTGCTTTTGTTGTTCCCTCGAGTTTATTGATTTAATCGAACCTAACATTTCAAATGTTGAGGACACTATTGAAACAGAACATCAAGAAGGAAATGGTTAGATAGTCATCCTACAAGTCGATTGTGGGTGATCTAACCGAAGGTGTTAAAACAAGAAGGTTCCATGGTGAAAGTGCACTATTCCGCCGCTTCCTATCGGAGAAAGAACCTCACCGAGATTGGTGAAGCTCTACAAGATTCTCATTGGATTATTCTTTATGCAAGATGAAATTTGAATCAATTCTCAAGAAATGAAGTATGGGAGCCGGGTAGATAGACCGAAAAGGCACAATGTCATTGGAACCAAGTGGGTTTTCAAGAATAAAAGAGATGAAAACAACAACATTGTAAGAAACAAGGCAAGGCTAGTTGCACAAGGTTATTCCCAAGAAGAAGGCTTGGATTATGATGAAACCTTTGCACATGTTGCAAGACTAGAAGCCATCAGATTGTTTCTTGCATATGCTGCCCACATGAAGTTCACAGTCTATCAAATGGATGTGAAAAGTGCATTTATGAACGGTGTGCTTAAAGAAGAGGTTTATGTGGAACAACCTCCTGGTTTCAAACAGAATGACCAAGTTTACAGGCTCAGAAAAGCTTTGTACGGTCTTAAGCAAGCACCCAAAGCATGGTATGATACTCTTTCTCAGTTTCTTACTGACCATGGTTTTGTCAAAGGGACAGTTGATAGAACTCTGTTCAGGATAGAAGATGGGGAAGATATCTTCTTCGTTTGGATATATGTTGATGACATCATTTTTGGATCTCCAAACCATCAGCTGTGTGAAAAGTTTTCAACACTGATGAAAGGCAAATTTGAGATGTCAATGATGGGAGAGATGAGTTTCTTTCTAGGTCTTCAAGTGAAACAATCAAAGGAAGGAATATTCATCAACCAGGCAAAGTACACCAGAGATCTGATTGTCAAATATGGTGTACAGAATTGCAATGCAGTTAGGATTCCCATGAATACTAACTACAAGATGGATCCTGATTCTGAAGGCAAATCAGTAAGCCAGACTGATTATAGAGGAATCATTGGATCATTGCTCTATCTCACAGCAAGTAGGCCGGATATAACATTTGCTGTTGGGATATGTGCAAGATACCAAGCTAATCCTAAGGCTAGTCACATGGAGGCTGCCAAAAAGATACTGAAGTATCTTAAAGGCACAGTGAATAGAGGATTATGGTATCCAGCTGATGATAACCTTGAGTTAAGTGGTTACTCAGATGCTGATTATGGAGGTTGCAGAATTGACAGGAAGTCCACCTCAGGAACTTGTCAATTTCTAGGAAGTAAGCTGATATCTTGGTTTTCGAAGAAACAGACCTCAGTAGCAACAAGTACTACTGAAGCTGAATATATGGCTGCAGGAAGCTGCTGTGCTCAGATTCTTTGGCTCAGACAACAATTAAGGGATTATAAAGTTGTAGCCAATGAAGTACCAATATTTTGTGACAATAATAGTGCCATTGCTATTTCACAAAATCCGGTATTACACACCAGATGCAAGCATGTGGATATCAGACATCACTTCATCAGAGATCATGTTGAGAAGAAGGACACAAGGATGGAGAAAATTCATACTGATAAGCAGAGAGCTGATATCTTGACTAAACCTTTGGCTGAATCAAGATTCCAGGAACTTTCAGTTGAATTAGGGATGTTAGAACCAGGTGTATAGAGTAAAAATCAAAAATTGAAGGTTTTCAGAAGCATGAAGTTCTCTCAGATTCTCTGAGAAGCTTAGGATAAAATGGAAATACTTAATCGAGTCTCGAAACTCAGATTCTTCAAGGTCGAAGATTACTTTCGAGAGCAAAATGAACCATTTCAAGACTCAATATTATAATGACGGTTTATCAAGGTCGATTTTCGAAGAAGACCGATAGAGGAAAATTAGTCCAAGAAGTAATGACTCATGCAACTCATTTATTGCTTAAGTGAAGCTCGTAAATCATTCATAATAAATACAAAAACACACGAGGAATGTTTTTTGGCGGGATCGTTTTTAAATTCGAAGAAGGTCAATAATCATTTAATGCTCGCTACATTAATGACCAATGAGGATGTTTTGGCGGCTTACTTTTTCGAGATCGCTTGGGTTCATATACCCGATTAATCGGAGATTAATCTCAACCGCTATTTTTCACCTAACCAACACGATTCCCCACGATCTCGAAAGCTATATATACCCTAAGAAGCCTTTCAAGCCAAAATTTTATTAAACCGTTCGCTCTAAAATCCTCTGCAAATAAATCCCCTTGCCCAGAAATTCCTAAACCTTAAAGCTTCACTTCTCAAATCAATCTCTAAAATGGCTCCAACCTTGTTCGACAGATTAGCCGAAACCAACTAGCTATGGTACGAGTTCGTTGTTTCACTCGAAAGCACAACCAACTCAAAGCCAGAAGAGGAGGCTCGCGATATGATTTGATCAGCAAACTCACTTCCAACTAATCGCAAACCCACTGCACCGAGTTTGCGAAAAGAGGTAATCGAATTCATCTATAACTTTAAGGTAGATGAAGAGGACTGTATGCATTCTTCGATTACTGTATCACACTTAGAGCATTCGTCCAAATACGTAGATTTTGAAAGGGATTTGTACATAACCCCGAAAAATCTGAATGATGTTTTTGAGCTCTGTGATAGAGGAGAGGATCCTACGATGTATATGTCGGGTAGAGAGCAGGAATACTTAGATAGGATTGCTGAGAATCCTGTTAAGTTTGAGGCGACATTGCATAAGAGGCACTTAAAGCCACAATATCGTGTATTGATGGATATTGTGAGTAAATGCATCATGAGTCTTATGGGAGTTTTGAGCGGTCAAGACTCGAAGCTCGGACCGGTGGCGGATAGAGGCCTCACCCACCACCGACTTCAACTGGCTGAAATTTCTGATTCAGACGGTGAGTGAGCAGATCAAAGTTTTGAAGAAGGTTGACGGGGCGATCTCAATAAAAGGCAAGATTTACCATGCCACCAAAATTGCTTACATTTTGGAGATGTGCGAGAGAGGAGGATATCTTCGCCAATTCGACCCCATTCCCTAAATCCAAAATTCTCTTTAAACCCATTCTTTGCAAAGAAGCGGTCATCGGGGAAGAGAGAAAAGAAGGTTGAATCACCATTCTTGGGTGAAAAGAGACTCAACAAACCGAAGGTTTTGTTGGAGGCAAAGATGGAGCAGGAGCAAAGATGTTGAAACCAAGGATCTTGCTCCAAAACGCAGAAGATTGGTGGTTCTCACCGATGAAGATGAAAGTGATTCTCGACGAGATTCAACCGAGCGCCTAAACCGCCGAGTTCACCATTACAAGTATTGGCTCAAAGTTATCTCGAGGATATAGGATCGGATCGGTGGAGCGGTCTTCTCGAGGTGCTCGAGACATCGCCGCCTCGATATAAAATTTTTCAGAAATTTTTAAAGGAGCTCGAGACCTCGTAGATACCTACCTTAGATGTCAGCTCGACGAAGAGCCACCGAGTCAATCTGAAGATGTGCAGTGCTCGCATGGCAGACGAGCCAGGATTCATTCAAATCGAGGATATGCCAACTCGGCCTCGTAACCCTCTCGGATGCAAACCGAGGACTGACCGCACAAACTTCGATGTTTCTGAGGCTCGTGAGCGTAATATTCTTGATGAGCTCTCGAGTGATCTATTTCTTGATCCCTTAGCGTATGTTTCAACCGAACCAAAGAGCCCAAGATGGAAGAAGGAGAGAAGTCAAGAAGGCGAGTGGAGGAGCAAGGGGAACGGTTCATTCTTGACCGCTACCCCGAGCTCAAATTTCATACCCCGATCTGCAAGATGTTTTCTTGATTAAGGACGGTCCAGATTCATCCTCAATCGAGACTCTTCCCGAGATGCTTGATATTGCCGCATTCGTAGGGGAAGACCGGTGGAATGAGGAGATAGCCTTCCCGACCGACTTCTCGTTCGGAGGACAAAGCTCAGGATGAAAAACTCCGATTTTGATGAGCTAGTTCAGAAGAAGTTGGCTTAAAGGAGAGCAATTGAAGTTGGTGCCCCGAGCAACGGAGACAAATCTAAAGATGGAGATGGGGACCAACAGGGAGATGTTGAGAAGCAGTCTCAGATGGAAACGGAGACTTCGCTTCTCGATCAACTCCGAATTGGTCAACCTCGGATCCGGCTAGAACTCTTCGTGACTAAGGCTCGATTGGAGACCGGAGCTCGGGGACGAAAGCCGAGGCACTGATGATCGACAAAGACAGAGGTGGTCGCAAAGATTCCTGAGATTGATCTCACTCCCTTGATGGAGAAACTTGAGAAGGTTGAGCCAATGATGATCAAAATTGCTCAGATGGAAGAGACGTTGGCCAATCAAGCTCAAAAGATGGAAAGTCTTTGTCACTCTTCAGAGCTGGTGCAAATTCAAAACACTCGACCACCCGATGACCTCCATGGAAGAAAAGTCAATGAGAAGTTCGGAGGGAGTCAAGGCCGAAGTTAAGTGATGAACCGGGCGTAAACACCAGGAGAGTTCTGATTTCCTAGAGGTGAAACTGCCAAAAAAGAATGAGGTGCTGATAAAGTCTGTTGTTGAGGAAATGAGCTCAATGCTCATGACCAAGATGACAGAGATGTTCAAGGAAGCACTCTTGGGCCGTTTGCCCACTTATCTCAAGAATTTTCGTGGGCCAAGAACCATCTAAGGAGGCCGGAAGACGAACAAGATCGAGATAGCGGGAGAGATTCATTGTGTGAGCAAAGAGCAATATCACATGGACACAAAGATTCTCCAGACTTCTTCCAAATTACGGTGCCAAGAAGGGGGGAAATGAAGGTGAAGACCTCGTAAAGTTCATGGCACGACGTTTTTTGGAGAAGAAGGCTCAAAAAGATGCCGAAATGTATAATTTAGCCAAAGCCTTAAAAAAAGTCGAAGCTTCCGAGAAGTTAAAGTTTGCTCGGTGGAGAAGCTTCGCTTACACTCGAAGTTTCTAAGCAAACCATGCTTGATGTGTCAAAAGAAAAACCGAAAGTGCTAGAGCAAAGGTTGGAACAAGCCAGTCACAATTTGAAATGCCTATGAAGAGGAAAGCCTCGGGTGTTGTTCAACCCGAAAAGCAAGCGTCTAAAGGCTTCTAAGCCAATCAAGAGAAAGCTGATTACGATGATGAAGAGAAAGAAGAATCTGAGTCTCAACCTCGATGAAAGTCTTCAATACTAGAAATGCTCAAGACACTCCAAATGGAACAAGCTAAGAAAGTCACCGCCTTGGTCTCGAGCATCTGTGATCGAAAGAAGATAGATGAAGATCGAAAAGAAGATAAGTTTATGGCAAGAGGAAAGGAACATCAAAAGCGCTAAAGTGGCCCCGTTGATAAATGGATGCCCATTAAACTCAACGATATGTGGGAAGAAGTCAAGAGAACCTTCGTCAATTATGATGTTCTCGTGGAATGGAGAGGGGAAGGCTCGGATCGAAATGAAGCATTCATTGAGTATCTCCTTACCTTCTATCCAAAGTATCTACAGAGTGGATTAACCTTGCGGATGAAGGAGAAGTATGATATAGTAGCCCGGTCCATATTCCTATCCTCTTCCAAGACTTGATAATGGCTTGGTGAATGAGAAGACCATTACTCAAGAGATTGCTCAGTATGCTGGTCAGTTGGGTCTAACAGGAAATAGTCCAGACATCATCAAGGAAAGAAATGAGCTGAAGAAGAGATTCTTCGGAATGTTCGATCTGAAAGTGCCCAATGATGAAGTTGAGAATGAAACAAAATCAAGAGCAAAAGACCCAAGAGCCAAATCAAGATCAAGATCAAGACTCGAGAAGATTCTGTAATCTTTAAATTTTTGTCTTTTTGATTTTGTTGATAAACTCATTGTAATCTGTAATGGTATACTCATCATCAATGAAGATTTATCATTATGCTCAAAAGATAATATCTCATTATCTTATTTACATGTCTTTTATTTTGATATGCCTGAATGTATGATGATATAGGGGAAATTGTCTGAATTTAAAAAAAAAATGTAAGTATTTGGTAATGAACTATTTAAAGAGATTCATTACTGAAGAAATTGCTGAATGATTAAACTGCTGAGAAACTCTGAAATTGTTGGGAGATTCTCTGATTTAAGAAATTGTTGGGAGACAACCAATCTTGTAATAGGATAAACCAAAACCCGAGTATAGGTTATATGTTTTTGTAACAAGATAGGTTTTGGCATCATCAAAAAGGGGAAATTGTTGGGAGATGAATTTAATAAAGATATATGATTTTGATTAAGATCCCAAAACCCCTAAGTATGACATGTTCGAGAATGATCTTGATAGTTGAGTCGATTCGGTTTTAGAGTATTCGGGATGTTATCTCGCAAAATGTATAGTCGCAGAGATATAGTTTAGGATAGGTTACAAGACTCAAGAACTCAAGATGTTTACAAGTATCCAAGTTTCAGGATGAAAAATCGAGATATCAAGACTCGATATGATATCGAGTAATCAAGACTCAAAGACGAAGACTAAGTACATCAGTCAGTATAAACTACAAAGATTCAGAAGACCCTAAAGATTCGAAGACCACAAGACTCGAAGACCTCAAGACTCGAAGACTCAAAAACACGTAAGACGGAAGATCAAGAATCAAGATCAAGAGTATCAAGGCACAAGAATTATCAAGACTCAAGAATATATTGAATGCTCGATATGAACTCGAAAGTGTTCCGAGGCAATCGATAATATCTATCTCCAAGGATGTAATCTTGGAAGATCGCGATTCCTTAAGAAGTTAGATATTGCCAAGACATTCAAATGCGCATAAAAGGAACTAAGTCAGAAGTGTTGTTAAGGTTATATCAAACTCAGAGTTTGTAACCAAAAGAGCCGTTGAAGGTGTCTACCTTTAACTGGAGACAAAAGTCAAAAAGAGGAAGACGACATTGTACCATACTGACACTGACAGTGACAGGTCGCTGAAAAAGATGTCAGATGTACAAAAGTTCCAGACTGCAAAAAGTGAAGACCGGCTACATGAAAAGCTATTACCTAAAACGTGTTAGGGAGTTTCAAACCCTAAATATAGCCGTTTCACACACCACAAGAGGGAACTCACGAAGCTATCTCTCCAACGGATAGTTTTCAAAAGTGACCTTGGTGTATGCCTATAAATACTGGTGACCCTCTACATTGTAAGGTTACGGGAAATTTATACACAACTCAAAGCTCAAACTTATTCTTGCAAAAGTTAAAGCACTCGAAAAACTTAGAATTTCCCAAGTGCTTCTATATTGAAGAGAGCTCACTATACTAAGCCTAGCTTGATAAAATTTATCCAAAGCTTAGTCGAGATATCCTAACCCTTTGCATTGTACTTCATTGTAAAGGATATCTCATCCTAGTTGGAAACCAACCGAGAAACCCCAAACCCTTGAGAAGGTAGTTGGAGTGTGTTTGTTGGTGAGAAGAGTTGTAAAGAGTTAGTAAACTACGCGTAGTAGTCAGAAAACTCTAGAGGAGAAGTTAGTAAGCTACAGGGGTAGTCTGAAAGCTTGTGTGTGATTGAGTAAGTAAACTACGGAGGTAGTCAGAAAACTCAAGGTCGGGTTGAGTAAGTAAACTACGCGGAGTTAGTCAGAAAACTCAGGGCCGAGTTGAGTAAGTAAACTACGAGGTAGTCGAAAAGCTCGAAGTTGATAGTGAATTTCTCTCAAGAGTCGGGGAGAGTGGGCGTGGGAGCTTGAGTCTCTGAACCACTATAATTCTTTGTGTTCTTTATTGCTTTCCTATCCGTGCTTAATTGTTGCATTAACTTGTTTTGAAAGCATACTTTTCACTGATATTCAGTTGGAATCAATCCACTGAAGTTGCATAAGTGAATCACAGCCTAATCACTATTTCAATTAAGGGAAGGTTTTTAGCAAAGCTTAAAACGAGTATAATCTAAAGGGCCAACCATTCCGCACGACTGAGTAGCTAGAACAGATAGTTATCGAATCCGAACTCTCTTACGAGGATTGATGAAGTTAGTTATCGATCCAAGCAACTTCGGGATCTCTGACTTTTCGGGACTCGGTTGGGATTATCTCGAGGTATCTGAAAGCGGCTTCGGGATCACTTGTCTCGATGAGACTTTGACTCAGAGCGATCTGTGTTTCTCAGAACCTAATCTTCAGGACTATCTGACCCAAGCTGACCTCAGTAAGAAAAAGGTTTAAAAACACTGAACACATGTATTCCCCCCCCATACACGTGTAAGACTCGTTTACACCGAGACCAACAAAAGCAAATAAGAACACACGTATTTTTATAGTGGTTCGGAGTCCAACTCCAACATCCACTCTTCCCTATCAGCAGGGGCACCAACTAAACCAACTGGACTTAGATTAATGTGTTAGTCCAACACAATACAACAGATGTTTAATGAGTTCTCACTCTCTCGGGACTTATCTCCCTCATGGGATCGCCTATAGATGTTTAATGAGTTCTCACTCTCTCGGGACTTATCTCCCTCACGGGATTGCCTATTAACTACCTTACTTAACAACTAATTCTCTCTCAAGAAAGGGTTTGGGTTTGGGGTTATTTCCAACTAGGTAAGATTTTCCCTTACATTGTTTTAGCCTTTAAGCTAAGGTTGGAAAAATCTCTCAGCTTATGATATGACATTTATGCTTAGATATAATGAAGAACACTCTTGGGTAAATCTGGATATTTAATGCTCTGTGTTCTTGAATGTAGATGCTTGAATATCTGGCTTTAATCTTCACTTTGCAGCATCCTCCATTTTCTTCTTTTCAAGATAGTTCAATGTATTTATAGTGTGGATTTGAATATTACCGTTGGAGAGTAAATTCAAATCCATACTAATAGTCTTCCAGCTTTTCTTTGTCCTTTTGCACTGTTGCTTGCAACTTTATGTCACATCCATATATGTATTGTCATCTTCTCATTGGCCAGCTTTTTGTGTGTCTAATCGGATCCGATTTATTTCCGACATCGATTCTTTTTTTTATTTGATTTTTACGATTTGATTTTTGATTTCAGTTTTCTGATTTCAGTTTTCTGATCTCAGTTTTCTAATCTCAATTTTCTGATCTTAGTTTTCTGATTTCTTCTCGCCTGATCTGATTAGCTCACTTTCGATCGGATCAAGACAAAGATCAGTCAAGAACATCAAGATTTGCCGATTCTCGATTTACGATCGGCACATTATCTGCCGACGATTCGATTTACGATCAACACAAGATTCTCAGACGATTTCGATTTCGATTAGCACAACATCTGCACGTATTCTAATTTCTGATCATCACAACATCTTCATGTATTCTAATTTTTGATCAGCACAACATCTGCACGTATTCTGCACAGCATCTGGAACTCATCAATCTCGTTTTCTCTTGATCAGCCTAGTTTTCTCTTGATGAGTTCCCCATCAATTTGTTACCTGTAAGAATAAAACTAAGTCTAAAAACACAAACTTTCTATACAACTTAGCTTGTCCTATTACACGGTGTTTTGGCATAATAATCAAAACTAAAATTATCCCAACAGGTGTCGTGTTGGGAAATAAGGGGTGCCCGGATCTATTCGAGATGAATTTAAATACATATTTAAATTAATCAATTAATTACTAACATGAATTAATCCTAAATCAATTCACCATAATAATTAAACAAGCAAATAAACAACATGCGTACAAGTAATCCACGTAAATCCTAAGCATGCAGAATCTAGGAGTTACGAGATTACATACCTCTTGTAGAGACAACCGTTGGGACGATGGATCAACCCAAAGAGTCTTCCCAAATATGTCCCACATCCACGAACGTAATCCGGTGGGAGGATTCTCAACGAACGATTTTAATTTAAAGGAGAAAATAAAATATTTGTCACCACCTTTGTGGATTTCTAATTTTTCCAACACATGGAATTGTCTTGGAGATGAAAAATTCATCCCCTATTTATAGGACTAGGGGGGGCGAAAATTTGGTCAAGTTGGGCATTGGGAAATTTCCTTGCTTCTTCCTCAAGATACAATCTAGAGTATATCCAATATATTCTATTTCCCAAAATATCTCCCAATAAATCTTCTCCTCCTTTTGTCACACAATTTTTGAAAATATCCAATAAAATAGAGAAGAAATAAGATCTTTTACTTTTCTTGAATTTATGGGATAAACTTGTATCTCAAGAATACTTATTCTATAAAATCTTTCCAAGAAAATCAAGAAAATCTTTTCTCTCTCCTACTCATATTTTTCGAAAATTTTAAGGAAAAATAGGCAAAATATTTTCTTCTCCTTTTCATTAATTGGACTTTAATTTGGGCTATTTGAGGGGCCTTTAGGAGAATTAAGATTAGACCTCCAATGGGCTATGAAACTATAATATTTAGCCAAAATATTATTCAAGCCCATTAATATTAATTTATTCCAGTATAAAATTAATATTGAACTATCCATCTTAACCCATATTACGACTTCACAATAATATGGCTCCCGGTCATTATTTCCCGTGTTTAAGATTATCTTAGTCTATTAATTAATTAAGCCACTGAACAGACTTTATATTAATTAATATCTTTGTCCTTGGAGTAAAGACAACTCAGCATTATTATCCATACCGGAAATAAATTTCCATTTGCAAGATTTGGTATGATAAAGATTCTAAGCCCACAAAGGGGACAAATCAAGCAAGACGTGCTTGCACACGATTCTCCGTATTAAATCTTAGCAATCGTCGTGTAATCAATAATATTGCCCAAGATACAAGGTATCGAATCGCATTGATTCTCTTCCCATCAAAAGTCAAAGCAATAGTTATTAATTTCACACGATCCTATTTAAGGAACGGAGATTAAGAAATAACGAACCATTGAGGTCTAATTCTTGTATATTCAGTACCGAAGAATTTATCTTCCTGTAGGTCCTATTCAGCGCATCATAATGCACTAGTGTAATCTCTTGGTCAAGACAAGCCAATCTGAGACTTACACTTCAACCTTTCATGATGGATTGTTCATTTCCATCTGGGTTGTGAATTTGTACTTAATCACGAGGGACTGTTAATTTGATCTTCTGTGATCTGGTATCACCAAATTAACTGCAACGTAATATGTACTTACTTATCGAACAGGTTTGCAATAAATATATATAACATTCATTCATATTTAGTGCAACTGTGATAAATAATTTATTTCAGTAAATAAATAAGAAATTCAGTTTGGTTATACAAAGTAAAAAGCATACTTTTCAGTATAACCACAACATGTCGAATTGAGAAAAACCTTTTGATTAAGAACTTGAGAAAAGCCTTTTGAATAAGGCATTGAGAAATTGAGGCCCTCAACGGGTGTCGAATTGAGAAACCTTTTAATAAGGTTCTGAGAATTTAAGGCCCTGAAAGGGTGTCGAATTGAGAAACAAACCTTTTTTATTAAGGTTCTGAGAATTTGAGGCCCTTAACGGGTGTCGAATTAAGAAACCTTTTGACTAAGGTTCTGAGAATTTAAGGCCCTTAAAGGGTGTCAAATTGAGAAACAAGCCTTTTTTATTAAGGTTCTGAGAATTTGAGGCCCTTAACGGGTGTCGAATTAAGAAACTTTTTGACTAAGGTTCTGAGAATTTAAGGCCATTAAAGGGTGTCAAATTGAGAAACGAACCTTTTGACTAAGGTTCTGAGAATTTAGGGCCCTTAAAGGGTGTCGAATTGAGAAACAAACCTTTTTGATTAAGGTTCTGAGAATTTAAGGCCCTTAAAGGGTGTCGAATTGAGAAACGAACCTTTTGACTAAGGTTCTGAGAATTTGAGGCCCTTAACAGGTGTCGAATTGAGAAAAAACCATTTGATAAAGGTTTTGAGAATTTAAGGCCCTTAAAGGGTGTCGAATTGAGAAACGAACCTTTTGACTAAGGTTCTGAGAATTTAAGGCCCTTAAAGGGTGTCGAATTGATAAACGAACCTTTTTATTAAGGTTCTGAGAATTTAAGGCCCTTAAAGGGTTTCGAATTGAGAAACGAACCTTTTGACTAAGGTTCTGAGAATTTGAGGCCCTTAACGGGTGTCGAATTAAAAAACCTTTTGACTAAGGTTCTGAGAAATTAAGGCCCTTAAAGGGTGTCGAATTGAGAAGCCTTTTGAATAAGACATTGAGAAATTAAGGCCCTTAACAGTGTGAATTGAGAAACCTTTTGAATAAGGCATTGAGAAATTAAGGCCCTTAACAGGTGGCGAATTGAGAAACCTTTGAATAAGGCATTGAGAAATTAAGGCCCTTAACGGGTGTCAAATTGAGAAGTGTTTTGAATAAGGCATGGAGAAATTAAGGCCCTTAACAGGGGCCGAATTGAGAAACCTTTATGATTAAGGTATTGATAGATTAAGGCCTTTCAGGGGTGTCAAATTGAAAACCTTTTGATTAAGGTGCTGAGACAATAAGTCCTCAATGGATGTGGAGTTTATTTGGAAAAAAAAATCATTTTTTATGATAAGATGCATTGAATTTTGAAAATAGATCAGCCAAGAAAGGCAGAAACAGTGACTCCTGGGAGGAAGGACCTCAGGAGACTGCCCAGAAGGAGACAATATATACGAGATCTCTTGGACTTAGAGGTATTCGTGTGAACCCTTTTTAAGTGATTGCTTAAAAAACTCTTTACTTATTGAGATTGAGAAACCCGCTCAACTAGAAAAGATTGAGCCGTATTGAAAACTTGAGATTTGATTGGATGCATGTAAGAGATTGAAGGCATGTATATGCTTTGTTTATGCATGAGAAATGTGTTTAATTTGAGGAGATTGATTTCGTAACTTTATGCATGAGAAATGTGTTTAGTTTGAGGAATTTGAGCTTTGTTTGCGCATGAGAAGTGTGTTTAGAAAAATGAGGTTATGCATGAAAAATTTGTTTAAATTGGATATGAAAAATTTGGAGGAATTCCCGGAAAGAGAGATGATTGGAAAAGAAAACGGCGGAAAAAGAAAGACGATGACAAGAAAGAATATCGAGAAAGAAATGAAAAGAGACGATTCAGAGATGCTGAATGGAGAGTTTAAGGGATGGCTTAGTGGGACCCTAGTTTATCAGAAATCAAAGAGTTGTGCATTCGAAAGACCCGTCTAATTAGGAGTGAGCGGGAAAAATTGCCAGGTGGGACAAATTACCTCCCTCGAGGGAGGTAAACATGATGAGGAACCTGAAGAGAGTGATTTCCTCTCGAGAGTAGAGTTACTTCTAGAGAGTAAGGGGGAGTAGTTGATGGGGAATATTCATGTCGTCCAATGGGAAAAAGACACATGGAGGTTTTATCACATATTAGAGAGATTGAAGAATAATTGCATGAGTCAAACCAATGAAGAGATTAATTGGGCTTGGCTGAGAAGCCCAAGACTCTGATATTTGAATAGATCATAAAGGCCCCTAGCTAAGGGGCCTGGAGAAAAGCGAGGCTCAATGGAGTGAAACGAGCTGAAAAGATAGGCCCAGGAGGATAACCTGGGCCCTAGAGATTGAGGATTCAAGGAGCTGGGCCGAACTGGGCTGATGAATCTAAGAAGATTGGGCCCAGGGGAGCCGGCCCCAAGAACGTGGACCTTGGTCTGAGAGATGCCTTAGAGGGCTTAATGAGTAATGGTCTGTGGGATGAGAGACTAATCTCGACCGTTGAGAGAAGAGGATATCAACGGTCAGAGAGTATTGATCTGCGTGAACTAAGAAGTGGGCTGAGGGAGACAGTTCCGATATTTAGGGGGTTACATGCATGTAATACCCACACTTTTAGTACTATTATTTGGCCAATACGTTTCATGCATTACATGCATTTTATATTATTTACGAATAAAGTTATTAATGTCTTATTGGGGATTTTGCATTATTTATCATGCGTGTAATTGTTTTAAATGTGAATTATTTGTTACACTTATACGTGATTAGTGGTGAGACAATCCTTATATAATTTATTGAGATTTAATGATATGTGAGTGCACACTGTGAATTATTTAATTATCCTATAAATTAAGTGTAAATAATTTGAGAATTAATTAATAATATTAATAGATAGAAATTAAAGTAAATATATAAATATATATATAATACATAAACTTAGTAGGGTATATTGTGTATTATATATATAATAATAGTAATAATACTAATAAAAATAATGGTATTAAAGTAATAGAAAACTTGCCTATTAAGAATGATCGAGGCGTTGGGCTTATATATGTTTATCCATCTATCTGTTGGGAAATTAGGGGTGCCTGGATCTATTCGAGTTGAATTTAAATACATATTTAAATTAATCAATTAATTACTAACATGAATTAATCCTAATTCAATTCAACATAATAATTAATGAACGAATAAACATCATGCGTACACTTATTTCACGTAAAACCTAAGCATGCAGAATCTAGGAATTACGTAAATACTAACCTCTCGTAGAGACAACCGCTGAGACGAAGGATCTACCCAAAGTGCCTTCTCAAATATGTCCCACGTCCACGAATACAATCCGGTGGGAGGATTATCAACGAACGATTTTAATCGTTAAAAGAAAAAGAAAAATTTTGGCTACCACCTTTGTGGATTTCTAATTTTTCCAACACATGGAATTGCACTTGGGGATGAAAAATTCATCCCCAATTTATAATACTAAGGGGTTCGAAATTTTTGCCCTAGGAATAAGATGGGAAAATCTTTTTCTTGATCTCCAAGAAATCTTGAATATATCTAATATATTCTTTTCTCCATATTTAAAATATTCCACAAAAATCCCACCTCCTAATATTAAGGGAATTTTTGAAAATTCCAATTAGTTAGGAAAGAAATAAGATCTTTGACTTTTATTGAATTTATGGGATAATCTACATATTCCATAAAATCTTTCCAAGAAAATTAAGAAAATCTTTTCTCTCTTCCTACCCAATATTTTCGAAAATAATAGAGGAAAAATAGCCAAAATATTTTCTTCTCCTTTTCATTAATTGGACTTTAGTTTGAGCTATTTGAGGGGCCTTTAAGAGAATTAAGATTGGACCTCCAATGGGGCTATGAACCTTTAATATTTAGCTAAAATAATATCCAAGCCCATCAATATTAATTTACTCCACTATAAAATTAATATTGAACTATCCATCTTAACCCACATTACGACTTCACAATAATATGGTTCCCGGTCATTATTTCCCGTGTTTAAGATTATCTTAGTCCATTAATTAATTAAGTCACTGAACAAACTTTATATTAATTAATATCTTTGTCCTTGGAGTAAAGACAGCTCAACATTATTATCCATACCGAAAATAAATTTCCACGTGCAAGATTTGGTATGATAAAGATTCTGAGCCCACCAAGGGGACAAATCATGCAAGCGTACTTGCACGCGATTCTCCGTATTAAATCTTAGCAATCGACATGTAATTAATAATATTGCCCAAGATACAAGGTATCGAATCGCATTGATTCTCTTCCCATCATAAGTCAAAGCAATAGTTATTAATTTCACACGGTCCTATTTAAGGAACGGAGATTAAGAAATAACGCACCACTGAGGTCTAATTCTTGTATATTCAATACCGAAGAATTTATCCTCCTGTAGGCCCTTTTCAGCTCATCAGGATGCACTAGTGTAATCCCTTGGTCAAGACAAGTCAATCCGAGCCTTACACTTCAACCTTTCATGATGGGTTGTTCATTTCTATCTGGGTTCTGAATTTGTACTTAGTCACGAGAAACTGTTAATTTGATCTTCTGTGATCTGGTATCACCAAATTAACTACAATGTAACACGTACTGACTTTATCAAATGGGTATGCAATAAATATATATAACATTCATTCATATTTAATGCAACATGTGATAAATAATTTATTTCAGTAAAATAAATAAGAAATTCAGTTTGGTTATACAAAGTAAAAGCATACTTTTCAGTATAAGCCCAACAATATCCCACTTATACTCAAAGTCTGCTTTTAAGTATACTACAGCATGTCTCGTATTCTATGTGACATCTAATGTCACCCTACACGAACCTAATAATATTTCTCCCACTTATACTCAAAGCAGATTGACAATGCTCTTGACACCCATTCCTTCCACATGTCTCTCGAATGTACTCTGAGGCAGACCCTTTGTGAATGGATCTGCTAGGTTGTCTTCAGACGCAATCTTTACCACCTCTAAATCTCCTCTCTTAACAATTTCTCGTATAAGATGGTATTTTCTTTTTATGTGTTTGCTGGCCTTGTGGGCTCTCGGTTCCCTAGAATTTGCAACTGCTCCGGTGTTATCACAGTAAACCGTGATCGTGCTGGGCAAATCCGGAACGACGTCCAAGTCCACCAGGAAGTTTTTGAGCCAAACCTCTTCTTTCGCTGCCTCACAAGCAGCTACATATTCGGCTTCCATGGTAGAATCGGCGATGCATTTCTTCTTAACGCTTCTCCACGTCATGGTTCCTCCCCCCATACAAAACACACTACCCGAGGTTGACTTTCTGGAGTCTATGTCTGATTAGAAATCTGAATCCGTATAACCGACGGGGATTAGACTGTCCGATTAATAAACTAACATTCTGTCCCGTGTCCTCTTCAGATACTTCAGAATGTTCTTAACCGCAGTCCAATGCTCTTTCCCAGGGTTACTTTGATATCTTGCAACCATTCCTACGGCGAAGCAGATATCCGGTCTCTTGCACAGCATCGCGTACATGAGGCTTCCCACAGCCGAAGCATAAGGGATGCCCTTCATGTCATCTATTTCCTTTTGTGTCTTGGGACACATTTCCTTGGATAGATGGATTCCATGTCTGAAAGGTACAAAGCCTTTCTTGGAATCTTACATGCTGAATGGCTTCAAAACGGTATCTATGTATAAAGCTTGCGAAAGCCCGATCATCATTTTCTTGCGATCTCGAGTGATCTTGATCCCTAGGACGTGACCGACTTCTCCCAAGTTCTTCATATCAAATTATTTTGACAGCCATGCCCTTATGTCTGACAACATCTTTACATCGTTCCCGATGAGCAGTATGTCGTCTACGTATAGTACCAAGAATACCAAGGCAGTTTTGTCACGCTTTTTATACACACAACTTTCGAAACTATTTTGATCAAAACCGTAGGATTTTATAACTTGATCAAAACACTGATTCCAAGCACGGGATGCCTGCTTCAGCCCATAAATGGACTTCTTTAGCTTGCAAACCAGATGCTCTTGGCCTTTTTCAATGAAGCCTTCGGGTTGTTGCATATAGATTTCTTCGTCAAGACTTCCGTTGAGGAAAGCTGTCTTGACATCCATTTGCCAGATCTCAAAATCTAGATGCGCAGCAATCGACAAGAGAATTCGGATGGACTTGAGCATGGCTAGGGGCGAAAAGGTTTCCTCATAGTCGATCCCTTCTTTCTGAGTGTACCCTTTCGCCACGAGTCTCGCTTTAAAGGTTTCAACCTTCCCGTCCGGTCCCCTTTTTCTCTTGTATACCCACTTGCATCCATTGGGTTTTACCCCATTAAGTGGTTCGACTAGCTCCCACACTTTATTGTGATCCATTGAACCCATTGTTTGCCAAGATGTCGCATCCTTGACTTGGATCGCGTCGTTGTAGGACCATGGATCTGATTCTTCTCCCGAGATCAAGTCTGATGACTCTCTAATCCCTAAGTATCTCTCGGGTTGCTGAACAACCCTCTCACTGCGACGAGGTTCCGATTGTGTAGGAGTGACGTGTGGTATGTCTTCTTGTACAGTTGGCAACAGAGTTGGCCCCTTAAGTTCTTCCAAGGTAATCTCACTTCTAGGCTTTTTATCGTTCATATAGTCTTCTTCCAAAAATCTAAAGTGCGTACTGATTACGACCTTTTGATCTTCGGGACCATAGAACATGCATCCCTTCGTTCCTTCGGGGTATCCTATAAACAACCTTAATTTCGAACGTGAATCCAATTTCCCGGCTTCCCTATCCAACACGTATGCCGGACACCCCCAGATCCTCATGTGTCCTAAGCTGGGCTTTCGCCCCGTTCACAATTCCCTAGGGGTTTTTGGAACCAATTTGGATGGCACTAAGTTCAGAATATAAGTCGTTGTTTGCAAGGCGTAACCCCAAAACGATCTTGGTAAATCTGCATAACTCATCATTGATCTTACCATTTCTAGAAGTGTTCTGTTTCTTCGTTCTGCAACCCCGTTTTGTTGAGAGGTACCGGGTGCAGTCAACTTGGATGCAATCCCTTCTTCTGACAAGTAGTTCAAGAATTCATCGCTGAGGTATTCGCCTCCACTATCGGATCGTAGAAACTTGATACGCTTTTCCTTATGATTCTCTGCTTGAGCCTTAAATTCTTTGAATTTATCAAAGGTCTCAGATTTATGCTTCATTAGGAAAATGTATTCATAGCGCGAGTAATCATCGATAAACGTAACGATATACTCGTAGCCGCCTCTTGCTTTGATTTGCATTGGACCACATACATTGGTATGGACGATCTCCAACACTTCTTTAGCTCTAAGCCCCTTGGCTCCAAATGCCCTCTTGGTCATTTTACCCTTCAAACATGATTCGCAAGTTGGAAATGGTTCAACCAGGAAAGATTACAATGAACCATCTTGCACCAACCTTTGGATCTTTTTTGGATTAATATGACCTAATCTTAAGTGCCAAAGAAGTGTCTCGTTCACATTTGTCGAACGTTTCCTTTTGCTCGAAATAGTAGATGAGTTATAGGATGCATTGTGTGTGTGATGTGCACAGTTAATAATGTAGAGATTGTTCTGTAATGTTCCATGACAGATAACCACATCGTTACGAAAAACAGTAACATGCTCATTAAAAAATAACAGAATATCCATCAACAAATAGTTTTGAAACTGAAATAAGGTTTTTACGAAAAACTGGAACATAAAGAACATCTCTTAAAATTAAACTCTTGTCTTCAAAAGACAGGTGCACGTCTCCCACTGCTTCAGCTGCCACTCTCGTAGCATTGCCCAGCGTGACGAGGATCTCTCTTCCACTAAGTTGTCGGGTCCGCTTGAACCCCTACAAAGTGAAACAAACATGATCAGTGGATCTCGTATCCACTACCCACGAATGGGTAGCATACGCTACTAAACAAGTTTCAACAACTAGTGCGAGAGAATTACCTGTCTTTCCATTCCTCTTGGGTTTGGAACAGGCTGACCTCCAATGTCCTTTTTCACCGCAGTTAAAACACTTTCCCTTGGCCGGTTTCTTTACTCCACCCTCCCTCTTCACCTTTCCTTTGCCCTTGGCAACACTTGAGTTAGCTTCACTTTTGGTCCTTCTCTTCTTCTTACCTCCATTTGGTCTAGAAGAGGAAGATGGACCCGCCGTCGCTAGGGCTTGGCTGCTCTCTCCCAATATTCCTTCAGCCGAAACTAAAGCTTGTAGCAGATCAGGCAGGGAAAACTTCTGATTGTTCATTTGGTAATTGAGCCTGAACTGCTCGAAGCTTTTGGGCAGGGAATGGAGTATGAAATTGATCTGGGTCTCGATGTCATATTCAGCAACCAAGTACCTCAAGTTTGTTAAGGTGAGCCATCATCTGGAGAACGTGTTCCCTTACGGGCGTTCCCTCCACCATTTTCATTGAGAGCATGTCTCTCATGGTGATCTGGCGAGCCACACGGTTCTGATGTTGGAACATCGCTTTAAGATTGACCATGATGTCTGCAGCAGTTTCAACGTTTTGGTGTTGGTGTTGCAACACATCTGACATAGAAGCCAAGATGGTACACTTTGCCATTTCGTTGGAACGCTCCCAGTCAGCATACTCTTTCTTTTCCATTTTACTAGACTCATCAGTCGGCTTTTCTGGTTTGGGCGTGGTAAGGACCCAGTTATGGTGTTGTGCAGTGAGGACAATAGTAAGTTTTCGATACCAATCAACAAAGTTTTCTCCAGTAAGCAAGTTGTCTTTCAGTATATTGAACAGTGGATTAAAAGGTAGCGACATGATGATACTGAAAATAAACATACATCTTGTGTTAATGTCCGGATCAACACAAAGAAAATCACATAATTCGATCACATGATTCATATTGAAATCTCAAAAAAAAATATGAACATGCATCAGTCAACATCTCAAAATAGCTTTAAATGAGCCTCTTGGGAGGGTCATCATTTAAATCACATTCAAGCAGGTTACAAACAAGAACATTTACAAACCTTTAATTAAAAAAAATTAATAGTTGGCTCCCACTTGACCAATATAAAATTGACAGGGACTTCGGCGAAGTATATGCATATCAATTTTATACCTAAGTAATAACCATGATTAAATACAGAATTACTACTTCGTTTTGATCGAGCCTCTTGGGAGGGTCATCGTCGCCACTAATAATAATTCACAATCATCCTTTTGAGAATTTATTTATGCGAAAGCTATCTTTTGGTCGTCCCTTAGGGGAATTTCTCCAAAAGAATTCACAAATAAATAAATCATGGAGGTCGAAATTAATTCGATTCATAATCAAATTAATTATTAAAACATACTAAGTAATTTTTTAATTTGAGATTTTTCCTTGAGCAATTCTCATGCAAACAAATTTAAACAAATTAAATAAAGCACAAGAAAATACAACAATAAATCAAGCAAAGTAGAAAAATAAACATATTGGGCACAAATTGTCCAATTGTCATGGTTTGATTTTTCTTGGCTTGATTTTGAAGAAACACCATCTTGAATTTCTCCCACTCGAACGTCTCGAAAAAACACATCCCAGACACCGAGCCAGGCCATTGGTCGGGTGCACGCTTTGCACCCGACCATATCATGTCGATCAAGGCTTCGAAAGGCCAACTTGCACGCCGCCAGGCTGAACTTGGCACTTCTCGGCATTTTCGTAGCCGTACAGACGCCAGACACACGGCCATAATAAGACACGCCCATCGCTTTGACTCGCCCCGCCCATTCCGCCCGCGGGCATTCCTTACTTAGCGCTCTTAGCCTTCCACGTCCGCCTCAGCGGCTTCGCCCTGGCATCTGCGCCCTCGAACTCTGCTCAGCGCCCGACGCCTCGGCGGCTTCCGCCCGATCCCGCTTCGGTCAGCCTTTGTAAGACGCCAAATTTCGGCCGCCGATCTCCGCTCAGACGCTTCGGCCTTTCGGCCTTTTCCCCCCGCCGTCTTGGCCAAGATTCGGATCGATCGCGTGTGTGTCCCTTGGCACGCGTTTCACGACGACGCCGCCGCCTTTGCTGCTCCCGGATCCATTTTAATTTCTCGCCCCCGTCTTCGTCTTCGATTAGGTTACAATTTACTTAACGAAAAATAAATACACCTTAAATCTAGACTAGTCTATTACATTGAACAAATCAAATAGCCTAATCTACTCGTGGATTTTCTCACGAGAAAAACAAATTCGAACGAGTCGAATTAAAACCATTCATACGCATGAAATAAATAAACACATTAAATACCATGACAATTGGATACCTACAAAACAGATCTAACAATTCTACTATCCAATTTTCAATAAAATTTAATGGCTAACATAATTTAAATAACAATTTAAACCAGTTGTTGGGAATTTAGGGGTGCCCGGATCTATTCGAGCTGAATTTAAATACATATTTAAATTAATCAATTAATTTCTAACATGAATTAATCCTAATTCAATTCAACATAATAATTAATGAACGAATAAACATCATGCCTACACGTATTTCACGTAAAACCTAAGCATGCGGAATCTAGGAATTACGTAAATACTAACCTCTCGTAGAGACAACTGCTGAGACAATGGATCAACCCAAAGTGCCTTCTCAAATATGTCCCACGTTCACGAACGCAATCCGGTGGGAGGATTATCAACGAACGATTTTAATCTTTAAAAGAAAAAGAAAAATTTTGGCTACCACCTTTGTGGATTTCTAATTTTTCCAACACATGGAATTGCACTTTGGGTTGAAAAATTCATCCCCTATTTATAATACTAAGGGGTTCGAAATTTTTGCCCTAGGAATAAGATGGGGAAATCTTTTTCTTGATCTCCAAGAAATCTTGAATATATCCAATATATTCTTTTCTCCATATTTAAAATATTCCACAAAAATCCCACCTCCTAATATTAAGGGAATTTTTTAAAATTCCAATTAGTTAGGAAAGAAATAAGATCATTGACTTTTCTTGAATTTATGGGATAATCTACATATTCCATAAAATCTTTCCAAGAAAATCAAGAAAATATTTTTTCTCTTCCTACCCAATATTTTCGAAAATAATAGAGGAAGAATAAGCCAAAATATTTTCTTCTCCTTTTCATTAATTGGACTTTAGTTTGGGCTATTTGAGGGGCCTTTAGGAGAATTAAGATTGGACCTCCAATGGGCTATGACGCTTTAATATTTAGCCAAAATATTATTCAAGCCCATTAATATTAATTTACTTCACTATAAAATTAATATTGAACTATCCATCTTAACCCACATTATGACTTCACAATAATATGGCTCCCGGTCATTATTTCCCGCGTTTAAGATTATCTTAGTCCATTAATTAATTAAGTCACTGAACAGACTTTATATTAATTAATATCTTTGTCCTTGGAGTAAAAACAACTCAACATTATTATCCATACCGGAAATAAATTTTCACTTGCAAGATTTGGTATGATAAAGATTCTGAGCCCACCAAGGGGACAAATCAAGCAAGCCGTACTTGCACGCGATTCTCTGTATTAAATCTTAGCAATCGTCATGTAATTAATAATATTGCCCAAGATACAAGGTATCGAATCGCATTGATTCTCTTCCCATCATAAGTTAAAGCAATAGTTATTAATTTCACATGATCCTATTTAAGGAACGGAGATTAAGAAATAACGCACCACTGAGGTCTAATTCTTGTATATTCAGTACCGAAGAATTTATCCTCCTGTAGGTCCTTTTCAACGCATCAGGATGCACTAGTGTAATCCCTTGGTCAAGACAAGCCAATCCGAGCCTTACACTTCAACCTTTCATGATGGGTTGTTCATTTTCATCTGGGTTGTGAATTTGTACTTAGTCACGAGGAACTGTTAATTTGATCTTCTGTGATCTGGTATCACCAAATTAACTACAACGTAACACGTACTGACTTTATCAAACGGGTATGCAATAAATATATATAACATTCATTCATATTTAATGCAACATGTGATAAATAATTTATTTCAGTAAAATAAATAAGAAATTCAGTTTGGTTATACAAAGTAAAAATATACTTTTCAGTATAACCCCAACAATATCATATTCTGGAAAAAACAAAAACAGACACTCATGTACGCCGCCATTTTGAGGAGAGGAGAACGGGGCTCGACGAAGCTAAGGGAAGAAAGAAAAAATATATAGAGAGAGAGAGAGAAGTGGAAGGAGAACTCGAGGTGGTAGACGTCAGGGTTGTGCAATCAATAAAGTTGGGCTCGATAAGACGGTTTAAGAGTTAGAGGTATCGATACTTTTCGGTTTGGAGGTAAGTAGAAATTCATTTGCAACTACAATGCATAAACATAGTATTATGTGACTAAGTTATGTGTCTAATTGATAATATGTGGATTTATGTGAATTATGAGATATCTTGTGTTGCATTGCACTTCATTATGCATATCATGCATTATCACGAGATGATAATTGATCAGGTGATGTGAGTATTGGCCACTGATTATACACCGAGGGCGGAAGGGGCGACCTGGGAGTAAGGCGAATAGGGAGAACCTAGCGTGGGCTACCCAAAGTAGGCCAACGTCTTATGTGATTATGCGGAAGGGGCGACCTGGGAGTAAGGCGACCGAAGAGAACCTGGCGTGGGCTACCCAGAGTGGGCCATCGTCTTATGTACTATGTTGTTGGACCACCTAGGAGTAAGACGACCAGTGAGCTCCTGGCATGGGCTACCTAGTGTGGGTCATTTGACAACCTGAGAGTAAGACGACCAGTGAGCTCCTGGCTTGGGCTACTCAGTGTTTGCCAAATTGTTTGCCATTTGGATATATAAGTGATGAGCTCAGTCCGGTGTATAGCAGTGAGTCAGGGGCTCTGCTAGTGTTTCATAAATAAATTGGTGATTTCAAAAGAGAGTGCATGGGGAGGATTTTCAATAATTCACAACATCATGCATAATTTCTGCTTACTGAGATTTATATGTCTCACCTAGTTTATGCATTGTAGGTAATTCTGATAAAATGTGACGAGTTGGCCTTACTGGACAAGTTGTGGAGCTTCTGCAGGTTTTAGTAGCTGTGTACATAGATGATGACCTGTTGGGCATACCGTGGCTTATTGTGCATCCGATAAAATATATTTTGTCTCTTTTAGATATGTATTATGTTATGGTATAAAGTTTAGTGTGTAAGATGATATTGATGTCATAATTGTTGAAAGAAAGAAAAATTATAGCAGGGTTACAAGTTGAATTATATTTACATTCAGATAATATTGGGTTAAATAAGGGTGGTCATGACAATGCAGGATACTGGAAGTTCCGAGATTAACGGAACCGTTGGATTGAATTCAAGGGCTCAGATTGAAGATCCCTAAGAAAAAAGAGAGGAAGACGTGGGAGAAAGGAGTTAACCCCGAGAAGAGAGGGGGCAAATAACAACACACGACTAGAATGTGGATTGAGGGGAGGAAGAAGAGAAACCTTTGGCTGGAGGGATTTAAATATCCCATCCAGGTATCACAAAATACACACAATCACCTGATTTTACTTACTTACACTTGAGTACTTGAATTGAGTTATTTCATACGATTTCACCTGAGATTAAGAGTGATAACTGACTTGAGCGTCGGAGAGCCTGCGCCGGAGCCCCCTCCGGCGTGTTTTTCAGGTATTATCCTTCATGGCGTGGAAAACTCACTAGAGGAGATAGTCAAACCTGGACCTCCAGGTGCTTATAGGGGATTGGCGAGGATCATGTGCGGTCAAAGCTTGTTGATTCCTTGACATTCAACATATGAACTCCTGTTGAATTCCAGGTCATACTCTTGACCACTTTTTTGCACATCAGTGAACATGTAAGATCTAGCCATAATCTGTTTTTGGATCTTTTTAACATGGAACATGAGTGGACAGTGTGTGTGTGTGTGTGTGTTTTTTTTTTTTTTTGGAATAATTTCCCACTATAAGACAAGAGCCTTCTTTACAATATAATACAAAATATTTTTTCCACATGATTATCTCATCTCTCCCTCCTCCACATTCATTTTCAAAATTCACTCTCTTTCTCTCTAAATTCACCACTTTCTCTCTCTAAAAAAATTGTCTCTAATTGATTTTCGCTGGTGGCGATGAAACCCCAGTGAGCCGCCTCACCCCCTTATTGAACCATTTAGGAATAGTGCACTACCCTCCCTCTCCCACCCACTCATTTTTTAATTGTTGAATCGGCAGCGGCGATGGTGGTTTTCAACGATTGTGAATCATCGATGTCGCTAGGAGATCTCAAACGATCATCGCAAATATGGTCGGAGCGTCGAAGTTTCTGGGATCTAAATCTCAGTCTCGGAACGCGAATTTTGTAAACGATGAGGCGGGCAGAAGGCGCTCCTCCACGCGTTGTTCCGGTAGCAAGGTCATACAGGTTGGCGATCGATATAGTTGATTAGGTATACATATAGATATATCAAAGTTAAGAGAGAGACTGAAATATTACCAAAACATGTATGATTTTGATTCCTTCAACAAAGTTGGAAAAACAAATACAATAGTCAGAAATTTATTTCAAATCTTCAATACCTGCACAAAAAAATAAACTAAGACCTTTTAAAAAATGAAGCAGAATTTTGTATAAAAATTAAACAGGTAAAGCAAAAAATATGAGAAAAAAATCGGTTAGATTTCGAATATATTAAAGACGACAATATGCTAGAAATGTCTTAGAAATCTCTATGAATCTTCCAATAAATACTTTCAGAAAAAGACGAGATAAAAAAAAAACCGAATACAGACGGAGAAGGTCATTAGAGAGACACAATAGAAAAATTTGGTAAAAGAGAAATATGAGAATATTTATATTTACTCTATCCTACAAAAGATCGAATGACATAAATTAAATTAGAAAAATTAATATTAGGGATTAAAAATTATATTATTAATAATATCATTATTAACTTCTCACAGAAATTAAAGATTAAATAAACTTTGATCCTTATATAAATACTTTCCTTTAAAAAATTATGAATTATTAATAGAATTAATAATTGAGTATTTAAAAAAAATCCTTCAAAAATATGATGACATTTAATATCATACATAATGACATTTAGATAAACATTTTATAGAAATTTTACACATCATACACAATTAAGGAGAAAACAACACGTAAGCAAAGTTAAGGAGAAGACGACACGTAAGCAAAGTTAAGGGGAAGACGACACGTCAGGAAAAAAAAAACTCTCCATTAACATATAGAGGGATTGATCATATTTCATAATTTTTAGAAATTAATGAATTTAATTTAATTACATATTTATTAATTTATGAAGTAAACATTAAGTATTCATAGCTTTTTTCCTCATATAAATACTTTCCTTTCAAAAATTATGAATTATTAATAGAATTCATTATTGAACTTTTTTTTCCTTTAAAAGTATGATGACATTTAGGGTGTGTTTTAGACATCAACTACCATCCAATAAACACTTATTTTCAAAATAAATTGAGTCACACCCACTTAAAATTTAAGTGTTTTTGCACTGTAGAGTAATGGTCTAAAACACCCCCTTAATATCATACATAATGACATTTAGATAGGCATTTTATAGAAATATGACACGTCATACACAATTAAGGAAGAGGCACCTTAAAATAGTAGTTATTGGTAAAAATATTTAATTATCTTAAAGTAAGGTTAATGTGGACATAAGAAAATTTAAATGACCATGAAATTAATTATTAGGGGTACGTATGAGATAATAAGGAGAGAAAATGTCAGAATGATATTTATTATAGAAATATTCTAAAAGACTAAAATCATTTTAAAAGAATGTGAGTTGGGTAATTTAGAATAAAAAATATTCACATACAATATTAAAAAATAAAAATTATGTCTTTAATTAAATTAATCAAACTAATTAAATATTTGAAGTATTTAAAAAATTAATAATATGAAATTTATTTTTAATCTCGCACAGTACGTGTTACGTGCTAGTCATATCTAAGAAGAATAAGAGGTAGTATAAATTAATAAATTATAGAATGTGTATTTAATATAATATAATGTATATGTGTTTTAAGATGAAATATTATATTATAAATAATTCTTCACAGAATTGCAGCATTTTAAAATGGAGAATTTATATGAGTAGGTGGTGATTAACAATTAGTTGATAAGAGATACATATAGATATCCCACTATATATTAATAGGGAGTTTTTTTTCCATGATGTGTCAACTTCATGTTAATTTAACTTATGTGTCATTCAATTAGAAATTTGAGTACACATGTCATTTTTCTATTTGGTTCTTTTTATAAAAGAATTCTATGTGTCATGAGACTTAAAGTTTTTGTGTATAATTAATTTCTATTTATTTAGTTATTTAAAATAGTGTGAATGTTATAAAATGTGTAATTCATATTTATTACTTTATGTTTTATTTAACTATATAATATTATTCATTTATCTTTTTTTCGGTATTTTTTGTTTGACTTAATTTAAGATAAATAAAATATTCATTCTAAACGTATTTTATCTTAGTGTGAATTATATTCAATTACTAATTTTTTAATAAATAATTTTATTTTATAATTGCTTTTATGTATATCTTAACATATTTTATGTGACAAAAGTATTTTATATTATAATTCATTCAAATTATTTTTCTTTATTACATATTAATTAATTTATTAGTCTTTTCTTAGTCGATTTTTTTTTTGTAGGTTTCAACTTCATATTAAAATTGATAAATAATATTTGACACAATAATCTTATTCCAATGTTTAGAAAATTTACTAATATACATCTTAAATAATTATTAATTCATATTTAGTGCATTTATGCACAAATTTATATTTTTAATTATTAAATATATTATTTATTGAAAATATTGTAATTTTTAATTAGAAAACCGCGTAACACGCGGGCAATAAACTAGTATCAAAGATAAGAGAGAGACTGAAATATTGTCAAAACATGTATGATTTTGATTCCTTCAACAAATCTGAAAAAATAAATATAATGGTAAAAAAATTGTTTCAAATCTTCAATACCTGCAAAAAAAAAAAAAAAAAATCAAAACCTTTCAAAAGAGAAGAAGAAGATTTTTGTATAAAATTTAAACATATAAAGCAAAAAAGATGAGAAAAAAATCGGTTAGTTTTTGGATATATTAAAGACGATAATATGCAAGAAATGCCTTAGAAATATTTATAAATCTTCCAATAAATGCCTTCAGAAAAATATGAGATGAAAAAAAAAAAAACTAAATACAGACGGAAAAGGTCATTAGAGAGATGCAATGAAAAAATTGATAAAAGAGAAGAATGAGAATATTTATATTTACACTTTTCTACAAAAATATTGAATGACATAAATTAAATTAGAAAAATTAATATTAGGAATTACAAATCATATTATTAATAATACTATAAATAACTTTTCATAGAAATCAAAATTTTAAAATAGAGCAAGCACATGAATACGGGGTGATTCACAATTAATAGATAAGAAAGAATGAACGATAATGATCAAAATTAAATAATAAATAAGTGAGATTAAAAAATTAAAAAACTAATAATAATATCATAAATAACTTCTCACATAAATTTAAAGATTTGAAATACTTTCCTTTCAAAAATTATGAATTATTAATTGAGTATTCTCAAATTATTTTTTTCCCTTTAGAAATATGATGACATATTGACATTTACAGACATTTTATAGAAATTTGACACATCATACACAATTAAGGAGAAAACAACACGTAAGCAAACTTAAGGATAAGACGACATGTAAGCAAATTGAAGAAAAAGATGACACATTAGCAAAAAAGAAACTCTCCATTAGTATATATGGGGGTATATTATTAATAATACCATAAATAATTTCGCATAGACTCCTATCTACTAAAGACGAATTACCATCAATTCATATATATGGTGACTTTATTTCAAATCTCTAAATTTCTGTGATAAGTTATATATAGTATTATTATTAGTTTTTTTTTTTAATTTCAGTAATTTATTATTTAATTTTGATATTTACCTTCCATTTATCGCTTATCTATTAATTATGAATCACCCCTTATTTATGTGGTTGTTATATTTAAAATACTTCATCTTCAAAACATATATATTAATTTATATTAAATACATACTCCATAATTTTTAAATTTATACTCCCTCTTATTTTTTTTAAATATCACTAGCATGTAACCCAACGTACTACGTCTACACGAGATTGAAAATAGTTTTTGTAGGTCCCGAACGGGTTTTGTGAGGGCAGAAGTCTAGAGGGGAGGGGTGAATAGACTTCTGAAAACTTTTTGTGCAGATCAGGTGTGATGGCGATTAGCTTTGATCGAGTGCAAGTCATCGATTTGGTCGATATCTAACTTACTAATCGCTTGAAGGCAGATCAGTTCGGTATTTATCAGTTTAACTGATTTGTGCGGAAGCTAAGTTTTACCCGTGTGAAAAACCAGTTTTAATAAATCAGATTCCAAAGTCAGTCTTTTAACCAGTTGACTCAAGTGTCAAACTTGATCAGATCGAAGCTTGGTGCTAAGCGATCTTAACTTAGAATATGTATGCGAACTTTAAAAGTTGTGTGCGATTGTGTAAACATTAATCAAAGCGGTAAAAAGCACACAAGATTTATAGTGGTTCGGACAAACCCAGATCCTACGTCCACTCTTCCCTATCACAAGGGGCACCAACTAAATCAACTGGACTTAGATTTTTGTGTTAGTCCAACACAGTACACCAACAGATATTTAAAGAGTTCTCACTCAACCGATCCCAGAAATCAGAACTAGAAACCCTAGTCTGAAATCTTGCTAAACAACTTAACCTAACTTTGGGTTTGGGTAAGATTGTTTTGGTTCCAACTTTGAAATCTTTTCTAGTTTCTAAGTAGCCTATCAGCTAGATGAAAAGATTTCTGTGCTAAGAACTTATGGGATGAACACTTAGAAAAATAATCTTCAAGTTCGTGTTCTTCGTATGCGAAATCGATTATAGCTTGAGCTTCTTGATAGTTTAGTGTCTTCACTCTGAAGTGTAATCCCATATTTATAGACCTCAAAATCAAAGAGCCGTTGGAGAGCAATTTGAATTTCAGGCTATATTTGGTAGACTTGCAGGATTGATGTGACGTGCTTTAGGAACGGCATGGCCGAAAGCGTGAATAGTGTCTTTTATAGCCATTAGAGAAAGCAGCACCAAATCCCGTAATTGCCGGCTCCGATCATACGTGTCTTGTTCTTATTGGTTATGAGACGACTTTTTCGTGTTGTTCTACCAACTAAGGTTGACATTCTTCTTGTTCGGATCATCGACGTATGATTTGGTGAAACATCGATTTTCACTGGTGGTGACTTTGATCGATCAAAACCGATCGATCTACCGATAGAGTCTTCGGTGCGGTTGTCTTAGCTTCAACTAGCAGACTCGGCTGATGTAGGTCTTCTGGTCTGATCTTCTGGAAGTCATCTGATCTTCAAGTCTTCTAAATTTGAGCTTCATGACTTCAGCTGAGATATCTGACTTTATCAGATCGATCTGATCTTCTATCCTTCTCTTGCCTTCTGGCATGTCGGATATCAGTTGTTCTTTAGATCTTCAGATCTGACCTATACATATTGAGGTTCCCCCTCAATATGTGACCTATCTTCTACATCAGTTGTTCTATACAATAATTATCAACTGGTATCCTATAACTGGTAATAAAAACATCGATCGATTAATGTGTCCGATGGTCCTATTACATGTGTTTTAGAACTTTCACCAAAACTCTAAATTTCCCAACAATTTCCCCCTTTTTGATGAAACCAAAACACTTTGAGAAACCAAATCACAGTTGATAAAAATAGAACAATAAAGAACACATAATCAGAAGACAATGAGATTTTGTCTTAGGATCAGAAAATAAACTTTTCTTTCATTAGATTTGTCGATTACATATTACATCAGAAAAGTTTGAATTTAAAAACAGCTGATCCTGAGAAGTCTTCGATTCTTGATCTCTTGGCTTGTATCCTTCATCTTTTTCTTTTGATCTTGAGGATGTTGAAAATCCCAGATAGTTTCCATTTGACATCATTGATCTGCCGAGGATCGATTATCTTGGCGCTTTGCTTTCGGGATGTCAAAATAGAACCTTTGAAATGTCGATCATCGAAATGAGCCATCCGCCTTCTTCGAGTAATCCAACACTTCATACTCTTGGCGAGATATTTTTACATTGATTATTTTGGCCTCATTTTCCAGATACTTCAGAAAATCTGGATATTTATTTTCCAACCAGTTAAGGAATTCTGCATCTGGAGATTCTTTGTGTGGAACAAGATCTAGAACAAAAGCATCCAGAAGCCATTCACTTATGATCTTATTCCATTCCTCAAACCTATCAGCATGTACAACAGTTTTTGGAATGATCTCGTCAACTTTTCTTTGGCAAAACGAGGTTACGTCCGATTTTCCAACTTTTCCTTTCTTAAGCCCTCGATCTGTATTTCTTCTTCTTGGATCTTACTGTCTCTGCCAATTTTTTCGCCGCCTTTTCTTCTTCTTCACTTATTCGGGCTTCTTGAAAGAATCTGCTCTTTGGACAGTTTCTCGGCCAGTTTCTTATCGGCCTGAATTTGGCTAGCTGTGCTTCTTGTGACTTTCTTAGTTTGAGTGACTGGTACAAGTTGTGATGTCCCAGAACCCGCAGCTACCTTTCTTGCCTTTGACTTTTCCATCTTTTCAGAAATTTCGTTAGCAAAAAGATCCAGATGGTCTAGTCTTTGTCCATAGGATTCAACTGTCTGAATCAGGTCTTCTGTTGTTCTGATAGTGTCAGTTGGTTTCTCACTCTGTCCTTCCCCCTTTTTGGTTTGATCAAAAAGAGCAGTGAGGTGGGAATTCAGAGATCCAAAGTTGACTGATATGGCCTTGTTGAGATCTGCAATAGATAAACCTTGAGCTTGGCGCGTTAGACTTTGAATCTTGAGATCGGCTCGATCTTGACAGATTCCACGGCGATAGAGAGGTAAGGATTAGTTTGTCAAGTTTCTCTTCATTCAATTCTAGCTTTTCGGTGAGCATCGAAAAAAAAAACTTGTTGTTGATCAACTTTGAACTAGCTTGTCATCAATGACTTTATAAGCTCGTGATCGAGGGTGGTCCGCAGTTTGAGAGAACCGATCTTTGATTGCCTCAATCTGGGAAATAGCCAATTCCCGTTGATCTGTTATTTCTTTGAGGCCAATCTACCTCTGATCAGTTATTGTGTTGCTAAGTTGATTAGCCAACACTCCTCAACTTCTTCTTTTCGGGAGATCTTTGAAACATGACCTTGATCTCCGAAGTTGATCAGTGATGATGTGAGTTGTAGGAATTTCTTGCGTCACGATCTCTTTTTCGGTTGTTTTGCGCCTCCGGTGGTTGTTCATGAACTATGACACAGTTCCACTATCATCGGCGGCTCCGCGATCCTTCATAGAAACATCTGCTTGAGAGCTTCTTTAGCGATCTCCGCTCACCTTGTTCATCAACCCGGCTTCACATGGATCGAGCTTTGATTGATTCAGCAGTTATCAGCTCAGCTGGTGATCCTACTTGAGCAAATTTCTTCATATCGAAATCAAAATCTGCAAATTCATCAGCACCTCCCATCTGTTCTATAATCATCATAAAATCTGAGAAGCTCTTTAACCGGAGATCTTTCCAGGTGAGGATCTCCATAACTTCCTCTCTAATAACGGGGATGGGCTACGGCTTCTGGATACATCTCATCAATATCTCGTTCAATTTGCATTACGACCATTTTCCCCTGATGGTCTTGGATGATCTGGACTCAGAAATTATTTGTTCAGATCGACCAGATTCCGGTTGATGAGATGTAGAGGGTTCTGGTGGTTCTGAGTAGGCGGAAGTTGGCTGATTGGCTGAACCTGCAGAGGTTCTGTTGTCGAAGCAATTACGTCCCACTCTGCGGCGGTGATCTTTACGTTCGCGAATGATGAGTTGTCGAGTTCAAGCGGGCGGGAAGAAAAGGAGAAACATGCTTTCGATAGCGAAGCTTTGAAAGCGGTGAATCGGCTTCGAGATTGAGAGAAGGAGATCGTTAAATCTCGTGCTCTTCCCTCAGAATGTTCTGGCGAGCTCTCAACTTGAGAAGCCAGCCTGTCTGATTTTTCGGCTGATTTCTGTGGCTCATCAGGTTGCTCTGGCACTTCTTCTTCATCTGACTCGTCTTCGAAGCAGTCATAGAGGCTGTTTTGCCTTCTTGGCCTCTTCTCCCGAGCCTTCACCCGGTTTTCTCTTTTTCTTTTGGGGAGCATCCGGTGTAGGCGTGGGCTTTTATCCTTGGTTTTCCTTTCTTCACCTTTGGAGGGGGGGGGCATATCATCATCGGGTGGCCCATATATAGCTGAAGTGGTTGTGAGGAAGGCCTTGTAGGACTCCAGTCCATTCTGGTCCCATTCGGCATTTGGCATTTTGTCTTTCAGAATAACTGCAACCTTGTTGAGATTGCAGATCCTCTTCTTCGAGATAGACACCGCCTCCGTTCATTAACTCCAAATTTTTCATGTTCTTGGAGCGAGAATGGCCTTGAAAGCCATGCCAATTGATATTCTTTGCTTCATCGATTATCGCAAACCATCTTTGTACAATTTTACTGGATGTTTGAGCATCTCAATGAATGAAATACCCATGATTGTTTTTGACAAGATGTCAAACAACGATCGGTATTTCCTTTTTAACATCGGTCTGACAAAACCTGCGGTCTGATGTTTGTCAGCCTCTCTAAAGAGTTCGTTTCTGATCAGCTCATCTTCATTCTCCTCAGAGTGAGCGAAGCGAGATTCTTCCTTTTGGCAAAAGTGAGCATTTAGATATGTCAAGATTCGGCGGTCGATCTCCTCTCCGTTAATCGAGGAAATCCGGTTCATCTCTGATTGTCTCAGATCCACCTTCAAATTCCTTAAGAATTGAGTGCTTCATCTTGCATCACCGGATTGCGAGCAAAGATAATTTTTTCAAGACCTCCTTTCTTCATAATTTGTTCAACTTCCATGGATTCTGGATCCCGCGTAGTACCAAACTGTACAAATTTGTCATCGACAATTTTTGTTGCCAGTTCCGCATAGTTGCACATAATCTTTCCCATTCCGTGAGTGGCCATCTACATCAAGATAGACTCAATTAAAATTGTGCATAATCATAAAGATATCATGTATTGATTATCAGACCTATTCTCAGGCTTAGTAATCGATAAACACATACGGATATCAAGAAAAGATAAGGCATATCGCAGGATAACATATATAGACATGATCTATATGATCAATGGATTTTGGAAAAGAAAACAACAAATAACCAGAAATTACCAGATTCAGTGTTTCGGAAGATAAGTTTGAATCGCAAGAAAACACTTTGAATCACAGAAAGGTAATTTTGAGTTTTCAGAGAATAAATCGCAAGTTTTTGAGAATAAGAAAACTCTGGTAGGGTTTTGATGAACCTTATAAGGAGGAGGAGGGAAAAACGAGATTGGAAGATCAACCGTTTGAAAAGGTTAAATGATCCAGATTGAACGGTTTTGATCGTGTGGTCAGGAAAAGAACGTACGATTGCCTTTTGGATTTAAAAGCACATTTTGTGGCAATTAATACATGTACCCCACGTCCACATTAAATATTTTGCAGGAAATACGTCACAAAAGTAGTGTGTACAGTAAGGCAAATATTATCAGATAAAATCAGATAAGTAAGCAGTAAACAAGGAAATAGAAAAGCGTATATGGTTGACTGATATTGTAATCAGTCAATACCACTTGTAGTTGTTGATTCCACTTGTTGATCTTAGTTTTCTGCCTAATCCTTATAATTTCCCAACTGTCCTTTTCAACTAATCTGCTTCACTTTGCGTCTGATTTTCCTTTTCTGATCCTCCTCGGTCAGTTGAAGTTCCCCCTTCAACTGTTATTTCTGATTTCTTATTGACTGATATATCTGATTTGTTGAGGTGTCAAGCTCAACTGATCTTCCTCATCTGATCAGTCTCTTATCTAATCAGATTTCAGTTGACCTAATCTGATTCTACTCAGACCAAGCCAATTCTTGGGATAAGTGTTACCGCCAAAACTTAGTTCTTGAAGAATTGAATAGTAGACTCGATTCTCTAAGTCGACACGATTTGACATTTGTAATGATAGTCTGGATACTTCGAGATGTCAAATCGCCGTAAGTTTATCCAATTATCAGTCGCGTGATTCCTACACACTGTCCTTACTGTGCTAATTTCTCTAAGAGGCTTTGAGAAATCAGATTTGCATTTGCACCCCTGCTTGGCCTCCATAAATTGGACCAATGTTTTACACAACATAACCTATTCACCATGCTTATCTTCTTTGTAAATCATGTACTCTGGTGAACCTTATTTCCGGTGAAACTTCTGGCAAACACCTTTACCCATTTTTCAATGATTTCAGCTTCTCAAATCAACCCTGTGTGTCCCTTATTACTGTTTTCGTCGTCATCAAGGATTACACATACAATTGTTGCCAAGCTTCTCTACCACCGAGGCGGCGGATCTGCTATCACAACTGAGAAGACACTTCTCCTAACGGTATGCACCTTGTGTGTTTATCGAGATGATAGAATTAGCATCAACAGACTCAGTCTGATATAAAACATGAGTTTGGTACACGGTCTAGATCAGACAATAGCTGATCTTCGTATATCAAACTCAATTTTTTCATGTAACACATGTGCCCATATGATCTTTGCATCAATTTCTTGGCACTTGTGTTCCATTTAACAGCTGGAGAGCCCATTGATTTCAGGTCTAAGGGCTCCTGGCTTAGAAATCCTTTCAAAGCCTCTCTCGCTCCTAACTCTGAAGCTCTGAGGGTGGCTTTAGGATTATTTCAAAGCCTTCACACACCTGTTAAGTGGGGGAAAATGGGAGCATCAGATCTTAAAATCTCTCTCTCTCCCCCCTTCTAGGGTTAGGCTTAGGGTTTTCTGTTTAGGGTTTAGGGTTTAGGGTTTATGTACTGACCTCCGGGTCCTTTTGTACTTGTAACTTGTAATGTAAATCTGACCTTCGGGTCTTTATCAATGAAAATTTCTATTATTCCATTGTTGTGTAAATTTTCTTTTTACTTATGCGATGTAAGCTTTAATCTTGTGAATCTTGCTTGTTGAATATCAGCTTAATCGACTTACAAAGTGTGAAATAACCAAACTGATTTAATCAGATAATCCTTTAATCTGATCAGTTTCTTTAATCCTATCAGTTCCTTTAATCTGATAATCAGAATCGATCGCCTTCCTCATATCGGTTCCTTGATGATCTTACGATCGATTGAGATACCAAACTCAACGATTCCTCTTGACTGGTTAGTCTCTTAACCACCGGTTCTCGAGATCGATCCATCAAACATTTTAGGTGCTTTTTCTCCAAGATCCGAAGCCCTAGCTCATTGCATAATTCTCTCAATCGATCTCGGCAAAGTGGCTTGGTTAGAATATCGACTTTTACGTATATCGGTATGAATCTTTTCCATTCGATATTCTTCTTTTCAACATGATCTCTTATAAAATGGTGTCGACATCCACATGCTTGCATCTTGTATTTAGAACGAGATTCCGAAAGTGATTGCAATAGCACTATTATCGCTCAGAATATAGGTACATTCTTAGTTACAATGTTATAATCCCTCGACTCTTGACTAAGCCAAAGCGGTTTAGGAGCAATGACTTCCTATGACCATATATTCTCGCTTGATGGTAGATGTCGAATCGATGTCTCCTTCTTTTTGAAAACCACGAGATCGGTTTCTTCCTAAAAACGACATGTTCTGAGGTTGACTTCACATCAATCTTGCAACCTCCATAATCGAAATCGAGAATACCCACTAAGCTCTAGATTATCATCGATGGGTAAAATAAACCAAGATTTTGTCCTTCAGATACTTAAGAATCCGCTTAGTTTTTTCTAGGTGGCTTTTGCGTTGGATTTGCCCAAATCGCACATACACCTCTTGCAAAAAAGTGATATCCGGGTCTTTTGCGGTCGGGTATAGTAAAGATCCAATGAGAGCCCTATAATCTTTCTGATTGATTTTCTGACCATCCTCATCTGGATCCATCTTGAATCCAGTTATCATAGGAATTCTGGCTTCCTTACAGTTTTGAACTCCAAACTTAGCCAGTAAACTCCTAGTGTACTTTGCACCGTAGATGAATATCCCTTCGTACTTTGTTTAACTTGTAGACCCGTAAAGTAACTCATCCGCCCCATCATGGACATCTCGAATTTCCTTGCATCAACTTGTTTCAATCTTTCACATAGACTCTTGTTGGGAGATCCGAAGATGATGTCGTCCACGTAAATCTGAACCATCAGAATATCTTCTCCATCTTCTATTCTGAATAAGGTTCTATCCATTGTTCCTCTAGTGAACCCACTGTCTATCAAGAACTGAGAGAGTGTATCATACCAAGCTCGAGGAGCTTGTTTCAGGCCATAAAGAGCTTTTCTTAAACGATACACTTGGTTGCCCTTTTCAAAGCCTGGAGGTTGTTCGACATAAACTTCCTCTGCTAGTACCCCGTTTAAGAATGCACTCTTTACGTCCATCCGATACACGATGAACCCTCTCGTAGGGAAGCATATGCGAAAAATAAATTAATGGCTTCTAGGCGAAGCGACTGGTGCAAAGGTCTCATCATAATCAATTCCTTCTGATTGTGAATACCCCTTGCCTTATTCCTGGTTATGACATTTTTCTCATCTCTCTTGTTCTTGAATACCCACTTTGTGCCAATTATGTCTTGGTGAGTTGGTCTGTCCACCAGTTCCCAGACTTGATTTCTCTCGAACTGTTCCAGCTCCTCCTGCATGGCTAGAATCCAGCTTGTGTCTTGTAGAGCTTCCTCTACTGTTGTTGGTTCCTTCATAGATGATAACAAAGAATACATGGCACTTTCACCAACGATGTCTAGTTTTAACTCTATCGGATGGGTCTCCGATGATCAGATCAGTTGGATGACTGGTTATCCAGGTCCTTCTGTTCTGATTTGCGTCGGTTTGAAGAACATCATCCATTTCTGATAATAGTTCATTACTAGCGATTGGGAGTGGTGTAGATTTATGATCCACTTGATAAGAACATGTCTTAGCTAATGTTAGACTCATCATGTGCTGATGTCTGTTCGTGGGAACTTCAGGTGTTCCCCCTGAACCGGATGGTTCGATTATCTTATCTCGTTGTACCAGCTTCTTCATCGACAGTTGTTCGTACCTTAGGATCTGATTGACCTGGGAAATCAGCTAGATCTGGAATGTATACTGTTACGAGTTCTAATCCTTTTTCCTTGATCGTTAGCTGATCCATTTTCCGAGCATCGGTCTTTGGTTGATCGGTACTTCTTGTTACGGCGATTTCTCTTGTTGAAAGATGTTTCATCAAAGACTACGTGGGGTGTTTCTTCCACAACAAGGGTTACTTTGTTGTAGACCCCCGAAAAGCCTTGCTAGATGAGGAATATCCTAAGAATATACCCTCATCTCGACTTGGCCTCAAAAGTCTTCAACCCGACTCTTCCCATTGTTGTGTATGAAACACTTACACACCAAAAATATGGAAGTAAAAACACGAGGTTTTCGCCCTTCCACGATTCATAAGGGTGTTTTGTAGTGAGCCTTAGTCGAAGACATTTGTTACGAGTATGGCATGCAAAGTTGATAAACTTCGCCCAGAAACGGCTTGGTATTGCATGTTCAAATTAACATTGTGCGGCGAACTTCTTTGAGTGTTCTGTTTCTCCGCTCGCTACTCCATTCGGTGTGGCGTTCTTGCGGTGATGTCTCATCTTTGTATACCAAACTTAGAGCAAAAAATCAAGAATAAAAGAGTTCGAAAATTGCATACCTTTATCCGATCCGATTTTTACTACTACCGACACCCTTTTCATTTTGTAATCTCTTTAGCGGCTCGGGTATCTTCGTTGTCATCTCATTCTTCTTATGTAAGAATATAACCGAATAAACTTGGAATAGTCATCCACGATTACGAGTATATTTAATCGTGAGAGATGACCGGTGTAATCGGGTCCAAATAGATCCATATGAAGCAAATTGCAATACTCTCTTTTGGATGCTTGGTCGAAATTCCCTTGAATGAAGCTTTGACCTGTTTTCCCTTCTGACATGCGACACATGTCTGATCCTTAGAAAATACTTCATTCGGAAGTCCTTCCACTAAAGACATCCTTGCTATCTTATTAAGAGTTTTAAAGTTCAGATGGCTCATTCTTTTGTGCCAGAGCCAACTGCTACTTTTGGAACTCTTAACAATCAGGCATGCATTTCTTGGCCAACTGTTCCAATCTGCTGTGTAGATCGTCCCTTTCCTTGAACCAGTTAGCAAAATCTGTTGAGTGGCTCGATTTTTGATAGTGCATTGATCAGTCGAGAACTCAACACTGAATCCGTTGTCGCAGAATTGTGAAATCGATAATAGGTTATGCTTTAGACCTTCGACATACGAGACTCCAGTGACCTGTACATCATCATTCTCTAAGGTTCCGAATCCTTTGGTAAAACCAAAGTTATCATCACCGAATAGTACACGCGGGCCCTTTTGTTCTATGTAGGAGCTAAGGAGATGTTTGCTTCCAGTCATGTGCCTTGAGCATCCACTATCGATGTACCAGATAGTTGCTTGCACACCTCCTTTGTTGGCCAAACCCACGCGAACCTGCAGCCAAATCAGGCTTTAGGTACCCCTTTTGGATTGGGTCCTGAGGGGTTAGGATTGGTTTTGGGGATCCATACAAACAGGGCACTTCTATTGAGATCAGTTAGATCAGAAGGCCTGATTTATCTCCCATACCTATCAACATAATCATACGTCTCTTTATATGCTTTCTGATTAGTATGATTATTAGTGTGAACCTTGGGTGACTTAGAAGACTTGGGATTTATCTTTTCTGTTTGTCTTCTTTTCATCCAGTGTGGCTCAGGTGCAGCAGCCCTAGGTTTTTGATTATAGGGGTAGGTACGACTGCTACCATCAAAAGATTCATATCTTTTTTGGCATAGGTGGTTTTTGCAGTTTACCTATAGCGTGCTTATTCGGCAGCTGACCTTGATTGGGTCTCAGATTAGACTTCCCTTTTACAGGTTGTCTTTTCTAATTCCTAATCTGTTGATCAGGTTGAGGTCTCTTCAGAAGAACTGGGTTCTTCTGTAGATTCCTCGGCTGATGCTTTACCAGTTGGGGTCCATTTCTGTTCCCTTTCTGATTAGGCACCTGCCTTACTTGCTCAATGTCTCTTTTTTTTCCTTACCGATACAAGTTTAGCTTTTAGTGTATCTTTGTCAGAAACTCGTTTGATTACACCTTTTTGAAGTGAATCAAACGGGGCTTTTGAGGATGTGGAAGAGTTCTCATACCCAAGTCCCTTCTTGTTAGTCGTTGTTCGAAAATAGGTGTTCATATCTTGAACAGTTTTAGATGATTTTGTGAAAACTTCTATTTTCTTGCTCAAACTATCCTCAGAAGATTTTAGACTTTCATGCAGTCGGAATAGCTCATCAAATTTAGCTTGAAGGATTTTGAAGTCATCAGCTTGTTGTTTGTTGATTGCTAGCTGATCTTTGATCTACTTCTCGATCGAAGATTTAACTTTCGAATGTTAAGTTCCTCGATTACCTTCGGCGGTTTCAAAGATTTCGATTCAATAGCTTTTACTGAGATCGTTCTCTTTAACAAGCTGATTATTTCTGATCCTTAGCTTGTCATTCTCAGGTTCCACTATAGCATAAGTGTCTACTGCATTGGAGAGATCATCAAGCAATTGCTCAGAGTAGAGCTGCAGGTCAATCTCTCCAGCAGGTGTGCTAATAATAGCAGGTGTGAAAGCGGAACCAAAGCGAAAGTTTTGGAGGTTACCTCAGATTGGTCCTCCTTGGCCATCGGTGATCTCATCGTCATCCAAGAGAATATCAGATTTTCATTCTCATAGAAGTCAACAACACTGCTTATTAGATAGAAATCTTCTACAGATGAGTACCCAGAATCCTCAGAGGGCAGATAGGAATCATCAATTCCAGATGTGTCAGCGACCATGGCTCTTTAGTCCCTATAACGCGTTGCTCCTTACATTTCGCTTTTCTTCCCTTTATTTTGGCGTCAGTCCGGCGATCAGACCAGTAGTGACTGGTTTCTCCACCGATTGAAACACGCTCCTTGATCCACGGAACCTTTTCTTCCGGGTGAGTCACTCCGTCTCAGAGGATCTATCGGTGACTTCCCTTTCGATAATAATCAACTCCTTCGCCAGATCATTATCTCTTCTCTCATCGGTCAGTTATCTCTTTTCTTTTCTTCTCTGGATCTCTTGATCATCAAATCTGGTTCTTCGGAGATCCGCTAATGATCTCCTATCTCTTCCTCGGCTATGTTGATAATCTTTATAGAATCTTCGATACTTACCAAGTTGAATATTTGATTTTTCAAGTTTCTGTAAGCGAGAAACGTCTGATCTGCTGACTTATTATGTTTCAAAGAGTTCATTGGCCTTCGATCTGCGGTAGTTGCTTTAAACGCTACTACTTTAGACGTTGAGGCTTCAGCGGGCGCCTCGTCTTCATCTGCTTGTCCTCTTTCGATTAAATCGAACTCGTGTGCTTTAAGGCTTAGGAACAAGCTACTTTCGGCTTCATCTTTGAAATGTCTTGGCAATCCTTGATTCTGCGTGACCTTCATGTCCCATTTCTTGGTGAGAGATCTTAAGATCTTGCAGTTGATATCTTTGTCGACATCTCTCTACCAAGTTCTCGTAGCTTATTTTGACATAGTAATCCTTCCATCGAGTTCGTTGATGGTCTCGTTAAAGCGACATCTTGATTTTTTTTTCGAACTTTACCGGTTAAACTTGTAGTCATTTGTCTTTGATCGATCATTTCCTTCGCATATCTCAGCTAGAGTATCCCACATTGCTTTCGCAGTTTTGAGATATTTTACCTTCTCCTTGGTGACTTTATCCATCGTCTTCATGATTATATGCCCCGGCGATTGTATCTAGAGTATCTGACTTTTCTTTCCTCTTGCATCCATCAAAATTTGGGCTTTTTCGCTAAGACTTCCCGTGGCAAAAGCACGGATCTCCTCCAACTACAGGGTTGTCGTGATATATGATGATGGGTCCTCTTTCAATGACTTCCATCATTCTCGCCGCTTATCGAACCTAGATGGTTGCACATATAAATGGCCCAATCTGCATACTCATCAATTGAGAACTTGATGAAATCATGATACATACCGAGGTATTATCCATGCTGAGTGATTTTGGAAAAACGAATGAGTTTTAAAAACGGTTTTTTTTTTAAGATCTGCTCAAATGACCACAAAGATTCTTCCTCAAGAATCGATGATACTCAAAGCCGATTAGTCCAATAGAACCCTTGCTCGATACCACTTGTAGGTCCCGAACGGGTTTTGTGAGGCGTAAGTCTAGAGGGAGGGGGTGAATAGACTTAAAAACTTTTTGTCAGACGGGTGTGATGGCGGTTAGCGATCATAGTCTGAGTGAATCGATTTGGGTGATATCTAACTTACTAATCGCTGAAAAGCAGATCGATTCGGTATCTATCGGTTTAACTGACGAAAGCGAAGCTAAGTTTTACCCGTGTGAAAAACCGGTTTTAATAAATCGATTCCAAAGTCGGTCTTTTAACCAACCGACTCAAGTGTCAAACTTGATCGGATCGAAGCTTGGTGCTAAATGATCTTAACTTAGAATATGTATCACTTTTAAAAGTTGTGTGCGATTGTGTAAACATTAATCAAAGCGAGTAAAGGCACACAAGATTTATAGTGGTTCGGACAAACCGATCCTACGCCCACTCTTCCCTATCACAAGGGGCACCAACTAAACCAATCGGACTTAGATTTTTGTGTTAGTCCAACACAAGACACCAACAGATATTTAAAGAGTTCTCACTCAACCGATCCCCAAATCGAACTAGAAACCCTATGCGAAATCTTACTAAACAACTTAACCTAACTTTAGGTTTGGGTAAGATTGTTTTGGTTCCAACTTTGAAATCTTTTCTAGTTTCTAAGTAGCCTATCGAACGATGAAAAGATTTCTATGCTAAGAACTTATGGGATGAACACTTAGAAAAATAATCTTCAAGTTCGTGTTTCTTCATGCGAAATCGATTATAGCTTGAGCTTCTTGATAGTTTCCGTGTCTTCACTCGTTGTGTAATCCCATATTTATAGACCTCGAAATCAAAGAGTTTGTTGGAGAGCAATTTGAATTTCGTGCTATATTTGGTAGACTTGCGGGATTGATGTGGCGTCTTGAGGCGGCATGGCGAAAAGTGTGAATAGTGTCTTTTATAGCCGTTAGAAAAGCGGCACCAAATCCGTAATTGCTTGAAGCTCGATCATACGTGTCTTGTTCTTATTGGTTAATGTAGACCCACTTTTTCGGTGTTGTTCTACCAACTAAGGTTGACATTCTTCTTTGTTCGGATCATCGACGTATGATTTGGTGAAACATCGATTTTCACTGTTGAATGACGATCGATCAAAATCGATCGATCTACGATAGAATCTTCTGTGCTGCTAGTTGTCTTAAACTTCAACTAGCGACTTTACCGATGTAGGTCTTACAGTCGATCTTCCGGAAGTCATCCGATCTTCAAGTCTTGAATTTGAGCTTCACGACTTGGTGAGATATCGACTTTTTATCAGATCGATCTGATCTTCTGTCCTTCTCTTGCCTTCTAGCCTGTCGGATATCAGCTGTTCTTTAGATCTTCAGATCTGACCTATACATATTGAGGTTCCCCCTCAATATGTGACCTATCTTCTACATCAGTTGTTCTATACAATAATTATCAACTGGTATCCTATAACTGGTAATAAAAACATCAGTCAGCTAATAGGTCTGACTGGTCCTATTACATGTGTTTTAGAACTTTCATCAAAACTCTAAATTTCCCAACATTTTTTATATCATTAATTTTAAATTAAATATTTTAAATATTTAATAAGTTTGATTAATTTAATTATAGACGTAACTTTTTTCTCTAATATTATATGTGCATATTTTTATTCATTTTTTATTTCTAAATTACTCTATCTCATTCTTCTTAATGTCTTTTTAGTCTTTTAGAATATCTATATAATCAGTGTCGTTCTGATATTTTCTCCTCTCATTATATCATATATACCCATAATAATTAATTTTCATGATCATTTAAATTTTCTTATGCCAACATTAATCTTAACTTTTTATAATTAAATATTTATAACAATAAATACTATTGGCTGAAAAAATTATTCCACAACATATTTTTAGATTTTTTTTTAATAACCATGAAAAGTAATCATTAGGGGTATATATGGAATAATGATGGGTGAAAATGTCAAAATGACATGTATTATGTAAATAATATATAAGATTGAAATGAGTATGACATGTAATTTTAATGGGAGGAAGTGATTTAGAATAAGAAATGAATGAAAATATGCGCAAATAATATAAAATTTAAAAATTATACATGTAATTAAATTAATTAAATATTTAAAATATTTCAGTTAAAATTAATAAAAAAATTATTTAAATCCCTTTTAGTAAGCGTGATTACGTGCTAGTATTTGAAATAGAGCAAGCACGTGAAATAGATAAGGAAAAATGGACGATAATGATCAAAATTAAATAATGAATGAGTAAGATTAAAAAATTAAAAAATTAATAATAATATCATAAATAACTTCTCATAAAAATTTAGAGATTTGAAATGAAGCCAGAATATGAATTGAGAGTATAAATTGGGGGTGGTTCGCCTTCAGTAGATAAGAGATTAGATATGTCAAATTAAAATGACAAAATGCATCAAAAGATCCTTGAACTATCACATTTTATTTCGAAAGACCGTTAAATTATTTTTATTTTAAAAAGCCCTTAAAATGTCAATTTTTGTTTGAAAACCTTTTTAAAACAAAAATATAGTCTAGAGACATATTAATAATTTAAGAATTTTTTAAAATAAAACATAGTTTAGAAGTCTTTTAAATAAAAATTTGATATTTTAAAATAAAAATCGATAGTTAGAGTTGATAATGAATTATATTAATTAAAGTTGATAATGAAGTAATGGCTTATGCTTATACCCGTACACAGTGACGCAACTCCCATCATCCATATGCATAGAAATACATACATACAGGTCATACATATGCATGTACACGCGTATACACAAATACATGCTCTCTGTATCATTATTGCCTCTCTGCTCTCTCAATAAATCAAATAAAATCAAAGAATATCCCACGGAATTGCTATCTATCCCAGATTTAACGACGAATTTCCTTAAAATATTTATTGCTTGATATTTATTCCAAAAATAAAAACCTAATTTTCTTTTTAAACCCTTCATTTCACAACTGCTCTGCCCACCGATCTGACCAACGTTTCGTGATTCCGTTTACGCCGATCCTTTTAAATTGAAAGCAAACATTCTGAGCTCTCCGCAGTCACTTGAATTAAGGTAATGCGATTTTTCTACAGTTTATTTTGAATTTTCAACTCTGTTAGTGTTTAGGGTTCAAATTACAGCGATCTGTGCAATTTTTATTGAAATTGACGCTGTATTTGTTGGTACTTGCTGCAATTACATTTATTTTCACCATTTGTTGTGTATCTTAAATCTTCAGTAGGTTTTTTGTTTCCGTTTTTTAAGTATATTATGGGATTTTTGGATGTTGGGATGCATAGGAAGTTGGGAGTTTCTTAGAATATCAAATTCTGTTCGACGGCCGAATCTGGTTTATGCTTGTACACGTGTTCAGTTTTAATTTTATGGTTCCAATTTCAAGTTAGAGATTTGGACTATTTTATAAAAATAGTAGTTGATATGAATTATTGGAAGATTATGAAGAATTATGATAAGAAAAGGTGCAGTATAAAGAAGTAAAGTATTCATTTAAGTCAAATCTCACATAATCTCTGCTTTATGTTAGATTTGCATTACTGGAATATTTATGTAACGATTCTATTTATAGGAGAAGAAGGTGAGCTCCATGTGTGATTCTTGAATTGTGTAGGCTTAAAATTGCTATGCATAAGAATATGTTTCATTGGTTTTGTTTGCTTTTGGTCTTTCCAAATTCCAAGAAAATTCCTTCTCCAATTCTTACTCCCACAACAAAATCAAGCTCATATTTCACATTTTTTTTATGCATTTTCTGTGACCGTAAATCACATTAAGTCTTCCAACAACTTCCCACCAGAAATGCCCAAATTATCTTCAAGCCACCTTTGTACTTTATGAATTCAAAGTTGCATTATTATGTTCAAACAATAATGTAAAGTTCTATATTTAGAGGGACAATATTCTGTCAAATATTGTGGAAAGCCAGTGCTAAAAGTACTAGACGGGTAAATATTTTGTTGAAGGGGAAAATTGTATATTTTTTGGGTTTTAGTGGGGCAAAGTTATCAGACACTTAATTCAGGGGAAAAACTACTCATTCTAAACATAATGTAGATACTTAATTTGCACAATGCTCCTGTTATCATTAAAGTAAATGTCATGAAATCAATGCCATTGATGTTGGGCTGATCAGGCAAAACTAAATCCCCTCTTTCAAAGACATAGGAAATTAGTTTTTCGAAAAGTTAAATGAATAAGCAAGAAATAGAACACAATACTATTGTTAGGAAGTGTATGTAACATGTTTAAAAAAAATGTTAAATAGAATTATTATGTTTAATCTATTCCTAATATTGAATTTAGAGATCCTTTTCTTTTTTATGAAGAATTCAGAATAGAACACATTGCTTGATTGGAGGGGTTTCTCTCTGGTGCCTTTCTTTGTCTTTACTGAACATAATTCCTTTATTGGTGGTTCTGTTACTTTTGTTTGTACTTCTGACTTCTCAGATTCGGAAATTTTATTAAGATTATGTTGCCTTCTCCTTCCTTTTTCTTCATGTGGTTTGGATTGGAAATGAGGATTTCTGTTTGTTTGTTTGTGTTTAATCTTTCAATTCATTCATTTATTTAACTACGCGAGAAAGATATAAAACGTGGTGTGTTAAAATAGTTGAGGAACCTTTGAGAACAAGTTTGTGTCTTGGAAATAAAAAGGTGATATTTCTTTACCCTTCTGAAATATTTTGAACTCGGAAGCCCCCCAACATTCAGAATTTATCTTTTACTGTATAGTTCTATGATATCATTTGGATTATTGAAACTGCAATCTTGAGTTTTCCCTTTTTGCTGATAAAATTCGTCATGTTTCTATTTGTTCTATTCAGTAGTTTGAGGACGTGTTTGGATGATTGAATTGATTCCTTGAGTATCATTCCCGTACTTTTCTCCTACAACTCTCGAGGCATGTCGTCTATCGGTACATCAAAATATGAACATAGTCCAGTCCACAAGGCCGTAATCTTGAAGGATTACGCGGGCCTTCGAAAAATTATTGCGGGCCTTCCCCGTCTTTGCGACCCTTCTGAGATTCACACGGAGTTAGTTTCACTTGACGAAGAAGCCAAAGCTGACGCCATAGCTGCTGCAATCGATCGACGAGACGTCCCAAATCGAGAAACCCCGCTTCATCTAGCCGTCAAATTCGGCGATGAGACCTTAACCGAGATGCTTATGCTCGCAGGCGCAGATTGGAGCTTGCAAAATGATCAAGGTTGGAGTGCATTACAGGAAGCAATATGTAATCGAGAAGAAGTTATCGCAAAAATCATAGTTAGGCATTACCAGCCTTTAGCATGGGCAAAATGGTGTAGAAGGTTGCCTCGTTTGATCGGGACGATGAGAAGGATGCGAGATTTTTATATGGAGATCACTTTCCATTTTGAAAGCTCGGTGATACCTTTCATATCAAGAATTGCCCCTTCTGATACTTACAAAATCTGGAAGAGGGGTGCCAATTTGAGGGCAGATATGACTTTAGCTGGCTTTGATGGGTTCAGGATACAACGTTCTGATCAGAGTGTTCTCTTTCTTGGTGATGGTTCAGAAGATGGCCAAATTCCTCCAGGATCTCTTTGTATGATTTCACACAAAGATAAAGAAGTGATGAATGCTTTAGATGGGGCTGGGGCTCCGGCGACCGAAGCAGAAGTGCAGCAAGAAGTTGCGGCAATGTCCCAGACGAATATATTCAGGCCCGGGATTGATGTAACTCAAGCCGTTCTTTTGCCCCAAATGACTTGGAGAAGGCAGGAGAAAACGGAGTTGGTGGGCCCGTGGAAAGCTAAAGTTTACGATATGCATAATATTGTTGTGAGTATTAAGTCGAGGAAAGTTCCGGGGGCGATTTCGGATGAGGAATTTTTTAACAGTTCTAATGATAATGAGACGGAAAATGAGCTTGATGATATCTTGACTGAGGAAGAGAGAAGGCAGCTTGAGGTTGCTCTTAAGATGGAAGATACGGGAAATGAAAATGGTGATGGGATTATTGCACATCGTCATAGTTGTTATGACCAAAGGGATGTTCCCATTGAGGACTTAAATGGTTTTAGGAATGGGGAAAGTAAGCAGGAAAAGAAAGGGTGGTTTAATGGATGGAGGAGACGGGAAAGTAAACAAGAAAACGATAAAAAGCTTGTACCACCTAGGGGTTCGTTGTGTGTGGATGAAAAAGTTAGTGATTTTCTGGAGGAATCTTCTAAAAGTCAAAGTAGGCACTCTGTTGAGGTGGCTGTGAAACGAGACGAGCTTCGGAGAGGAAAAGAGACTAAAGCTCCGTCGACAAGTAATGATGGTGGAAATCGACGCAAAGATGGGAGTAGAGAGAATGAGTATAAAAAAGGGCTGAGACCTATTCTTTGGCTGTCTCCGGATTTTCCATTACGAACAGAAGAACTTCTTCCTTTGCTCGACATTTTAGCGAATAAAGTTAAAGCTATACGAAGATTAAGAGAGCTGTTCACAACAAAATTACCGAAAGGGACATTCCCAGTAAAGGTAAACTTCTTTTCCAGAGTCTTATATATAACAAGTGATATCATGTCATTAGTTTGCATTCTATATGTATTTTTAAACAGTTTTAATTGTTTCATTAGAAAGTATTAGTTGTTTAAATATAAAGTGATAGTTACAAACCAATTGTAAAGTAAAACTGTTTTACATAAGATCAGCTCAACGTATTTTACTAGCTAAGTGTTTGTTAACTCTACTCCTAGCTTAGAAGCACTTCTGAAAAGCTAAAGCTGTGAGGGGGCAGCTTTAACAAAAAGTGCTTCTGCCTCCTCTAGTTGCGTTTGCAAACACCCCTTTATACTTTTCACTAATGTGTTAAAACACACGTTCTGCTTACACTTGCTATATTAGATCATCATAATTTGTTCTGCGGTATCATATATTTATGAGTGAATATGATAGGCTTAAAAGATTGCCTATGTTCATTGCGCACCGAATACTACCTCTGTTTCCTAATAATAGTTTTGTTAGCGATTTACAAAAAGAAATAAGAAACTTAAAATTTAGACCCTTAATCAATCTCTATCTCTCCAATCTAATCTCTCTCTTATTTCTCCTTTCCTTCCTTTCCTTGCAGATTAATTTATGACATAGGAAAGATACGAGAGATGAATAATAAAGCATTTCCTAATTAAAAAATTCTTAGGGATTTTTAGTTTGGGTAAATTGGAAAGAATGGTGGGAAAATTGTTAAAAGACGAATAATTTCAAACAAAATTTAGAATCTAAAAAGGCATTTATTGCAAAATGGAGGTAGTGTCATTTAACAGAAGCCAAGTTAAGAGGTTTTCGGAAATACTGATTTTTCTTATAAACGTGATATATATATATATATATATATTTTTTTTTTTTTTAATTTCTTGTCATATTGGCTACAACAACAAACTAACTTTACTCCCACATTATAAAGGGACTCGTCACATTGGCCGAATTGGGTAAAATTTTGTGCTCCATAATATCACATCTTTAAAATTGAGTTTTAACATGTATTGCCGATCTTGTTTGGTGGATCTGGTTAAAGTGATAAGGGTGGGGTATCTATGGAAATAAACAACTATATGAGTTATCTCCTCTCTTGAACTTTCCTATCTATATTTTGGTGTGTTGGGGACTTCAGTCGTAAGAGTTACCAGAAGCTTGCTTAATGATTTGATGGAAAACCATGCATTTGGTTTCTAACAAAAATTTGAAGTGAGGCCCCCATGAAGATGCAGGCATCCCCTTCTCGAATTTTTATTTAAAAGTGATCCAATTTTATTTTGGTACCAGTGTGCAGCATGAAATTAGCATGCCTGGCATATATATACATATATATAGAGTAATGATGTAGAGCCAGATGGTGGTTTTCTTTTGGTGCCCAACACCAGCATAAAACATTTATACATTGTAGCATGGTACAAGTAGTTTATGCTGATGTTTGGCTCCATAAGAAAGCCACCATCTGGCTCCATATCAAAACCGATATAAATATATGTATATATATTAAATTATGTACTATGATGAATTGCACTCTAGTATCACTATATTAATAAATAGACATGAGATCTAAGTTGCCACCTTGGAGATTATATGTAATATGTATATGTAAATATTAAATTATGTTGCTGTCTTATACTTGCTAGCTTTTAGTACTTAAGTAACCTCCCTCTGTTCTTTTCAAGAAAGTGAACTTATGTTATGATTATCTGGTAAATTTGATTTCTCTATCATGTCTTATGACCGCTTGATTTCATATTTCTGCTCGTTGCAGGTTGCCATTCCATTGGTCCCCACTATAAGGGTGATGGTAACATTTACAAAATTCGAAGAATTGCAGCCACTAGATGAGTTTTCAACCCCCCCTTCGAGCCCAATTTCTGTTGGCAAAGAGAGCCCTGCTGTAAATCAGTCATCTTCGAGTTCATCTTGGTTCCAGTGGATAAAATCTCCTTACCAGCGACCCGGCTCCTCTACGGGCGGGTCAGGCAGGAGGATCGATAATATCCAAGACCCGTTTGCAATTCCTTCCAATTATAGATGGATCACAGCCGAAGCAAAGAAGAAAAAGATGCAGGAAAAGAGCAAATCTAAGAAATCGAAAAGTCAAAAGTAGGAACCTGGGATAGATGTTGCTAAAGGTACGCAGAATACAATCCAAACCAATAATATTGTTCGGTTGATCTTGTAATGTCCTACTTAGGTTGATGAGGTTATACACGCTGTTGGGAATATGATTGTGGGGGGTATTATAGTAAATCTGGCAAATCATTGTGGGGGGGTTTATAGATGTTTGAAACTGTCATTCTTGCAAGGGTTGTGACAATTGTTCTGTGTTTGGGTGGACACTCTCTTATCCATGTTCCTTTAGTTTCTTTACTGACAGACGGGATCATGTATATTCGTCGTTCTATCATCATCTTCTTCATCAAGAAGAATTTAATTTCTGCAGGTGTCTGATTTATTGTGCAGGTATTAAAAATTATAAGTGTATCTAGTTTCTCTGTATTGGGTATGATGCTGCATTGTTTGTAAGACTAAAACTTCTATGAACTTGTTCAAGGAAGTTTTATGGTAAACTTGGTGATACTGTTTAATATACAAAGTATCATTCATGGTTTAGTAATTTTGTAAAGAATAACACATGCTAAACATTTTTTAAATCATGGTAGTTAGTAAGCTAAACAGTACTATTTTGAAGAATAGAGTTCATGTGATCCCCGAATAATCTATGTTCGTTAAATTTGAATTCCATGAATACATGCGTACAATTCTACGATGACAAATTATTATGTGGATCATGTTCACCGTATGTAAAGTATTGATCTTTACCAACAATAATAATAGTAGTGTACGACGAATATGGTGAATATGATGCACATGATACCTTCTCGATTAGGATCACATTGAAAAAGTTTACATATCGTCAGAAATTTTGTATAGGGCACAAAGAACATTACTGTATAAGATGAAATACCATCATAATTATTTTTGTAATCGGACAAATAGAAGTAAACCATTAATTTCAGTGATAAGCCATTTTAAGCCATAAGACTTTTTAACAGCCTCTGTAATAACAAAACATTTAGATCGGTAGTGGACTCTGAGAAAAAACGTACCGTAATTGAGACTATCAACTATTGAATGGTACATTGTGGATGCTCTAATACGAGAGCCACACAGTTAGAGGTGAATCTAAGGGTGGGCAATTGGATCTTTCCACCCTTCTAGATTTTTTAGCTCTATGTATATATATGTGTATATTATGTATAATTTTATTTATATGAGTCAATCTCATGTATAAGACGAGTTACAATCTGAGAAGGACTCTTGTGAAATATTATACCATAGTCATATGTGCAATACAATTTATTTTAGGCAATTTTAATGAAATTTCGTGGGTCTAGGCGCGGTCCGGGTCGGGTCATGCGCGGGTCGAATAGGATGGGCAGAGGCTGTGGGTTGTGGGCTTCAGTTTGAACATATTTTTAGAATGAAATATATACATTTAATGGAGAATTTTTACTAATTCTATTGTGTAGCCTAATGGTTGGCTTTTTTTTGTTAAGGCAAAAGGTCTCAAGTTCGAATTCATTTGAAAACAAATATATTTACTATTTGTTATTTAATATTTTCACAAATATTTTTACTATTTTTTATTTAATATTTTCACTCTTATTTTTTATTTATTGTTTTTTTATTTAATTTTCACTGTTATTTATATATATATATATATATATATATATATATTTTTTAACAAAATTTATTTTATATTTTTTTTTATTTTAATTTTTTTTGTTGTTATTATAAATGTATTACATTTAATGAAAAAAGTGTGTTCTTCTACACAAAGGCGCAATATTATTTCTTTTATTGTAAATTTTGTGTGTTACTACATGAACAAAAGTGTGTTACTACATGGACAGAAGATGTGATACTATTCTTTTAATGTAATTTTGTGTGTTACGACATGACTAAAAGTGTGTTACTACATGACTAAAAGTGTGTTATTACATGAACAAAAATGTGTTACTACATGAACAAAAATGTGTTAGATGCAATACTATTCTTTTAATATAATTTTATGTGTGTTACTACATAAACAAAAATATATACAAATTTTAAATGAACAAAAATCAATTTTTCCACCACTTATTTTGTGTTACTACATGAATAAAAATATGAGACTCTAGTAAAAAAAAATATTACTACAAAATAAAAAGGTTGGAATCATCTCTACGGAATCCACAAATAATATGCATACTGAGTTGCAATCCACAAATAATATATATATTTTAAGAATCCCTACAAAGTTACAATTCGCTTTCGAGACCCGCTTGTCACATACATATACATATATATATATATATAGATCGGTAAAATAGATCGGTAACACTTTAGAAGGAAGAATCCCTACGAAGTTGCATCGGATCTCTGCTTCGTTTCGGTTTTTGACGACGGCAGCGATAGAGGACAAATTAAAATTGGGCGTATGAGGAGGGTTTCTCAGTATATATATATGTATGAACAAGCGGGTAGGATACGAGCAGATTGCACATATTTTAAAATATGCAATATTGAATACATGTTTTTGCCTTACAATCTAGTACAAATCAAACTCATTCCTTTTAAACTGTTAAGCCAAATTATGTCTCGTCTCACTGTGAAATCGTCTCATACAAGTGTGTCTCCAGTTTTATGTTTATCCTTCTTGTTTTGATTTATGTGCCTATATGTATAATTATATTAACATCTAAGAGTTGGTACCCAATTAATTAAACTTAAAATTCACGTTTAGTATATTCTCGCCCCCTAAAATTTTGAGTCCTGGATCTGCCATTACACACAATGTAAACACTTAAACACTTAAACACTTAAATAGTTGATTTTCTATTATCTCTATGAATACCATAATTTGAATCTGCATAACCAATCAAGTCCATAACTTGAGATAATCTATCAAATTTATTGCATAAGCAATATCGGGCTATGTCCTCTCAATGAATCTTACCATAATTGGTAATGTATTGGCTCAAACAACTTATTGCATAAGCAAATTTGTATTAAACAGAGATTTTTTTTCTATAATATCTTCCCCATGTATTAAATTAAGCTTGATTCAGCAACAAAGTAAGTTGTTTTCTATTTCTATATTATTGTGCATGCAAATAATTTTTCATATCAAAGTTAACACCAAGACATTTTTGTACATGCTCAATAGCTTTCAAGTTTAAACTAGTCAATAGCATATTGTCACCATAGATGATCAAGAAAAATAAAAAATTAGTATCTTCTTTAAAACACTTATAATGATCATACACACTTCTTTTAAACTTGCAAGCATCAAATTTTTTGTTCCATTATCTACGAGACTGTTTTATGCCGTATAAGATAGAAAATCTTGAAAGTAAAGTAAAAAATCTAGACTTTTATATCATTTTCAAAATAAAATTTAAAAGAAAAACAAGTGTAATGAAAAATTTAACATTTAAAAATTCTGAAATGATTATTTTGAGGATATAAAGAGATAGAAACATGATAAAATGAATGTGTGAAAATACAAAAGAGTGAGATCCACATATTGTGTATATGTCTCTTTTCGATATTTACAAGAAATTTACACAAAGAAATAACGAGATTCATATCCATTCATATTCTGCTTTTGAACCTTTTTAATAGATTTAATAATGTTTAACCAAATAATATAAGTATTTTTGGGACGCAGATAATCTCACCCTTGATTTATTCAATTCTTTTATAGTTTTGTAATAGAGTATCTAGAGCATAAGATATAAAATCATACATAATATTATACTACAAAATTTATGCCATTATTGGGCCAAAGACCAACATGTATAACGGAAGTGAAGTAGATCAAACTTCAAAGGGCCTTAAACTTGGGTTCAATATAAGCCCGAACTAATGAAAACGACTCTTTCATTATTGTAATTTGTACAGTATTGTTTCTCCGAGTACAATATATATCCATTAATTTTTTTAAAATAAGCATCCTTGCATGAGACGGTTTCACGGTGAGACGGGACATAAGTTGAGTATTAACGCTTTAACACTTTAAGAGGGATGAGTGTGATTTGTGCTAAATTATACCCCGTCTCATGTATGAGCCCGTCTCATATGAGTTTTTGTCTTTTTAAAATTTCATAAATACAAAAAAATAGGTATTTGTCTATGAAAATTTTCAACATGTCTACGAAATTTTTAACAAAAATAATTTCTTCCTTAAATAGTAAAGATTGCCTCCGATCCGCCTATAAATTTTCCTACTGATATTGATATTTTTCCTCAAATTACCCTACAAACAATTTGCCTATGAGAATGTAACTCATAGGTAAATTTATTTGTAGACAATTCTAAATTACTCCATATTGGAAATGTAATTATCTAAGGAAATATAAATTGTCTATATAAATAATTTGTTTACTTACGAAAATTACAAATGTGTAGACAATTTGCTCGTAGGTAATTTGTTTTTTTTTTTTAAGAATCCTTGGGCAATTTGTAGACAATATACTTGCATACTGGAACGTTAAAAATCTGTGAGCATTCACTATTTAAGGACGAAATTATTTTTTTGAAAAATTTCGTAGTCATGTTAAAAAGTTTTGTAGCCTATTTGTTATTTCTTGTAGTGTAAAAATTAGACACGATTATAAATGAATGATTATTTAGTAAACCAACTTGATCTATTATAATTCAAAATATTAACTAGTTATAAAATATTTTTAATTAAAAAAAAATTAGAGATTTTTTTTTTGCCCTGGTTGGACTATGTGTCTGCGTCCGCGCCAAGTTTTCAGCTTCTTCTATTTTCCTTTTCTTCTGCTGAAGAATTCGAAAAGGAGATCCCCAAGACAATTATGTTAATCTATAAAAATATAAAAGTAGAAGTAAGGTGAGAGAAAATGAAAATGAACATACACTTGCTTTGTGGTATAGTGGTGATTAATCTCACTCTCCACTAAAGATATTGACTTGATTTTAATAAAAAAAATATATTCTCTTTTATTTTTAATTTTAATAAAAAATTTCAAATGTCAATAAGTTATTTTTTTAATCTATTTTTAAAACACTATATTTTATATTATTTGTTTTTAAAGATCCTTAATTTGGCATCTATATTTCACATATAAAATTAAAATCTACATCTAAATATTAATTTAAAAGTTTCAATTTTTTTTATTGATTTTAAGTTTTTAGCTACATGAGTTGATATATTTTTTAGATTATGTAATTTCTTTTTTAGTTTTAATATAATTTTATAATTTTAGTATTAGTGGTGAATTTAGTATATAATTAATTAAGTATTTGTAAGACACTTACATGTATACAATATAATAATCACATATTAAAGAAAAATATAAAATAAAATAAAGATTAATATGTAGGTGAACAAAATAAATATAATTTAAATTTCTATCACCTCACCCACACTACACAATTTTCTGTTAAAACTTAAAATATTCAATCCGTGCATAGAGAAATACTAATGTTATTAAAAACGAAAAAGGAAAAAAACAAGAAACCAATAGTGAACAAAAAAATACAAAAGACCCTAAAGTGGTCTTCGAAGTAAAGCCTACGCCAAAGCCCATATGTGAAGAAAATAAAGGGTCCGGTTATTAACACCCCCAATATTAGGAAATTCACCCACAAAACTTATAAACTACCCATTATGTCCTCCATTAATTAAAATCTAATTTATATTTTTCGCTTTTACTTTTTTGCAACCAGTCTTCTTCCCTTCTCTTCAGTCCGCAGGCCGCCGCCCACAGCCCACAGCCAGCAACCGGAAAAACAACTGCAAAATTTCAGACATACATGTCAGGTTCGGCCAGACGCCCTTACGTCAAGAGGCACACTCTTTCTTACAAGAGGTCAAATCCGAGATTCCAGTTACGATTAAGAAACAAGTTTATTGAAACAAATATTAACTTATTGAAATAATTGTGCTAATTTTTGTTGCAAAATTACAGGCAGCAGATTGAAGAGTAATTAATCAAGTGGCCATGACCATCAAGCTGTTGGGGAATTAATTGTCCGGATCTATTCGGGATGAATATTTAAATACAAATTTAATTCTAACAATTATTACTAGCATGAATTAATCCTAAATTAATTCAAATAATAATTTCAACAACAAATCATGCATATAAACAGTTCACGTAAATCTTACGCATGCGGAATTACTACGAGTTTACGTGAACGTACATCTTGGAATGACAATGGTCTCATCGATGAAAACACACCAAAAGACCTTCCCAAGTATTCCCTAGTCCTTGCTCGATAATCCGGTGGAAGGATACTCGCGAACAATTAACAAAAGGAAAAATAAACTTTGTTGCACCACTTTTGTGGATTCACTAATTTTTCCAGCACATGGAATTATATTTGGGAATGAAAGAATCATCCCCTATTTATAGATGGGGTAGTGGTCGAAATTTTGGGGAAAAACCAATGTGGGAAAATCTTTTATTGATCTCCAAGAAATCTTGAATATATCTCATATATTCGTTTCTCCATAATTAAAATATTCCACAAAAAATCCCACCTCATCTTGTTATGGAATTTTTGAAATTTAAGGGTCAAGATTCTAAGATTTGGATCTTCTTGAATTTATGAGATATACTTGTATTCCAAGAAATACATATCTTCCATAATATCTTTTCAAGAAAATCAAGAAAATCTTTCTTGCCCTTTATATTTCAAAATTTTTGAAAAACACACTATGAATAACCAAGTGGGAGATTTCTTGAATTTAATGAGATAATCTTGTATTCCAAGAATACATATCTTCATTCCATAACAAAATTCAAAGAAAATCTTTCTCCCATTTTATTCATAATTTTTGAAAAAAACAAGGAAAAATAGGCAACAAAATTTATTTTATTTTTAAACACCTTTTTCAGTTATTGGGCTTTATCTTGGGCTACTTGGGGGGCCTTTAGGAGAATTAAGATTGGACCTTCCAATGGACCTTGAATTATCAATATTGAGCCACAATATTATTCAAGCCCATAAATATTAACTAATCCCACTACATAATTAATATTGCACTATCCATCTTAACCCATATTACAGTTAATATGGCTCCCGGTTATTATTTCCCGTGTTTAAGATTATTTAGCCCATTAATTAATTCAAGCCACTGAAATAGCTTTCCATTAATTAATATCTTTTATCCTTGGTAAAGGAACGGTTCAACATTATTATCCATACCGGAAACTAGTTCCACTTGCAAGACTTGGTATGATAAAACTTATGAACCTCCCAAGGGGCAAATCGAACAAGCGTACTTTGCACCACGATTCTCCGTAGATAAATCTTAGCAATCCCATGTGACCAATAATATTGCCCAAGATATAAAGTATTGAATCTCATTGATTCTCTTCCCGTAATAAGTCAAAGCAATAGTTACTAACCACACGCAATCCTATTTAAGGGACGAAGATTAAGAAATAAACTAACCACTGAGGTCTAATTCTTCCTAGTTCAGTTCTAAAGAATTTATCCTCCTGTAGGTCCTCTTCAATGCATCAGACATGCACTAGTGTAATCTCTTGGTCAAGACAAACCAATCTGAGCCTTACACTACAACCTTTCACGATGGATTGTTCATTTCCATCTAGGTCGTGAATGGTGTACTTTTAGTTACAAGGAACTCATTAATTTAATCTTCGTGATCCGGTATCACTAAATTAACTACAATGTAACACGTCTTATTTATTGAACAGTTTATGCAAGAAATATATGTAACATTCGATGATATTTAAAGCATCGATGATAAACAATTTATTTCAAAAATAAGTCCGAAATTGATCGGTTTGATTATACAAAGTAAAAGCATACTTTCCAGTATAATCCCAACAATCTCCCACTTATACTCAAAGTCAGCTTTTAAGTATACATCAACATGTCTCGTGTAGTTCCTAATACGTGACATCAAATGTCACCTACACGAATCTAATAATGTCTCCCACTTATACTCAAAGCAGTTGGCAACGGTCTTGACACCCATTCCTTTCACATGTCTCTCGAATGTATTCTCGAGACCCTTTGTGAATGGATCACTAGGTTGTCTTCCGGACGCGATCTTTGCAACCTCTATATCTCATCTCTTAACGATTTCTCGTATAAGATGGTATTTCCATTCAATGTGTTTGCCGGGTCTTGTGGGCTCTTGGTTCCCTTTGAATTTGCAAATCGCTCCGCATTGTCACAATAAAATGTGATTGTGGCTGGCAAATTCGAACTACATCCAAGTCCACTAGGAAGTTCTTGAGCCAAACCGCTTTTTTTCACCGCCTCATTAGCCTACATATTCGCTTCCATGGAAGAATCATGCGATGCATTTACATACTAACGCTTCTCCACGTCATGGATCCTCCCCCCATGCAAAATACACTACCGGAGGTAGATTTTCTGGAATCTAAGTCTGATTGGAAATCCGAGTCCGTGTAGCCGATGGGGATTAGACTATCTGGATCGATAAACCAACATTCTATCTCGAGTTCTTTTCAGATATTCTTTAATGTTTTTAATCGCCATCCAATGTTCCTTCCCCGGGTTACTTTGATATCTTACCACCATGCCTACGGCAAAGCAGATATCCGGTCTCGTACACAGCATTGCATACATAAGGCTTCCGACAGCTGAAGCATAAGGAATGCCTTTCATGTCATCTATCTCCTTTTGTGTCTTAGGGCACATTTTCTTGATAGATGGATTCCATGCCCGAAAGGTAATGGGCCTTTCTTGGAATCCTCAAGCATCTTTCAATCATTTCAAGACGTTGTCTATGTACGGCTTCATGATAAGCCTATCATTCTTTTCTTGCGATCTCGAAAGTGATCTTGATCCCAAGGATGTGCCCGCTTCCCTAAGTCCTTCATATCAAACCTGCTTTTGAAAGCCATGCCCTTACGCCCGATAACACCTTTACATCGTTCCCGATGAGCGTAATGTCATCTACGATAGTACTAAGAATACCAATGCGCTTCGACACGCTTTTTTGTACACACAATTTTTCGAACTCGCTTTTGATCAATAAGACTTTATAACATGATCAAAACATTGGTTCCAAGCTCGATGCTGTTTGAGTCCGTAAATGGACTTCATGAGCTTACAAACTAGGTGTTCTTGGCCCTTTTCAATGAAGCCTTGGGGTTGTTGCATATAGATTTCCTCATCAAGACTTCCGTTAAGGAAAGCCGCCTTGACATCCATTTGCCGATTTCAAAATCGAGATCTTGTGACTTATCGACAAGAGAATCCGGATGGACTTAAGATTGTCTGGTGAAAAGGTTTCCTCATAGTCGATCCCTTCTTTCTCGAGTATAACCTTTCACCACAAGCCTTGCCTTGAAGGTTTCCACCTTCCCGTCCCCGGTCCCCTTTCTCTTGTATACCCACTTTTGACCAATAGGTTTGACCCCATTAAGTGGTTCGACTAGCTCCCACACTCTGTTATGATCCATAGACCCCATTTCTACTTTCATTACCTTTTGCCAAGAAACTGCATCCTTATCTTGGATTGCCTCGTCATATGTCCATGGGTCTGATTCATCTTGTCCGGGAATCAAGTCCGAGGACTCTCCTATCCCCATGAATATCTCGGTCGTCTTACAACCCTCCCACTACTGACGAGGTTCCGTTGAAAAAGTGTGTCGTTTGGTATATCATCTTGTCATACGATTGGCAATGAGGTTAGCCCCCTTAGCTCACTTAAGGTAATCTCACTGGGTCTTCTTTCGTTCATATAGTCTTCCTCCAAAAATCTAAAGTGGGTGCTTATTACCACCTTTTGATCTTCGGGACAATAGAACATACACCCTTTTGTTCCCTCGGGCTATCCTATAAACAACCTTAATTCTGATCGTGGATCCAATTTCCCGGCTTCCTTGTCCAACACATAGTTCGGACACCCCCAAATTCTCATGTGTCTCAAACTAGGCTTGCGAACGGTCCACAATTCTTTGGGAGTTTTGGGAACCGATTTGGATGGCACCAAGTTCGTAATGTAAGTCAAGCTGTTTCCAAGGCATGACCCCAGAACGACTTGGGAAGATCCGCATAACACATCATTGATCTAACCATTTCTAAAAGAGTTATATTTCTTCGCTCTGCAACCCCGTTTTGTTGAGGGGTTCCGGGTGCAGTAAGCTGGGATGCAATCCCTTCATCTGACAAGTAGTTCAAAAACTCATCGCTGAGGTACTCGCCTCCACGATCGGATCGTAGAGACTTGATACGTTTTTCCCTATGATTCTCTGCTTGAGCCTTAAATTCTTTGAATTTCTCAAAGATCTCAGATTTATGCTTCATAAGGAAAATATAACTGTACCTCGAGTAGTCATCAATAAAAGTGACGAAATACTCATAACCTCCTCTTGCTTTGGTTGACATTGGACCACATACGTCTGTGTGAACGATTTCTAACTCTTCTTTGGCTCTATCCCCTTGGCTCCGAATGCCCTCTTGGTCATTTTACCCTCCAAACATGATCCGCAGGTTGGAATTGGTTCAACTTGGAGAGACTCTAGTGAACCATCTTTCACCAACCTTTGGATCCTCTTTGGATTAATATGTCCCAATCTTAGATACCATAGAAGTGTTTCGTTCACGTCTGATGAACGTTTTCTTTTATCGGAAATAGTTGATGTGTTATATGATGCATTTCGTGAGTGGTGTGCACAGTTAATTGTATAGAGATTACTTGACAACGTTCCATGACAGATAAATTTTTCATAAAGAGAAATGGTAACAACTTTATCAAAAGTAACCGAATATCCATCAAGGTAAAGTTTAGAAATCGAAATTAAATTCTTTCTAAAACTCGGAACGTAAAGTACATCTCTTAAAATTAAAACTCTGTCTTCAAATGACAGTGCACTTTCTCCCATCGCTTCACCGCCACTCGTAAGATCGCCCAAAGGTGATGAGGATCTCACTCCCACTAAGTTGCCGGGTCCGATTGAACCCTTGTAAAGTGAAACAAACATGATAAGTGGATCCCATATCCACCACCCATAAATGGGAGGCATATGCCGCTAAGCAAGTTTCAACAACTAGTGCGTGAGAATTACCTTTCTTTCCATTCCTTTTGGGATTGGAACAGTCGACCTCGAAAGTGTCCTACTCCGCCGCTTTCCAAAACTTTCCTCATGCTTGATTCCATGCTCTTATTTGACGTTGAGTCTGCTTGGTTTAACTTTCTTCTCTTTTCATCATCCTTATCACCACTTGACCTAGGATGAAAATAAGATTTCTGTTTCCCCAAGATCTTTTCCTCGCGCTCCCTTTCCCTTTCAACCAAAGTGAGAGCATTTACAAGATCATCCACTGTAAAGTCTAGATCTTCCAATAGATACTCAAGATAGTAGTGATTATAGCTCTTTGGTAAGGATTGGAGAATGAAATCAATCTTAGTCTTGAAATCACATTTTTCGCTGAGGATCTCAAGCTCCTCAAATAACACCATAACCCTAAGAACGTCTTTGCAAGCTACGATCGTCCCTTTTTTCCATTTTTAATTCAACAATTTCTTGCTTCACACTTTGGATTGCCATATGGGTCTGATGTGCGAACATCGCTTCGAGATTCTGCAAGATGTCTGCAGCTGATTCATATCTTTGGTGAAGGCGTTTCAACGCATCTGACAGATGTGCCAGAATTGTATCCTTCATCAATTCATTTGCCAGCTCCCATTCACCATATAGCATCTCCTCCCATATTTCGGCATCCATAACTAGTTTTTCGGGTTTTGGTGTATCAAGTACCCATTTGGAAGGTGATGCGGCTAGGATAGGTTTTAGTTTGTATATCCAATCAAAATAGTTTTCACCATTAAGCAAATTGTCTTTAAGTATATTGAACAGTGGATTAAAAGGTTGCGACATGATGAACTGAAATAAATAATAATATGCATAAGCACAAGTATATCACAAAATTCGATTACATGTTTCATATTAAAATCTCAAAAAAATATGAACATGCATCACCAACATTCAAAAAACAGTTTTAAATAAGCCACGTGGGGTGGGTCATTATTTAAACACATTCAAACAAAGTTACAAACAAGAACAATTTATAAACCTTTAATATCCAGATTAATAGTTGGCTCCCACTTGACCAATATAAAATTGACAGGGACTTCGGGGAAGTATATGCATATCAATTTTATGCCTAAGTAATAACCATGATTAAATACATAATTATTATTTCGCTTTGATCGAGCCTCGTGGGGAGGGTCATCGTCGCCACTAGTAATAATCCACAATCACCCGTTTGGAATTTATTCATGTGAAAGCTATCTTTTGACCGTCCCGTGGGGGAAATTTCTCCAAAAGAATTCACAAATAAATAAATCATGGAGGTCAATAATTAATTCAATTTTATTATCTGGAATAAAATTGTCAATTAATTATTTAAGCATACTTAGTAATTTTCGAAAGTGAGATTTTTCAAAACATTTTTCTCATGCATCTCAAATTTAAACACAATTTAAATAAGCATAAAATAATGCATAAACATCAAGACAAAAATTAAACATATTGGGCACATTTATCCAATTGTCATGGTTAATTTTGTCATGTCTTGATCTTGAGAAATCGTCTTCATAGCCTTCATCGTTCGTCTCGAAAAGCTCCCACTTGACCATTTTAAAAAAATGCCTTGTCAAGCCACGTCATTGACTAGCTCGCGGGTCGGAGTGCCCGCCTAGTACTCCCCCGGCCGTGTCGAATGGCATCCATGCATCGCGTCGCCCGGGCAAGACGGGCGACGGCCGCCGCCGTTCCCGTCTCGCCTTGGCGCCGCCGCCCATGCACGCCCTCCGCCCGTCCAAGACGCCTGTCGCGCCTCAGCGGCGCCGCCTCTCACGCTTTCAGCGTCGCCATGTCTCGCCAGGTCGCCTGAAGGCCGCCACGCTTCGCTTACGCACCCCGGCGATCCTCTCGGCTTCGCCCTCCCGGCCTCCCCACGCCCGCAGCACTTTTGCCGCCAGCGTCCGCGCCGTGTCGTGCCTCCCTTGCACGTTTAACGCGATGCACACCGCCACGCCTGTTTCGATCCCGTCTTTTAATTCTTCATCTCCGCCTCCGTTTTCCGATCCGATTACAATTTATTTACAAAAATAAATAAACCTAGATCTAGACTAGTCTATTACATTGATCAAATCAAACAAATTCTAATCTACTTGTGGATTTTCTCATGAGGCAAAACGAATCCGAACGAATCGAATTAAAAAAACCACAATTTATATGCATGCATAAATAAACACATTAAATTCCATGACAATTGGATACCTGCAAAAAAGTTCTAGCAATTCTACTATCCAGTTTTAAAATTTAATGACAGTGAATTAAATTACAATTTTAAAATTGAGTCTTCAAACCGAGGCTCTGATACCAGTTGTTGGGGAATTAATTGCCCGGATCTATTCGGGATGAATATTTAAATACAAATTTAATTCTAACAATTATTACTAGCATGAATTAATCCTAAATTAATTCAAATAATAATTTCAACAACAAATCATGATATAAACAAATTCACGAAATCCTACGATGCAGAATTACTACGAGTTTACGTGAACGTACCTCTTGGAATGACAATGGTCTCGTCGATGAAAACACACCAAAAGACCTTCCCAAGTATTCCCTAGTCCTTGCTCGACAATCCGGTTGAAGGATACTCGCGAACAATTAACAAAAGGAAAAATAAACTTTGTTGCACCACTTTTGTGGATTTACTAATTTTTCCAGCACATGGAATTATATTTGGGAATGAAAGAATCATCCCCTATTTATAGATGGGGTAGTGGTCGAAATTTTGGGGAAAAACCAATGTGGAAAAATCTTTTCTTGATCTCCAAGAAATCTTGAATATATCTCATATATTCTTTTCTCCATAATTAAAATATTCCACAAAAAATCCCACCTCATCTTGTTATGGAATTTTCGAAATATAAGGGTCAAGATTCCAAGATTTGGATCTTCTTGAATTTATGAGATATACTTGTATTCCAAGAAATACATATCTTCCATAATATCTTTTCAAGAAAATCAAGAAAATCTTTCTTGCCCTTTATATTTCAAAATTTTCGAAAAACACACTATGAATAACCACGTGGGAGATTTCTTGAATTTAATGAGATAATCTTGTATTCCAAGAATACATATCTTCATTCCATAACAAAATTCAAAGAAAATCTTTCTCCCCTTTTATTCATAATTTTTGAAAAAAACAAGGAAAAATAGGCAACAAAATTTATTTTATTTTTAAACACCTTTTTCAGTTATTGGACTTTATCTTGGGCTACTTGGGGGGCCTTTAGGAGAATTAAGATTGGACCTTCCAATGGACCTTGAATTATCAATATTGAGCCACAATATTATTCAAGCCCATAAATATTAATTAATCCTTCTACATAATTGTTGGTCCCGGTGCAAACTAGTCTTACACGTGTATGGGGGGGGGAATACACGTGTTCAGTGTTTTTAAAACTTTTATGAATTAGTGATTAAGCTGTGATTCAATTACATGCAACTTCAGTGGATTGATTCCAACTAAATGTCAGTGAAAAGTATGCTTTAAAAAACAAGTCAATGCAACAGTTAAGCACAGATAAGGAAAGCAATAAACAACACAGCAATTATAGTGGTTCAGAGACTCAAGCTCCTACATCCACTCTCTCTGATCCTCAGAGAAATTCACTAATCACTTCTGAGCTTTCTGACTACCTCACGTAGTTTACTTACTCAACTCGGCCCTGAGTTTTCTGACTACTCCACGTAGTTTACTTACTCAACCCGACCTTGAGCTTTCTGACTACCTCCGTAGTTTACTTACTCAAACACAAACAAGCTTTCAGACTACCCCTGTAGCTTACTAACTTCTCCTCTAGAGTTTTCTGACTACTCCGCGTAGTTTACTAACTCTTTTACAACTCTTCTCACCAACAAACACACTCCAACTACCTTCTCAACGGTTTGGGGTTTCTCGGTTGGTTTCCAACTAGGATGAGATATCCTTTACAATGAAGCACAATGCAAAGGGTTAGGATATCTCGACTAAGCTTTGGATAAATCTTATCAAGCTAGGCTTAGTATAGTGAGCTCTCTTCAATATAGAAGCACTTGGGAAATTCTAAGTTTTTCGAGTGCTTTAATTTTTGCAAGAATAAGTTTGAGCTCTTGAGTTGCATATAAACCAGTATTTATAGGCATACACCAAGGTCACTTTTGAAAACTATCCGTTGGAGAGATAGCTTCGTGAGTTCCCTCTTATGGTGTGTGAGAAATGGCTATATTTAGGGTTTGAAACTCCTTAACACATTTTAGGCAATAGCCTTTCATGTAGCCGGTCTTCACTTTTTGCAGTCTGGAACTTTTGTACATCTGACATCTTTTTTTCAACACCATCCTTTGCCAAAGGTCGTGTCGATGGTAGTAGTTGTCGTCTTCCTCTTTTTGACTTTTATCTCCAGTTAAAGGTAGACACCTTCAACGGCTCTTTTTGGTTACAAACTCTGAGTTTGATATAACCTTAACAATACTTCTGACTTAGTTCCTTTTGTCTGCATTTGAATGTCTTGGCAAATATCTATTTTCTAAGGAATCGCGATCTTCTTAGTATTGCATCCTTCAGATAGATATATTCAGTGCCTCGGAACATTCAAGTTCATAGTGAGCATTCAGTACCTTACTGAGTCTTCAGTAATTACTGTGCCTTCAGTATTCTTGATCTTCAATCTCCAGGTCTTGATCTTTGCGTCTTGAGTCTTCCATCAATCTTCAGTGGTCTTCGAGTCTTCGATCGACATCGAATCTTCATCTTTGAGTCTTCATTTCCTCGGATCCTCATCGAGTCTTGATATCTCGCTTTTACCTTTGAGTCTTCATAACCTATCCTGAACTATATCTGCTGATTATACATTTTGCGAGATAACATCCCGAATATTCTAAAACCAATCGACTCAACTATCAAGATCATTACGAAACATGTCATACTCGGGGGTTTTGGGATCTAATCAAAATCATATATCTTTTATTAAATTCATCTCCCAACAATTTCCCCTTTTGATGATGCCAAAACCTATCTTGTTACAAACATATAACCTATACTGTGGTTTTGGTTTTATCCTATTACAAGATTGGTTTGTCTCCCAACAATTTCTTAAAATAGAGAAACTCCTAACAATTTAAATCATTCAGTAATTTCTTCAGTAATGAATCTCTTTAAGTAGTTCATTACTAAATACTTAAACAATTTCCCTTATATTCAGACAATTTCTCCCTTATCAACATACAATCAGTTCAGAGACATTCATTCAGCATATCAAAATAAAAGACATGTAAATAAGATAATGAGATATTATCTTTTGAGCATAATGATAAATCTTCATTGATGATAGGTTTGAGTTACAGATTACAATGAGTTTATCAACAAAATAAAAAAGACAAAAATTTAAAGATTACGTAATCTTCTCGAGTCTTGATCTTTATTTGGCTCTTCTTCTTCCTAATTCTTCGGTTTGTTTCATTCTCAACTTCATCGGTTTACCTCCAGTCAAAACATTCCGAAAAATCTTCTTCAACTCATTTCTCTCCTTAATAATATCCGGATCGTTTCTGTTAAACCCAACCGTACGACCAAAGATCTTGAAAGCAATTTCTTGAGTAATGGCCTTCTCATTCACCAAGCCATTCTAAGTTTTGGAGTAGGATAGGAATATGGACCAGGGGCTACTATCTCGCTACCTCTCCTTCATCCGCAAGGTTAATCCAAATTTCAGATACTTTGGATAGAAGGTAAGGAGATATTCAATGAAAGCTTCATTCGATCCGAGCTTTCCCTCTCCATTCCCCCGAACATCATAATTGAACCGTAGGTTCTCTTGACTTCTTCCCACATATCGCTGAGTTTGATAGGCATCCATTTATCAACGTGGGGGCCACTTTAGTGCTTTTGATGTCCCTTTCCTCTTGCTCGGAAACTTTTAAAAGGTTCGCTTCGCTCTTCATCTATCTTCTTTCTCGATCATCTCCCGAGACCGATCCATGTTGACCAATTTGAGTCAAGGCAAAACACCTTATGAAGACTTTCTTCCGAGGTTGAGACTCAGAAGCTTCCATTTCTTCATCATCCGTTTCGACTGTTTGGTTGCAAGTGTTTCATACACAATAATGGTAAAGATCAACACTCGCTTGAAAACATTTGATAAACTCGAAAGTTTGATGAAGGAATATTCTAGATATTTTTGAAGTTTCAAAGAAGCTTTTTTCCAAAGAGTTTACAACCTTTGAGGACTTTTATTGTGAGGAAAAGAGTTGTTGTGTCCTCATGTTGTTTTTGATGAATCTACTTGTGTTCGTAAGAAACAGAACATGATGCAAAATGAACCGACTAAGAGGATCACCAGATTAAGCCCAAAAAAAGATAAATCATCCATCGAACTCGAAAAAGAAGAAGGTCACTCACCGCCTATGATTGGAGTGACTCGCACTCGAGAAAAAGTTCGTGAGATGGAAATCGATGGTAAGACTCAGAAAACCAACACCCAAAGGTGACCAATCCGAATGCATACTAGTTCGCACCGTATGTGATGCCAATGAAGATGTAGTCACAAAATGAGGCAAATTTTTTCAATCTATCAACCAAAGGGGAACAAATGTCTCGATAATGTTCTCAATAGAATTTCCCATGAGGAAGATGATTCCTTTCTCGCTTTACTTGTTCCTCGAAGTTTATCGATTTAATCAACCTAACATTTCAAATGTTGAGGATATTATCAAGGGGAACATCAAGAAGGAAATGGTTAGATAGTCATCCTACAAGTCGATTGTGGGTGATCTAACCAAGGTGTTAAAACAAGAAGGTTCCATGGTGAGAGTGCACTATTCTCACCGCTTCCTATCGAGAGAAAGAACCTAACCGAGATTGGTGAAGCTTCTACAAGATTCTCATTACTGATTATCGCTATGCAAGACGAAATAATCAATTCTCAAGGAATGAAGTACGGGAGCCATCCTTATGTATATGGAGATTCGTAAAGGCACAATGTCATTGGAACCAAGTGGGTTTTTCAAGAATAAAAGAGATGAAAACAACAACATTGTGAGAAACAAGGAAGGCTAGTTTCTTTTCAAAGGTTATTCCTAAGAAGAAGGCTTCGATTATGATGAAACCTTTCAGACCTTTCGCAGAAGACTTTTGAAGACCATCGATTATTTCTTGCATATGTTGCCCACATGAAGTTCACAAGAAGAAGGCTTGATCATTCCTCTTTTCATCGATCAAATGGATGTGAAAAGTGCATTTCAAACACCTTAAATCCAACATTGTGAGAAACTAAAAAGAAGGGTTTACAAGGAACAACCTCCCCGTTTCAAAACAGAATGACCAAGTTTATGTGCTCAAAAAGCTTTGTATGGTCTCAAACAAGACCAGAGCATGGTATGATACTCTTTTCACGCTTTCATCGACCATGGTTTTGTCAAAGGAATCGTTGATAGAACTCGCTCGTGATGGAGAGGATGGGGAAGATATCTTGCTAGTTCAGATATATATAGTTGATGACATCATTTTTGATTCCAAACCATCACCGCGGTGAAAAGTTTTCAACATCGATGAAAAAGATGCAAGTTTGAGATGTCAATGATGGGAGAGATGAATTTTTTTCAGGTCTTCAAGTGAAACAATCAAAGGAAGGAATATTCATCAACCGTGCAAAGTACACCGTAGATCCGATTGCTAAATATGGGGTACAGACCGCAATACGCTTAGGATTCCTATGAATACTAACTACAAGATGGATCCTCGATTCAAGGCAAATCAAATGAAATCATAATCGACATAGATAATCATTGATCATTGCTCTATCTCACGTTAAAGAGGCCTGATATAACATTTCTAACAAGAAGCGTTCCCCGTTGGGATATGTGCAAGATACCAAGCCAATCCTAAAGCTAGTCACATGGAGGATGTGAAAAGTCGCCAAAAAAGATACCGTGAGTATCTTAAACAAAGGGCACAATGAATAGAGGATTATGGTATCCAAACGATGATAACCTTTGAATTAACCGGTTTACTCAAAGGAACTGTTGATAGAACTCGCTCCGATTATGGAGGTTGCAGGATTGACATCAGTCCACTTCAGAACTTGTCAATTTCAAATGTAGGAAGTAAGATGTCAATATCTTGGTTTTCAAGAAACAATCAAAGGAAGGAATATTCTCAACCGGTAAAGCAACAAGTACTACCGGGTAGGTCAATACATGGGATTCCTATGAATACTAAGAAGTCATGAGTCATACCGTTTTATTCTTTGGCCTGCATAACAATTAAGGATTATAAAGTTGTAGCCAATGAAGTACCAATATTTTGTGACAATAATAGTGCCATTGCTATTTCACAAAAAATCCGCATTGCACACATGGTTTTGTGATGTAAGCATGTGGATATCGTACATCACTTCATCAATGATCATGTCGGTAGTCAAGGACATAAGGATGGAGAAAATTCATATTATAAGTTGTAAAGAGCCGATATCTTGACAAAACCTTTGGCGTAATCAAGATTTCAGAACTTTTAGTTGAATTAGGATGTTAGAACCAGGTGTATATAGTAAAATCAAAAATTGAAGATTTTCAGATGATGAAGTTTTTTCGCAATTCTTCTCCGGTAAGCTCGTGATAAAATGGAAATAATTTAATCGAGTCTCGTGAAAACTCAGATTTATCAAGGTCAAGATTTCAAAAGAAAGATAATTGAACCAATTCAAGATCAAAGATTATAATCGACATTTTATCAAGGTCATTACTCAAGAAGACCGATAGAGAGAAATTAGTCCGGTAGTAATAACTCATGCGACTCATTTATTGCTCAAGTAAAGCTCAAGAATCATTCTCAATAAATACAAAACACCGAGGAATGTTTTTGGGATCGCTTTTAAATTTCAAGAAGGTCAATCAATTTAATAATGCTACATTAATGACCAATGAGGATGTTTTGGCGGCTTACTTTTTCGAGATCGTCTTGTTCAGATAATTCGAATCCTGAGATTAATCTCATCCGTTGTTTTTCACCTAACCAACGCGATTCCCCACGATCTCGGCTATATAAACCCCAATAAGCCATTCAAGCCAAAATTTTATCAAACCCTTCGCTCCCAAATCCTCTGCGCAAATAAAAATCCTTTGCCCGTAAATCTCCAAAACCTAAAGCTTCATTTCTTCAATCAATCTCTAAAATGGCCCCAACCTTGTTCGAGAGATTAGCCAAAACCAACAAACCGTGGTACGAGTTCGTTGTCTCACTTGAAAGCACAACCAACTCAAAGCCGTAAGAGGAGGCTCTACATATGATTCGATTGGCTAAACTCACCCAACTAGTCGCAGTTTACTGCACTGTGAGTTTGCGAAAAGAGGTAATCGAATTCATCTATAACTCAAGATAGATGAAGAGGGTCAGATGCATTCTAAGTTAATCAGATCACATTTAGAGCAAATATCCAAATACATCGATTTTGAGAGGATCTCAGATATAGTTCCTCAAAAAATCAATGATGTTTTTGAGCTCGTGGATAGAGGAGAGGATCCTACGATGTATATGTCGGGAAGAGAGCAAGAGTACTTAGATAGGATTGCCGAGAATCCTCGGCAAATTTGAGGCTTACATTGCATAAGAAGATCTTTAAAGCCACAATATCGTGTGTTGATGGATATTGTGAGTAAGAGCATCATGAGTCTTATGGGAGTTTTGAGCGGATCAAGACTTCCCAAAGCTCGTAATGATGGCGGCATCGAGGCCTCACCCACCACCGATTTCAACCGGGTCAAATTTTTGATTCGGGACGGTGAGCGAAAGGGCACTAAAGTTTTGAAGAAGGTTGATGGGGCGATCTCAATAAAAGGCAAGATCCACCATGCCACCAAAATTGCTTATATTTTGGAGATGTGCGAGAGAGGAGGATATCTTCGCCAATTCGACCCCATTCCCTAAATCTAAAATTCTCTTTAAACCCATTGTTGCGAAGAAGGTGCCATCGTGGGGAAGAGAGAAAAGAAGGTAGAATCACCAAATATGGTCCGAAAAGAGACTCAACAAACCAGGGGAAGGTTTTGTTGGAGGCAAAGATGGAGCAAGGTGCAAAAATAATGAAGGTAAGAAACTTGCCCCAAAGCGCAAAGATTGGTGGTTCTCACCGATGAAGATGGTAGTGATTCTGAGGAGATTCAACCCGAGGGCCAAACCGCCGTAGTTCGCCATTACAAGTTTTGGCTCAAAGTTATCTCAAAGGCACAAGAACAGATCGAGGAGCGTGTCTTCTTCTCGAGGTGCTTTGAGACATCTCTAAGTTCGCATAAAATTTCTCGAAAAATTTTCAAAGGAACTCGACCTCGTAGATTCCTACCGAAAAAGTGTGCTCGCATGAAAAAGAAGAGCCAACTCGTAACTAATCAGGAAGTGTCACCAGACCCGAACCCACTCGATGCAAACCGAGGACTCGACCGACAACCTTCAGAGGTCACCGAGACTCAGAGCGTAATATTCTTGATGAGCTCCCGAAAGGATCTACTTTTGATCCTCGCCAGGCCTCAAATCGAACCAGAGAGCCCGAGACGGAAGAAGGGCGAGGTCAAGAATGCGAGGAGGAGCAAGGGGGAAATGGTTTATTCTTGACCTCACCCCGAGCTCAAATTTCATACCCCGATCCGCAAGATGTTTTCTTCATTAATGACAACCGTGTTCATTCTCAATCGACTCTTCCCGAGATGCTTGATATTGCCGCTTTGCGAGGGGAAGATCGGTGAATGAGGAGACAACCTTCGACCGACTTCGTGGTTCAAGCACAAAGCTCGTGATGAAAAACTCCGATTTTGATGAAATGGTTCGTATGAAGAATTAAAGAAAAGCTATCAAGTTTGATGCCCCGAAAGCAATGGAGACAAATCTCAAGATGGAGATGGGGACCAACAGGAAATGTTTAGAATCACCTCGAGATGGAAAAGGAGACTTCGCTTTCGATCAACCTGAATTGGTCAACTCGATCGGTTAGCACTTTTCAGTACCTTTTGGCACTATTAACAATTATGCCAAAGTTATCGAAAGTTCTATCTTTAATTTCAAGTGTTCGATAAATGATCGAGGCTCAATTTGGAGACCGAGCTCGTGATGAAGCCGATGCTCGATGATCAAACAACACAAAAGGGGCGTATGGTTCCCGAGATTGATCTCACTCCTTGATGGAGAAACTTGAGAAGGTTGAGCCAATGATGATCAAGATTGCTCGATGGAAGAAACATTGGCCAATCAAGCTCAACAGATGGAAAGTCTTAGTCACTTTTTCAGAGCTGGTGCTAATCCAAAACACTCGACCTCACAGATGACCTCCATGGAAGATAAGTTCAATGAAAAGCCGAGGGAGTCAAGGACGAGCTCAATCTCGAAATGAATTAGAAGCACTAGAGTCAACCGTGATTTCTAGAGATGAAATTGGCAAGAGGAATGATGTAATGATAAAATCTCAAGTTGAGGAAATGAGCTCAAGATTATAACCAAGATGACAGAAATGCTTAAGAAGCACTCTTCCGCCGCTTTGCCCACTTATCTCAAGAATTTTTTCGCGGCAAGAACCATCTAAGAGGCCGGAAGACGAACAAGATCGATAGCAGAGAAGTTCATTGGAAAGCAAAGAACAATATCACATGGACACAACACTCTCTGCATTTCTTCCAAATTACGGTGCTACAAGAAGGGAAAAGTCAAGACCTCGTAAAGTTCATGGCACGCATTATGGAGAAGAAGGCCTTAAAGATGTCAAAATGTATAATCTAGCCAAAGCCTTAAGAGAAGTCGGCTAATGAGAAGTTGAAGTTCGCCGTAGAAAAGTTATCTACACTCGAAGTCGAGCAAACCATGCTTGATGTTGCAAGAGAGAAACCGAAAAGCTAGAGCAAAGGTTGGAACAAGCCAGTCGCCGAATTGCTTATGAAGAGGAAAAAGCCTTAGGCGTTTGTTCAACCTCAGAAGCAAACGCGCGGGGCTTTCTAAGCCAATCCAGAGAAAGTTCGATTCGATGATGAAGAAACGGAAGAATCTGAAGTCTCAACCTCGTAAGAAAGTCTTCAACACGAGATGCTCAAGACACTCCAAATAGAACAAGCTAAGAAAAGTCGCTGCTTCGGCCTCGCGAGCGCCTGCGGATCGAAAAGAAGATAGACGAAGAGCGGTAAATAACGAGTGAATTCGTGAAGTTTATGAAAGCAAGAGGAAAGGAACATCAAAAGCACTAAAGTGGCCCCACGCTGATAAATGGATGCCTATCAAACTCAATGATATGTGGGAAGAAGTCAAGAGAACCTTCTGGTTCAATTATGATGTTCTCAGGGAATGGAGAGGGGAAAGCTCAGATCAGAATGAAGCATTCATTGAATATTTTCTAACCTTCTATCCAAAGTATCTACAGGGCTGGATTAACCTTGCGGATGAAGGAGAGGTACAGATAGTAGCCCCTGGTCCATATTCCTATCCTCCTCCAAAACTTGGTAATGACTTGGTGAATGAAAAGGTCATTACTCAAGAGATTGCTTTCAAGATATCTTTCATTGGTCTAACAGAAACAAATCTACATCATCAAGGAAAGAAATGAGCTGAAGAAGAGATTTTTCGGAATGTTCGACCTGGAGGTGCCCGCTGATGAAGTTGAGAATGAAGCAAATTGAAGAGCAGAAGACTGAAGAGCCAAATCTGAAGAGTGAAGACTCAGAAGATTCTGTAATCTTTAAATTTTTATCTTTTTGATTTTGTTGATAAACTCATTGTAATCTGTAATGGGATACCAATCATCAATGAAGATTTATCATTATGCTCAAAAGATAATATCTCATTATCTTATTTACATGTCTTTTATTTTTGATATGCCTGAATGAATGTCTCTGAACCTGATTGTATGTTTATATGGGAGAAATTGTTTAAGTATTTGGTAATGAACTATTTAAAGAGATTCATTCTGAAGAAATTGCTAAATGATTTAAATTGATTGGGACACTCTCTGAAATTGTTGGGAGTTTTTCTGATTTAGGAAATTGTTAGGAGACAACCAATCTTGTAATAGGATAAACTGAAACCTGAGTATAGGTTATATGTTTTGTAACAAGATAGGTTATGGCATCATCAAAAAGGGGGAAATTGTTGGGAGATGAATTTAATAAAGATATATGATTTTGATTTGATCCCAAAACCCCTGAGTATGACATGTTCAGAATGATCTTGATAGTTGAGTCAGGATTCAGTTTTAGAATATTCAGGATGTTATTTGCAAAATGTATAGTCAGCAGATATAGTTCAGGATAGGTTCTGAAGACTCTGAAGAACACAATACGTTTATGAAGAAACTGAAGTTTCAGTATGAAACTGAAGTATCTGAAGACTCAATATAAAATCGAGACATCAAGACTCAAGAGGATACTTTGCGAATCAAGACTCAAAGACGAAGATTCAGTGTATCACTCAATAGACTCAGAAGACTCTAAAGACTCAGAAGACCTCAAGACTCGTAAGACTCAAGACGCTTAAATCAAGATCAAGATCAAGATCAAGAATATCAAGGCACAAGAATTATCAAGACTCGATAAAAGGTATCAATGCTCAAGATGAACTCAATGTTCCGAGGCAATCAATATATCTATCCGAAGGATGCAATCTTTGAGAAAAAATCACGATTCTTAGAAAGTTAGATATTGCCAAGACATTCAAATGCGCATAAAAGGAACTAAGTCGGCGTTGTTAAGGTTATATCAAACTCGAGTTTGTAACCAAAAGAGCCGCTGAAGGTGTCTACCTTTAACCGAGACAAAAGTCAAAAAGAGGAAGACAACATCGCCATCTCGACATCGACAAAGGATGTGTCGCTGAAAAGGATGTCAGATGTACAAAAGTTCCAGACTGCAAAAAGTGAAGACCGGCTACATGAAAGGCTATAGCCTAAAACGTGTTAGGGAGTTTCAAACGCTAAATATAGCCATTTCTCACACACCATAAGAGGGAACTCACAAAGCTGTCTCTCCAACAGATAGTTTTCAAGAGTGACCTTGGTGTATGCCTATAAATACTGGTGACCCTCTACATTGTAAGGTTACGGAAATTTATACTACAATTCAAGAGCTCAAACTTATTCTTGCAAAAGTTAAAGCACTCGAAAAACTTAGAATTTCCCAAGTGCTTCTACATTGAAGAGAGCTCACTATACTAAGCCTAGCTTGATAAGAATTATCCAAAGTTTAGTCGAGATATCCTAACCCTTTGCATTGTGCTTCATTGTAAAGGATATCTCATCCTAGTTGAAACCAACCGAGAAACCCCAAACCCTTGAGAGAAGGTAGTTGGAGAGTGTGTTTGTTGGTGAGAAGAGTTGTAAAGAGTTAGTAAACTACGGGAGTAGTCGAAAAACTCTAGAGGAGAAGTTAGTAAGCTGAGGGGTAGTCCGAAAGCTTGTTTGCGTTTGAGTAAGTAAACTACGGAGGTAGTCAGAAAACTCAAGGTCGGGTTGAGTAAGTAAACTACGTGGAGTAGTCAGAAAACTCAGGGCCGAGTTGAGTAAGTAAATTGCGCGAGGTAGTCGAAAAGCTCGAAGTTGATAGTGAATTTCTCTCGAGGATCGAGAGAGAGTGGATGTAGGAGCTTGAGTCTCCGAACCACTATAATTCTTTGTGTTCTTTATTGCTTTCCTTATCTCGTGCCTAAATCGCTTGCATTGACTTGATTTTGAAAGCATACTTTTCATCGATATTCAGGTTGGAATCAATCCAATCGGTTTGCATGTAATTGAATCACGGCTTAATCACTATTTCATAAAGGGAAGGTTTTTTCAAAAAGCTTAAAACGAGTATAAAGTAAGGGCCAACCATTCAAGACGACGAAAGTAGTTAGAACAGATAGTTACCAAACTAAACTCTCATTTGAGGATTCAGTAAGTTAGTTATCTGATCCAAGCAACTCAGGATCTCTCGACACTTTCGAGACTCGGTTGGGATTATCCGAGGTATCTAAAAGCATTTCCGGGATCATCGTCTCGATAGACTTTGACTCGAGCGATCTGTGCTTCTCGAACCAAGATCTTCGAGGATTATCGACCCAAGTGACCTCGATAAGAAAAAGTTTTAAAAACCTGAACACGTGTATTCCCCCCCATACACGTGTAAGACTCGTTTGCACCGGGACCAACAAAACCTTTATCACAGAATTGGCTAATTGAAAGCAAGTTATGCTTCAATCCAGATACATATGAAACACCATGGATATGAACCGAGTCGATTTCCAAAGTTCCATATCCTTCCGATCGATCCCTTTGGAGTTATCTCCAAAAGTGATCTCGTAGGCCTCTTTGTTCAACATAGTCACTTGAGTATCTTCTTGTATCTGTCATATGTCTTGAACATCCACCGTCAAGATACCATATATCGGGAGCTTTTTTCATCTCTGCTCATCGATTTCCATGTGATCTTTAGTCGATTCGGTTCCTTTTGTTTTCTCCCGAAAAATGATCAATTCTTAGGTACCTAGTTTGTGTAGGGTCCTACAAGGTTAGATGTACCTTCGAGAATCCAAATCACCGACAACTCTAATCACTTTTAGAGTGGCTAATTTGTCTTCCATAAACATCAACATACACATCTACTACTCTGGGGTGCCTTAGCGACTTTACGTGTATGTGTGCTCGCTTTTAGCATGAACATGTGCCTTTGAATTCTTCTTTGGTTCAAGCCTTCGCTCGGATGCTTAGGCTTTTTTATACAATAGGTCTAAATCTTTGTTGACTTGGGTTCAGGTAACCTTTACCTTTAGGCAAGTGGGTTTCAGGTGGCCTGTACTGAAATCTGGGTCTTTCAGCATACTGAGGACTTGGTCTCTTCAGCTGAGAATGTCTCTGTTGAGTGTTTCTCATCCGAGGATTCCTCGATGGTTCGATGTGGAGCCTTTCGTTTTGCATTCTTAGCCCGGGCTTTGAAGTACTTGCTCGAAACTTTCCAATCGACCGCTCGTTTTTCTAGCCTTCACCTGAGGTTTGGGCTTTCTAACCTGATCATTCAGTTTTACTGAGACCATAGGTCCTTTTCCCTTGTCTACAACCTTGGGCATTACTTCAGTTTGAAGTGTAGGTGCCACTGGTTTTACAAAGATTGTCTTCTTGCTACTTGATGCAGCATTCAGATGACCTTGTAAGGTTCCCTCTGGAATGTATCCCAATCCAGATTTTATAGTCACAGATCTCTGGTAACTCTGAATTTCATCTATTACATTAGATGCTTTATTCAATAGAGTTAACTTCTTCTCGCACTATCCTCACGATTCTGTAGAGTTTCATGCTTCTCAGAGAGGTCATTGAACTTAGTTCTGATCAGCTGAATCTCTTCAGTGGATTTCTCTAGCTTTTCAATTAGGGTCATTATCAACTTCTCTTTCTCTGAGAGTTGTACTTTCAGAACATCCAGTTCATCAGTAGCTCCCATTAATTGAGAAGTGATTTCAATATTGCTAGAGTCTTTCCATTTTAGATTTTCAACTTTTCGGTTCCTTATTCTTTCTTGAGTTCTATTTAGCGATCCTTGCAAAACAAAGATAGTCCTTCATTAGATTCTCAAAAAGAATCCATCGAGTCAAAATATTTGTTTTCGAATGGAACTTGAAAACTCTTGTGCTAGTGTAGGAGCAACAACGAGAAAAGAAGAGTTTACCTCCTCAATGGCCATCGAGACGATGTCATCACTTTCACTTTCACGAGAATATCTCATCCGAAGAGCTAGATCCCTCCTCAGAGTGTTCTTCTTCTGCAACCATGACCTTTTTGCTTGAGAACTTCTGGTCTCTTTTAGCTTGCATTTCTCTTCTCTCCTTAGCACTCAAATCTGGACAATCATACTGGAAGTGACCTTTCTTCTAGCAATTATAACATCTGTTGGTATCATCATCCTGATCATTTTCTTCCTTGGACTTGGAGTCCTTCTTTCTGGATGAAGATCCTTCAGCTTTCAGGTCCTTATTCTTCTCAGTTGATCTGTCCTCAGGTTTCTTCTGGTACCTGTGGTTCCTGTAATAGCTTTTGTATTTTCCAAATCTACTATTAAGTCTGTCAAACCTTCTTGCCATCAGTGCTAGCTTTTCCTCAAGCTCATCCTGATTTTTGGCATGGGGGTTCTCGAACTCTCTAGTTTTGAGTTTTATTTTTTTTTTTTTAAAGCCACATTTTTACTCGATGAAGAATCATCTTTGTTGTCAGCCTTTTTGGATTTCTTATCAATTACAAATTCATAGGCCTTCAGCTCAGAGAAGACTTGTTGGTATAGCATTGAATTAATGTTCTTGGTGTTTTCAATCACCACTGCATGAATATCCTATTTCTTAGAAAGGCCTCTAAGAATTTTCAATGCAACTTCTCTTTGTGGATATTTCTTTCCAAGTGCATTTAGATCATTCATGATGCTAGTGAATCTGACTTCCAGTTTGTCTATTGATTCACCATCATCCATTTCAAAACTATCAAACTTTCCAATTGCCAATGAAAGTTTGTTTTCTTTTATATGATCTGTGCCTTGGCACATTACAACTAGTGTATCCCAAATCTCTTTAGCAGTATTACAGTGAGAGATCATTCCCATCACACCATCATCAATTGTACTGTATAGTGTGTCTTTTGCAATGTAGTCTAGATTGACTAACTTTCTCTCCTCATGAGTTAGTTGGTCATCAGACTTAGGAAATTATGCTTTAGGATCAATTCTCTCATCTTCTGTTCCTCTGGGATTCACCACAGTAAATTGGAATGGTCCTTGAGAGACCACTCTCCACATACGCTCATGTTTGGAGTACAAATGAGCCTGCATTCTCAGTCTCCATAGATCATAGTTCTCCACTGAGAACATGAGAAGTTTTTTAGAAGATATTTTATCTGATCTTTTTGAAAATAAAAAATTTCAGCAAATAAGATCAGTTCAGATAGACCACAAGTTTTTTTGAAAATAAAACTTTGGTCAACTCAGCAGGTGGTCAAGTTCAACCACTGCTCTGATACCACTTGTTGGTCCCGGTGCAAACGAGTCTTACACGTGTATGGGGGGGAATACAAGTGTTCAGTATTTTTAAAACTTTTTCTTACTGAGGTCAGCTTGGGTCAGATAATCCTGAAGATTCGGTTATGAGAAGCACTGAGATCGCTCTCGAGTCAAAGTCTCATCGAGACAAAGATCCCGAGCTACTTTCGGATACCTCGATAATCCCAACCCGAGTCCCGAGTGTCAGAGATCCCGAGTTGCTTGGATCGATAACTAACTTCTTCAATCCTCGGAGAGAGTTCGGTTTGGTAACTATCTGTTCTAAATACTCGACCGTCTTAAATGGTTGGCCCTTAGTTTATACTGTTTTAAGCTTTGGTTGAAAACCCTTCCTTTTATGAAATAGTGATTAAGCCGATTCAATTACATGCAACTTCAATTGGATTGATTCCAACTAAATGTCAGTGAAAAGTATGCTTTCAAAAACAAGTCAATGCAACAGTTAAGCACAGATAAGGAAAGCAATAAACAACACAACAATTATAGTGGTTCAGAGACTCAAGCTCCTACATCCACTCTCTCTGATCCTCAGAGAAATTTACTAATCACTTCTGAGCTTTCTGACTACCTCCCGTAGTTTACTTACTCAACTCGCCCTCGTTTTAATTTACTCCACGTAGTTTACTTACTCAACCCGACCTTGAGCTTTCTGACTACCTCCGTAGTTTACTTACTCAAACATAAACAAGCTTTCAGACTACCCCTGCAGCTTACTAACTTCTCCTCTAGAGTTTTCTGACTACTCCGCGTAGTTTACTAACTCTTTTACAACTCTTCTCACCAACAAACACACTCCAACTACCTTCTCAAGGGTTTGGGGTTTCTCGGTTGGTTTCCAACTAGGATGAGATATCCTTTACAATGAAGCACAATGCAAAGGGTTAGGATATCTCGACTAAGCTTTGGATAAATCTTATCAAGCTAGGCTTAGTATAGTGAGCTCTCTTCAATATAGAAGCACTTGGGAAATTCTAAGTTTTTCGAGTGCTTTAACTTTTGCAAGAATAAGTTTGAGCTCTTGAGTTAACGTATAAATTTCCCGTAACCTTACGATGTAGAGGGTCACCAAAGATTTATAGGCATACACCAAGGTCACTTTTGAAAACTATCCGTTGGAGAGATAGCTTCGTGAGTTCCCTCTTATGGTGTGTGAGAAACGGCTATATTTAGGGTTTGAAACTCCCTAACACGTTTTAGGCAATAGCCTTTCATGTAGCCGGTCTTCACTTTTTGCAGTCTGGAACTTTTGTACATCTGACATCTTTTTTTCAAATGACCATCACCGCCACGATTATGTCGATGGTATAGTGTCGTCTTCCTCTTTTTTTTGACTTTTGTCTCCAGTTAAAGGTAGACACCTTCAACGGCTCTTTTTGGTTACAAACTCTGAGTTTGATATAACCTTAACAACACTTCTGACTTAGTTCTTTTTGTCTGCATTTGAATGTCTTGGCAAATATCTAATTTCTAAGGAATCGCGATCTTCTTAGTATTGCATCCTTCAGATAGATATATTCAGTGCCTCGGAACATTCAGTTCATCTTGAGCATTCAAGATTTTCTTGAGTCTTGATAATTCATGCCTTCAGTATTCTTGATCTTCAATCTCCAGTCTTCAGTCTTGCGTCTTGAGTCTTGAGGTCTTCGAGTCTTACGACCGTCTTGAATCTTCATCTTTGAGTCTTGATTCCTCGAAGATCCTCTTGAGTCTTGATATCTCGATTTTACTTTGAGTCTTCATAACCTATCCTGAACTATATCTGCTGATTATACATTTTGCAGATAACATCCTGAATATTCTAAAACTGAATCCTGACTCAACTATCAAGATCATTCTGAACATGTCATACTCAGGGGTTTTGGGATCTAATCAAAATCATATATCTTTTATTAAATTCATCTCCCAACAATAATTAATATTGCACTATCCATCTTAACCCATATTACAGTTAATATGGCTCCCGGTTATTATTTTCCGTGTTTAAGATTATCTAGCCCATTAATTAATTCAAGCCACTGAAATAGCTTTCCATTAATTAATATCTTTTATCCTTGGTAAAAGAACGGTTCAACATTATTATCCATACCGGAAACTAGTTCCACTTGCAAGATTTGGTATGATAAAACTTATGAACCTCCCAAGGGGGCAAATCGAACAAGCGTACTTGCACACGATTCTCCGTATTAAATCTTAGCAATCGCATGTGACCAATAATATTGCCCAAGATATAAAGTATTGAATCTCATTGATTCTCTTCCCGTAATAAGTCAAAGCAATAGTTACTAACCACACACAATCCTATTTAAGGGACGAAGATTAAGAAATAACTAACCACTGAGGTCTAATTCTTCCTAGTTCAGTTCTGAAGAATTTGTCCTCCTGTAGGTCCTCTTCAATGCATCAGACATGGACTAGTGTAATCTCTTGGTCAAGACAAACCAATCTGAGCCTTACACTACAACGTTTCACGATGGATTGTTCATTTCCATCTAGGTCGTGAATGGTGTACTTTTAGTTATAAGGAACTGTTAATTTAATCTTCTGTGATCTGGTATCACTAAATTAACTACAATGTAACACGTACTATTTATTGAACAATTATGCAGTAAATATATGTAACATTCGATGATATTTAAAGCATCAGTGATAAACAATTTATTTCAGTAAATAAGTCCGAAATTCAGTCAGTCTGATTATACAAAGTAAAAACATACTTTCCAGCATAATCCCAACACAAGCCAACAAATTGGATTGCAAAGAGAAAGCTGGTAGTAAAGGACCGAGCCATACAAGCAAGATGCCGGAAAATATGGTGGTCGCGGCGGCACATCGACGGAGGGGTTGTTTCTCGGGTTGCTCTTCAACCAAGACAACAACCGCGACGTGCATCTTCGGGCAAACTGCTGGCATCTAAAAATTTTGCAGTATTTTTTTTTTGTTTCAAGGCGGACAGCGGCGGGAGGCAGGCGGCCGGACTGAAGAAGAGGATGGTAAGAGATGCCAGAAAAAACAAAAAGGGATCATAGGGTTTCTTTATGGAGGACACGATGGGTAATTTACAATTTTTTAGGGTGTATTTCCTAATGTTGGGGGTGTGAATAATCGTACCCGAAAATAAAAGGTCATAAGTAGAAAGCCCAACTGGCCGAAGGAAAAATCAGCCCAAGAATTGAAGCCCAAAGAAAATTAGCACCGGCCAGAACCAAGCGAGAAACTTGCCCAAGTTTGACAGCAACAACAGCATCACTATTCACAATTAACAATTCACAATTCCCAATTCCCAATTCCCAATTCGCAAGTATGCGATTCAAAACTCTGTTAACAAACCAAGGCGGAACTGACTCCGGAACTGATTAGCCCCGCCAAAACCTAGCGGAGAAACTGATACACGAAAACGCAGGGAAAGAAATGAATAGGTATGAAGTTTTTTCCAATTTTTGATATATTTGTTAAATTTTCTTATTTTCTCGAATTATCTCCTAATTCGTTGTTTCGTGTTGTGTCAATTTGGCTAAAATCTGATTGAAATATGAACGCACCAATTTTTGATGCATCATCACTTTATGAGCAGTCATTTGGTTTAATTTTGACTAACTAATTGCAAAATGAAAGAAAAAGAAGCGTTGTATTACATTTTGGGAATTGTCAATTGGTTATAAGTTTTGGTGCGATTACAATTTTCGGGATTTTGCTTTAAAGACTTCTCCGTCTTATTCTTCTGATTAATAAATTAATTTAGTGCTCTCAGTAGGTTAATAAAGATCTTCTAGTGCAAAATGTTGAAACAAATTGCCTCCTTGTCAGTTTTCCCTCAGTGGAGAGGGGAGTGTTTCTTGTGGCCACTTTACTTTGCAATTATGGTTTCAAATATTTCGAAGTTGTGAAACAAACTATTTTTACATAAAAAATATCTGAAAATTCTTGTTTTAGTTTATTTGATTTTAGATTCTCATCACTCAATAGTACGGAAGTATAACAATGAAGTATCTATTAATGTTATGTAAGGTTAACATCAAGAAGATTGGTTTTCAATACGCATGCCTGGAAATTGGCACAGAGGACGTTATGCAGTGAAGCAGGTGTCAAGTTACCTGGTGCAGAAAGTGGCCAAGTTAGTAGTGTATAAGCTCCATTTATGTGCTATCTTTGGGATGTGAAGTTTTGATTTCTTGCAAAATATGGGAAACATACATTCAATCTTCTTATGAATAATCTATTTCTTGCGAAGTACATGATTCCATGAAGCTGTTACAGTAATAGTAATAGGAAAATAAAAATAAAAATCTTGGTATACCCTTTTTCCTGGGGTAGATAAAATAACTAGTATCCTTTGTTCTCTGACATTATATGTTTACTGCAAATGAATTTGGCCTTGATTGAAAATTTAAATGCTAAAAGTAAGTAAGGCACTTGATGAGGGAAAAAATGGTTTAGCAAAATCAACCTGCAGATGACTCTTTTAAAAAATCTGACAGTAAAATTCCCAATATATATATAGAGTAAAAAGGATCAGAAAAAGCTCATCCCTAGAGGACAGTAATTAATTTTGGATGATTCTGATGTTTTTCTGGCATCTTAGGTAAGAATACCTGAATTTCAGGCATCAGACGTACTATTTTCTGAAGTGTTTTCCTAAATTGTTATTGTTATACCTAGGGGCTCGCAAACAAACATGGATTTTATAGTAATATTCCCGTGCACGATATTGCTATTGTTGGAGGCGGAATGGTTGGAATGGCCCTGGCCTGCTCTTTGGGTATATCATTTTCCTTTCCGATCAAGTTCAGTTATTATTTCTCACATCTTATTTTCTGGTGTTAATCTTATGGGTTTGGAAACACATAATGTAGTACTTCTTTTTAAAGACTTTTTAAATTCTACTATATTTTATCAGGATATCTTCCACTAAATCAGTGAGCTGGACACATTATATTGATCCCCAACTTTTACTTATTCTCAGCATATGCTTATGCAAAACTTATAAGTTGCTTTCTTCAGCTGTTACCTTTTGTCAAAGATTAAGCTGGTGTGAATGAAAAACTTACAAAAAATAAAAAATTTACAGAAACATATATGTGTTTGGATGGTGTTCGAAGTTATTAGTACTTTCAAGTTTGTTATAGTAATAGAACTCATCTGTGAAGAGCTTGTGCTGTTGTCCTCTTGTGTTGATTCTTTAACAAAGTTTAACTAGACAAGCTTGTATTGCCCTCTAGATTTTGAGGCCATATGTAAGAGTATGAATTACGGAATAAGTGATTATTTATTTATGCTTATTTTCACATGCAAAATAATGCTGGTTGAGTAATACTAAGTTTTATGTGATATGCTTGCAGCAAAAATGCCACTGACAAACCAACTAAATGTTGCTATTATTGATAGCAATCCGGCGTTACAAAGTGGTGTTGTCATCAAGAAAGAGGGTCCGCCAGATCCAAGAGTTAGTACTGTTACACCAGCAACTATAGATCTTTTTAAAGGTGTTACTTTTACATTAGCAGTATGTTATTTAGGATCAAGCCTTGCTATTTTGCATTTGAATGAATTTCTAAATACAGTGCCTTTTCTAATATCATCATAGTCTAATAGATGAATACTTACCTGAATCGAAAATTAATTAAAAATATGCACTATGACAATTAATAAAATATTTGAATATTTGATAGCTATGGGATAATACATCAATAATTTACTGATGGTTTGGTGAAGTTTTTTGGGGAATGACGATATGAAGTATTAGACTGAGCCTTCATCTTAAAACTCTCTCGGCAAATTAAAGAGTCAAAACATCTGAATGTATGTTAAATAGTCTACAGCTCCTGGACAGATTGCGGTTAAACGTGAATCAAACATTAGTTTGTTAAATTATTAATCCCTAATCATATACCATATAAGTTCACACTCCAAAGGATGGACTTCCTCATTGCTCTCCAAAACTGAGATTATTGAATCATTTATTGATACTTGCTGTCTACTGTTGTTTTTACTATATGTGCTTATCTATAATATTTCTGCGAGCAACATTCAATTTGCATTTAGCTATTTTTTTCTTTAAAATAATTACATAAGTGTAATTTACGTACTTTCAGATGTGGGTGCATGGAAATATGTTGAAGAGCATCGCCATGCTTATTTTGATAAGACGCAGGTAATATATTTGAAATCTTGTGATTGTAAGTATTTTTTGTTTACTGCACGCATCAGTGTCTATGAATATAATCTGCTTATATATTTCGCTAAATTTTCTCTTTTAACATATTTCAAGTTGTAGGCCCAACGACCAAATCAGCCATAATAGACCCAAATGGAAGAAAACTTGAACTCTAACCAGTAAAATTTGTCCATTTAGAAATCATTTTAAGATAACCCTATTCAGAACTGTTAAGGTCAGTCAAGGTTATCAGAGCAACTCCACAACAATGTTCATATATGGAGAAACTAATTTTTATGATTTAGGGATCAACTTTTTAAGTTTTGGTAATCCTAATGTTCGTAAAATGCTTTATAGCATAATACTGAGGAAATTATCTCCTAACTATTAATGTTGGAAAAGGTTTCTGATTGTCGTTAGAAAGAGTTAAAATCTGTCCTTTTTTTTGGTGTTCTTCTAGGTTTGGGACTACACAGGTCTTGGGTATACGAGGTACAATGCAAGAGATATCGGCAAAGAAGTACTAGGGTAAGAGTGAATGATATCCCATGACTCCTTTCAGAATCATACAGTTCTGTCTCTCATATAATACTTGTTATTTTAATTTAGGTGTGTGGTGGAGAATAAAGTGCTTCATAAATCTCTGTTGTCATGTCTACAGGTATTTAGATGGTCTAAAATATTTGAATTTTAGTTCTATTGTTTTCACCACTACCGGAGAATGCATGATTGTACATCTCTTTATGTGATATTTAATGGAACGAAGAGGGGCTGGGGGCAGAAACTGAAGAGGGTTAGAAAGGGGAGAAAAAGGAAAAAGAAAAAGAATCAGTGCCTCTATTCCTGATTGATAGTTTGACGAACAGAGCTTAATTCATGTCCGAATTTTTTTACCTCCATCTCTTTCAACTTAACCTCCATCTCAAATCTTTCATTGTTTCTTTTTTAAATAGAATTTCATATTCTAATATGCGAAAACATTTCTCATGTGTTTTTATTGTCTTTCAATTTCTTTTCTTTATAGTTTGTAGAAGGTAACTAGTGGAGAATCTATGCCCTGTCCTTGGACTAACCATACAACTTTTAAATTAGCCTTCATATGGTTTTCATTGTATTTTCACCATATGGCATTATAGCGCATAATTGGCTTTTATTTTCTTTCTGAGCACACAGAATTGCTGCCTAATAATTACTCCTTCGGTCTAAAAAAAGAATTATTTTTCTATAACAAAGTTTGTCTGAAAAAGTAGTTTGTTTAAAAGTTCGATTCTTGTTTAGTGAAATTCCCATAATGCACATACTTACTTGGCATCCAATGTCAAGATTACCAAATGTTATCCACCATTGAAAACACAGATAATGATATCCATAGATAAGGAGCCCAGCTTCCATTATAAGTACGTTTATTGATAAAATATAAACTGGTAATTTAGTTTGGAATAACAACCTCCTAATCTTTCTCTTGAACAAACTGCAAGAACACCAAATGAAAGATTATATATGATGTTTGGCTTGATTCAGTTTGTCAAGTATGACAAAATAAATTATACTCTTGATGACAAATTCTTGTGTGAGCTTATGACTTAAATGTGATTAAATAAGATGAACTAAACAAATAACATAATCCATAAGTGAGAATTTACAATTTACCAAAGATTGTACTTTCTATTAGTTGACCAAATAAGAGGTACTTCTGAGAAATACGTTTTTCCTTTTTGTTGGGGCAGAGTATATGTTATTTTTATGCATCTTTTTTGTGTTTGTGATTGAGGTTCCAAACACTTTCTGATCCTATGTGTAATTTTCTTTTTCTATATTTCTTGTCATTTTATACTTGTGACAGAATGCAGGTTTACAGCACAAAATATACCCTCTCAGACTAAGTTCAATGACCATGCAACCGAGATCTTCATCTAGTCCTGATGGATCCTTAGCAAAACTAGAACTGAGTGATGGGAATACCTTGTATACAAAATTAGTGGTAAATTCCAAAATTTTCAAACAGCTTTGCAGCGTGAAAGAAAAGGGATTTTTTTTAGGCCCTCAACTTTGGGGGTTGCAAAAGGACATTATGTTTACGGGCCTATAAGTTATTAAAGAGAATACCTCTACAACTGATACCGTTTAAAATATACACAAATGCAAGCTAGATGCACGGTAAAACCGGTTTACATAAGACAATCAAATCCCTGAACGGAAATGACTCATCCATTCACAGGTTGGAGCTGATGGGTCCAAATCACGTGTGAAGGAGTTAGCAGGAATAACTTCAACAGGATGGAAATATCCTCAGAATGCAATAATATGCACTGTGGAACATTTGCTAGAAAACCGATGTGCTTGGCAAAGATTCATTCGTAATGGTCCAATTGCCCTTCTACCAATAGGAGGCAACTTCAGCAATATCGTTTGGACAATGAGCCCCGAAGAGGCATCGACCCGAAAGTCAATGTCAGGGGTTGACTTTGTAACAGAAGTTAATCTTGCTCTGGGCTACGGCTCTGGCCCACGTCCTAAAGCTCAGTTATTCGGGGGTGGGGGCCCACTCTCTTGGCTAAGTGGTGACTCAGCATCATCTGCCAAAGAGAGCTTTGAGAATCCACCGCAAGTTACTGGTTTAGCTTCTGACAGAATGGTGTTTCCCTTGTCTCTAAATCACGCTAATTCGTATGCATCGAAACACGTTGTTCTTATCGGTGATGCTGCGCATACCGTTCACCCTTTGGCTGGTCAAGGAGTTAACATGGGATTCGGAGATGCATTTTCTCTCTCCAAGGTTATTGCAGAAGGGATTGCGGTTGGCTCTGATATTGGGGAGGTAAGAAAACATTCTCTTTCGATTCTTACTCTTGAGGTGTGATTATTGCTTTGACATGGCTATGGTGATAATTCATTATTGGTAGATTTAAATTTCACTTCATTTTATTTTACCTTCTTCTTATGATATCAAGATGTCTTAGAGTCAATAAAACCTTGCTATCTTAGCTATTTCTTTTAAATTTGAAGTTTAACTAGTGGGGCGGCGCTATTTGCACAAATCAAATTAATTAGTACACTCATCACTTGGTCAAATTTGATTTTAAAAGTAAAAAATACCTCTCAAATGAATTTATATTCTAAATTTGGTTTGTGTATTTTAAAGATTATATTATTCATTTTAAGATGATGTTTCTTATAATTTTCAATTTAAAAAATGTAATGAACAAACCTTGGCTTTTGTATAATTTTCAAGATTGAAAATTAAATGTAAAACAAGTTTAAATGACATAAATAACCTTTTAAAAAATAAGGATACTTTTTGAGGGTGTAAATTTATTTGAGGGTATTTTAGACTTTTTGAAGCAAGTTTGACTGAGTAGTGAGTGTACTTGGGTGCAAATAGTGCTGCCCCTTTGTCAATTGTATGTGTGTGCAATGACGTGGATGACACGTAGATTGGAATTCCAACTAATCTTGGTTTTTTTTGTTATGTGTAATTAGGATCCTAAAATTGGATCTATCACCAACTAATTTGCACTGATCTCGCATTTACAAAATTTCTAAATTCACAACTTTTAAAGAACACACCAACATAGCAAAAACTCGCAGAAATCTGAATTTTTTCTTTGTCCTACACTGGAAATGAATAACACTGACCTGTTCGATAACAAACTTTGTGTGCTTTCTGTGATTAAGCAATTAAATGATTCTGCACATTTCATTGGCTGTATGAGTATTCATATTTATCATACTTCTACTTACTTTTCGATTGCCATTCATATATATATATATATATATATATTATGTTTGCTCAGGTATCATTGCTAAAGAGATACGAATCAGATAGAAAGCCTGCAAACATGGCAATGATGGCAATCCTGGATGGCTTTCAGAAGGCTTATTCTATTGATTTCGCACCGTTGAATGTATTGAGAGCTGCTGCATTCCAAGGAGCTCATTTAATTTTACCGTTGAAACGAAAGATTATCTCGTATGCCTCAGGTGAGCAGAGATTCCCACTCTTCTCATAATCTTTTCTGAAACCCTTCTGGTTACGCCTTATGAATGGTGAAATCTGTAACATGATATCAATGTTTTAATGAATAAGCTGCTCTTTCGTTTACGCCCTCTTAACAGTAAACTTGGTCACGTTTTGAGGGACTTCATAGGTTTTGATTACATTATTAGTTATAGAATCCCCTTAGCATAATTTTCTGTTTCATGTTATTGTCATTGATCTTCATTGCATCATTCCTTACCAACAAATGGCTCCTAAACATCTGTGTATATATAAGTGACGATTTAATGGGAGAGTCGGACAGATTCTCTCCATTTTAGGTTTTGTGAATTCCGTCCATTATGCTAAATTTGGGCCATTTAATTTTGGGTAGGGATCCCCTCCTGTACAGGAGGGTATTGTGCACATGGTAGCCCTTAGATCACACACACCTACACGTGTGTCTCTTTTTGTTTGTGATGTAAGGGTCACCCTCGACCCTCCTGTAAGAATTCTCTTCCTTTAATTTTATTGGCGATGTGTCACGTCACCGAATTTAACAATGCATTCGTACAAATTCTGCTGCGTGTTCCAAATGTCTCGTGGAAATTGGGAAACTCAACAACTTATTTTTTATGCAGCCAGATCTAGAATTTTGGATTTGGAGATACGAAAAATAGTAAGTAAAATATTTTGGGTTGATTAGTGACTTGATCTATTATTTTGGGGAATGCATAAATTAATTAATTTTTTTTTTGGTTTTGCCACGTATATTAAATTAGGTTTACAAATATATAGTATTAAGATGTATATATATTTAAGTGTAAGGGGGTTAAAAAGAATACTCGACTAACATTATTTGCTGTATTAAACAAATAAACGATGGAAAATGTCTGTTGCATACTTATACTATATAATCATCAACATACAGTGGACATTATAACAGTATGAAGTATTATTCTTGAGACGAGCTACACAACTAGTATTGTACAAGAACCATGAAAGTACATAACTAGTGAAGTATTTGAAAAACAAGAACCATGCATATATATTTTAATCTTAGCATTGTGTACTTATTATATTGACTATGTTTTGAAATGCTTACATCTTGCGAGCAATTGTCGTGGCACAGACTTGATAATTAACTATAATTTGAAGTGCCTAAACATTAATTTGATCGACGAACAAACCAGTGGCATGTGGCTTAACGACCCTTTCCGGTTTACTGAATCCATCTTCGTTATTCTTGTAAGAAACATCGACAATGCGATTAAAATTCAGGAGTCTTAATAAAAACATCCCTCGAATATGAAGACGGACCCTCCGCAGTAGTATCTTTCCAAGCATCTATGGCTAATTCATTGAACTTGTTCATCGCCTCTTCTTTTGTCACCCCTTTTTCCTTTATGTAGCCATTTAACCCTTTACTTTTCAACCTAAAATTTCAACACCACGTGACAAAAGTAGTGAAAAGTTTGAGTTGAATATCATGTAGTAGTGGTCTTTTATTATTGTAGGTAAGCTTATAGCTTTTTAGAATGATAATGATAATGGTAATGAGTATCATTGAGGGGTCACGACTGTATTATTATTATTACTTATTTCTATTCCTATTACGAGTGTATCAAAACTATCAAAGCAGTATTATTCTTGACAGTTAAGTGTCGACATTTGAAGTCGAGAGTCAAGGTTAACAGTCAGCTTTATAATAGTTATGATTGTTAGAGAACGGGAAAGAATGAAGGTTGCAAGCTAAAACACAAATTGACATGCCCTTAAAAGAGAGACGCATTTCCAAATTGTTAGCAGCCGAGTTAGTAAGCGAGAGATAAAGAGACATTGTTTTTGGGAGCACTCGAAGTTTTGAACTTTAGGTCTGACCAACTTATGTATTTGAGACAAAGAGAGTATATATGTTTATTGGGCTAAGTCTTGAATGTATCCAGGTGCATTGTGCACTCATAGTGTATTTTAGAACCTTACAACTTGTTAGAATTTGAATCACAAATGGTCTCATAACTTTGGCCTCAAATGAATTTAGTCCCATAAGTTTTTTTGTCGTCGATTTAGTCCCAATAACTTTGACAATGCCTAATTTTAGTCCCAATTATCGGTCGGAACAACGTCGTTTTTCCGGTTCAAATTGGGGCTTTCCGGCGGATGCTGAAAGATGCAACTTATTTATAATGAACCGTGTAAATATTAATATGAAAAAATAGTTGCACGATTCAATGTAAACAAGTTGCATCTTTCAATATAACAAGTTGCATAGTTCTAAAATGCACTATGAGTGCACGGTCGATTTCACCAGCGAGTCGATTTATAATTTGTGTGGCTACAACCAGTTTAGGGTTTGTGCTAAGCCATTCGAAGTTTTCCTTTACTACCGAATCCATCCCCATCAGCAAGGCCAGAGCTGATTAGACCATTGCTTAGGTATTTCTCAAATGGTGGCAAGTGTTCTTGTATATATGAACCACTTGGCCTCCACATATATAGTAGCTCACAGCCAATTCCTTAAGCTATATATATACAAGCAATTAAGCAAACATTAAATACAAAACAATTTAACTTAACACTACAAAAAACGCGCGTTTTACCGACGAAAATTAGCGACGGTTACAAGAACCATCGCAAATAGCGACGGTTTTTACGACGGTTAAGGTCAAATGGTCAAAGTCAACAGTTTTAGCGATGGTCTAGAGAACCGTTGCAAATAGCGACGGTTTTTTTAGAAGCGACAGTTTTTTTTGTTTTTTTTAAATTTTTTTAAAAAAAATATTAATTATGTATTTTTTTTAATGTTTCAGGATTATACTAGGTTTTTAATTTTTGTTAATGCATCTTACCGTATATTTAATTTATAGTCACTTGGAGAAGAGTTCCACCTGACCGTAGTCAGATCTATTTCGAGGAATTTACGGTATAAAATTTAATTCATAATATATTTAAATATATATATTGACTAAAAGTAGTACTTATTTAAATAGAAAAGTAGTAATTGTTTAAATGAAAGTATTACTTGTTAAATGAAAAATATTACTTAAGTTTAAATAGAAAAGTAGTACTTGTTTAAATAGAAAAGAAGTACTTGTTTAAATGAAAAGTAGTACTTGTTTAAATGAAAAGTATTACTTGTTTAAATAGAAAAATGTTACTTTTTTAAATAGAAAAGTAGTACTTGTTTAAATAGAAAAGTAGTACTTGGTTAAATGAAAAGTATTACTTGTTTAAATTAAAAGTATTGTTTAAATAATAGAAAGTATTACTTGTTTAAATGAAAGATATTACTTGTTTAAATGAAAAATATTACTTGTTAAATGAAAAGTATTACTTATTTAAATAGAAAAGTAGTAGTTGTTTAAATAGAAAAGTAGTACTTGTTTAAATGAAAAGTAGTACTTGTTTAAATGAAAAGTATTACTTGTTTAAATGAAAAATATTACTTGTTTAAATAGAAAAGTATTACTTGTTTAAATAGAAAAGTAGTACTTGTTTAAATACAAACGTAGTACTTTGTTAAATGAAAAATATTACTTGTTTAAATTAAAAGTATTATTTAAATAATAGAAAATATTACTTGTTTAAATGAAAGGTATTACTTATTTAAATGAAAAGTATTACTTGTTAAATGAAAAGTATTACTTATTTAAATAGAAAAGTAGTAGTTGTTTAAATAGAAAAGTAGTAGTTGTTTAAATGAAAAGTAGTACTTGTTTAAATGAAAAGTATTACTTGTTTAAATAGAAAAAATATTACTTGTTTAAATAGAAAAGTAGTACTTGTTTAAATGAAAAGTAGTACTTGTTTAAATGAAAATTATTATTTGTTTAAATGAAAGATATTACTTGTTTAAATAAAAAGTAGTACTTGTTTAAATGAAAAGTAATACTTGTTCAAATGAAAAGTAGTACTTGTTTAAATGAAAAATAATACTTGTTTAAATGAAAAATATTACTTGTTTAAATAGAAAGTATTACTTGTTTAAATGAAAAGTAGTACTTGTTTAAATAGAAAGTATTACTTGTTTAAATAGAAAGCAGTACTTGTTTAAATAGAAAGTAATACTTGTTTAAATAGAAAAGTAGTACTTGTTTAAATGAAAAACATTATTTGTTTAAATTAAAAGTATTACTTGTTTAAATAGAAAGTATTGCTTGTTTAAATGAAAAATAGTACTTGTTTAAATAGAAAGTATTACTTGTTTACATAGAAAGTAATACTTTTTTAAATAGAAAGTAATATTTGTTTAAAAAAAATAAATTTTTAAGACATATACAATTTTAAAAGAATATAATCATTTATTTATAATTTATAAAGTAAAAAATATATATAATTAGTATTTTAAAGATTATTAGATAGTTAAATTAAACAAATGAAATAATTTTTTTTTTAAAAAGTGTAAAAAAAATTAATTAAAAATAAATAAATAAAATTTTAATATAATATAATATAATTTAAATTTATAAATAAATAAAAATTATATTTATTATATTAAAATGTGGTTAAATCATTAAATTAGATATTGAAATAAAGGATTTAAAAAAAATTGAAAATAAATGATTTTTAGGACAAATAGAATTTATTTCATTAAGTAAGCGCAAGAAAGCAAGTGCCTAAACGATTTGATCCCCGCTTAGGCGCCCATAGGTCCCGTGTTCGGTCCCCCTTGGGAGTGAAAATTTTCCTCATTTAATTGGGATGCTTGGTGGCTTATATATGATATGCTTGGTGGTTGAGTTCAAGATGGTCCGTGGTTCGGTGCCCACCTGGATATAATAATTTTTTTTTAAATTAAAAAAAAAAAAAATCGTGTCTAATCAGTGACGGTCACAAAAAACCGTCGCTATGGTTAGCGACCCTCGATTCAACGATGGATTTTTTTTTCCGTCGCCAAAACCGTCGCTAATGTCTTTAGTGACAGTTTTTTCCGTCGCTGAAACCGTCGTTAAACCTCGTCTTTTTTGTAGTGTAAGAGGAAAAAGTCATATCATGTAAACTAATTTTACCATGCACCATGTTTGCATTTTATGCGTTTTTAAAACAATATTAGACATTTTATTAAAATGTGTTAATTGTAAGGGGTAGAGTTATAAATAGCCCAATGTAAAAGTAAATTTTCTTTTGTCATTAAATTTTAATTTGTTCTTTTTTAGCCAAGATAAATATTATTTAGACTCTTATACCCCTATTTAATTAACTAAAATAATTAAATAAAATAGGAAAAAAAAACAGACGACTCCTTGAAAAAATATCAGCGGTTTTTTCTCCTAAAAATTAGAACAATTTTCTCTCTCCCTCATCCGGTCAACACTCTTATACTACACCATATTCAAACATTAATTCATGTCGTACCATATTTTATTAAACTCATACTATCATTAATTCACCCCGTACCACACTTTATTAAGGGTGTATCATCATTAATTTACCCCGTACCACACACTATTGAGGTCGTACCACCATTAATTCACCTTGTACCACATTTTATTTAAGCTCGTACCACAATTAATTCACCTCGTACCACATTTTACTTATGCTCGTACCACCATTTTTTCACACGTACCACACTTTATTTAAGCTCGTACCATCATTAATTCATCATGTACCACATTTTATTTAAGCTCCTACCACCATTAATTCACCTCGTACCACCATTTTTTCACACGTACCAGCTCGTACCACCATTAATTCACCACGACCACATTTTATTTATGCCCGTACCACCATTAAGAACTGGTCTTTTTAAAAAAGAGTGATGAGGGTATAGTTGGTAAAAAAATATTATCTTGGCTAGAAAAGAGTAAAATTAAAATCATTGACAAAAAATAACTTTTTAAAATAGAATTAGTTAAAAATTAGGGTTCCGTCTAATTTATAATTACATGAAAAGGTATTATTGTTTTACTAAAAAAATTAGTTGCAAAACAAGTGCACATTAAAACTTAGTTGCAAAACAAGTGCACATTAAAACTGGTTTACACAAGACCAACACATTTAAGAGATTTGGTGAAAAGATACAAGTAAAGGAGCATAGATTATACTGTTTCATACAATCTTCCTTCCTCATCTAATTCTTCCTCAAATTGCTAATAGAGTTTTTAATAGTGCTTTATAGAATGGTTTGATGGGAGACCTTCAATTCTTTTATGAAAAAGTATTATACGCACCATTTTTATCGTACATATATGCAACAATATTATTATTCGTAAGAACTAACATTTTATAAATAAAGTGTTAATTTTTATAAACACTAATAGATAAAGACTTGTGTGAAATATTGCACACTAGTGTTATGTGCAATACAACATAAATAAGATAAAAATGGACTAAATTTCGCGGGTCAGGGGGCGGGACGGGTCGGGTCGGGCGTGGGCAGGGCACGGACAGTGGGTTTCAGGTTGGCATGGGCGCATATGTATTTATAGAAGAATATATTTATCAAATATGTGTTGTAGCCTAGTTGTTTAGACTTATTATTAATGAATTTGGTCGCATGTTCGATTTTTACTGAACACATAATTTTTTTTTTATCAAATTTCTGTGTGTTACATCTATGTATAAGTGTTACTACATTGTTATATTGAAAAAAACTTCATATCTTACGTAACATGTAATAAAACATATCGTAACACATAAATATTCATAAGGTAACATGAGTCACAACGTAACACATTATTGTTCATATGGTAACACATGACTATTCACATAGTATTATGACGATATATGAACAGTGTTACATACTACTAAAAACACATGTGTTACTATATGAACAAAAAATGTGACCCTAGAAAGAAAAACGTGTTACCACATGAACAAAATCAGTACAAGCGCGAAAAGAAATTCAGTCCAAAATTACAGATTTAAAGAACAACTTGATGTGTTACTACATGAACAATAGAGTGTTACCCTATGATCAAAAGAGTGTTACTACATGAACAAAACCAATACAAATGCGAAAAAAAATAATCAGTCTAAAATTACAGATATACAGAACAGCGTGAAAAGAGTGCAGAAGAATTTGAATTTCAGCTGTGTTGAGGTGTAATCCAAACACCACACACATATTCTCTCTTCTTCTTGTAGAATCCATTCCAAAATTCAAATTGAACAACCCAATTTCATCCAATAATCGTAGCGAATTGAAGAAAATTAAATTGGACAAGAAATTAGGGCACGAACGAGGAAGAAGAACCCGTGAGATCCACCAACAATCTGAAGAGAAGAGGAAGAAAAAGAAATTTGACAGATTTCATGATGAGCGCCGCGAAGATGAAGAAAACCAATCTGCCCTAACCTGCTTCTTATGACCAGCGAGAAAAAAAAAAAAGCCCATGACACATAACACTAGTATGCAATATTGCATACAAATTTTTGTCACAATAATAATAGTAGTGTACAGTAAAGATTGTCCACGTCATATCATATCTTCTTTTATATCCCACCTAATTGAGTAAGCAAGAAGCAATTAAATAAACATGTAATTACTCTAATAGCGGTATCCGCACCTTTGAATTATTGCCTTTGAATTATTGCTAATGCATCCACTACTGGTCAAACTTGCAAATTTACTCGAATGAGACAAAAGTGTCCCCCAAATTACATTATATCCTCAAAAAGGTCCCTTTGCTTAATTTTTAAAAACATATCTTTCATTTTAAACTTATTTTTCTTCCATTTTCGATTTTTAAAATGGTATTAAAGCCAAAAAAAAAAAAAGTTTAACTGAAATATACTGTAACTATTTAAAAATATAAATATTATATTTGACCAAATGATGAGTGCATTATACCAGAGCCGAGCCTCACAAGTTTTAGGTCTAGGGGCGAACAAGAATAATAGAACACTTAAAACAACAATAATACAAATAGTAATTCAACAAATTGTACACATATATAAATTAAAATAAGAAATGAACGTATAAATAAGTTGTAAAAAATGACTATTTAAGAAAATTAGTAATTAATAATATATTAATATCGATAGTCTTAGTTTTATTTGTATCTTTTAACAATCTAATTAAAACAAATTATAATGACAATAATTCTATATATCATGTATACAATATAATGTGTATTGCAAATTTCTTATTGATATTTTCACAGATAATGATTAAGTGTTGATGTTTTAGTAGGTAGTATACGAACTATACATGCACATTTTGTGCCAGATCCGTACTTGCACATTATGTGCAAATTTTGTGCATTGATCGTACGAGTTTATAAGTGCATGATTCATACTTGCACGTCTAATGCACAGTCCATAGGTGCACAATTCGTGATTATTAGATTAGTAAATAGGTAGAGGATAAATAATATTTAATTTGTAAATAAATTTAATTATGGTAAAAACGTGTGTTCTAATAATTTTGAATTAATAGAGGATCTTGTACGCTCGAGTGATATATTATTTACCTTGAGACTGCACAAGCCTCTTCTTTGTGCAGTATCTGCAGTAGATTAAAGTCCAATTTGGCAAACCTAAGCAAGGTTTCGTTTTTGCGTTGTTCCTCTTTGACTCTTGGAACGCCTAAATGCAAGCTTTGAACGAGGGCATTCTCCACTTGTTTCCTAAGGGGCGATCCGAGGTTTGCTACAATGGATTTGAGATTGGCTTTATCAAAATCAAGGGCCTCATCCAGTAGGATTTCTCCATGTATCCTCAAATATGATGCTCCATACAAGCTCAAAAAACCCTTTGCATGCTTTCCTCGAATTTTCAGTTCCCATCGGTCCATTCTAAAGAATTCCATCTCATCTAAAAGTCCAAACTTATAGAGAGGTGTGAAATTAATCTTTATATTATTCCTTTTAACACCATTTACCATGCAAATATATCTGCTTTAGAGAATTAATTGTAGTTGAGTAGACATGCATTCATCTGAATTGTATGTGTTTATATGATTGCATAGTTAATATGTCTAAATTATATATATTAAATAAGAAATCATAAAATTATTGCTGCTGGATATAATATGTTGAGGGAAATTAAATAAATAGATTATTCCCTACCCTCTCTACAAGCTCGAACTTTTAGATGAGACATAATTCTCTCATGGTATTAGAGCCCAGGTTGTGGGTTCGATTCCCGTGGAAGCACTCCACCCATTTAAATTGTCCACTTTGTTGGGCTTCCTCCCCAGAGAGTATAGACATTGATTCGGCCCACGAGTGAGGGGGAGTGTTGAGGGAAATTAAATAAATAGATTATTCCCGACCATTTCTACAAGCTCGAACTTTTAGATGAGACGGAATTCTCTCATAATATATATCAGTATTTTAAGACAAATTCTTGTATGCCCCTGATGCGCCGTGCAATTCAAGTGTTTTTTTAAACAATATTAGTTATTTTTACTGAACAATATTAATCAGTATTATATGTTAAACTAATATTATAACCTAATATTGTTCAATGAAAACAATTAATACTTTTCAAATGCATACAACTAATTCCTTGCACGATGCACAAGAGACTTAATTACTCATGCTAAAAATGTAATCAAATAAAATAAAAACCTCGTGTTTTGAATTGGATTGGAATCTGTTTTTAGGTATTCAATTCAAACCAATGATGAGATTTTTTCAAATATATTATGCATTTGAAATATATTTTAAAATTTGAAGTTTCGGTGGAAGTCATATAGCTGCATATATATATTTTGAGTGTTTCTGGGCATTCGGCTGTTTTTCTTAACAAATTTAATGAAGTAATTATACGAAAGTTTGGACTGAAAACTCATAGGACAAACGGTGTAGATATATTTATGACAAATACTCGTATTAGACAGTCTCATACATGAGATGAGCTAAAATTAACACGTATCAACACTCACCCCTTTTAAAGTGTTTTAAAGTGTTGAAGCGACATGTCCAAATTATAATCTGTCTCAACGAGAGAATGTCTCAATACTCACGTGTGCCTCTATATTGCATATATAGTTCCCATTTAATACATTTGTAAGCAAATTAATTTTGCATCCAATTAAATGGCAACACGTGTACAAATCACATATTAATATCAAAATAAAATTAACTATTTATATTGAGAATTTAATAAAACAATTCTCCAAATTAAATAGTTAAATAATTGATATTTAATATATACACATTACAAATTAGTCAAATTTCACGAGCACCCGGGTATTCGTATGTGGCGAATTAGACTGATATTTCGTCATACATAGAAGGAAATTAATGACAAATCAATCAAATTATATGATTTGCATTAATTACATCAATCAAATCCTTCCAACCAACCAGAGGCCGCCACGTGAGACCTCAAGAATGAAATGTTTGACATCCCTTACCTATAAATAGGGGTTCAAACTCATTTATTCAAAATTATTCCAGACGACGATCTTCAGACAAGCAAGACGAGAAGAGCCTAGAATTTTTTATGCAACTGTTCTTGAAGATTCAAAGTAACTCCAAGGCGTTCTTCGCGCAAAGCATCCAAAAGCGGCGTTCGACAGAGACCAAGGTGTTGAGCCCCTCCGACTAGACATTTCTTCAAAGGTGTTCTTCATCCAGTCTTGACGATTTGAAGACGTTCTTCACCAGCTACAACGACGTTCTTTGTGAAAGTCTCCAAAAATGACATTCAATCGGAGATAAAGTTGCTGAGCCCTTCCAATCAGACGTTTCTTCAAAGATGACCTCAAGACCCTCTACAAACGTTCTTGAATATTCGAAGAAGCTTCAAAGTATTTTTCGTGCAAATCAACAAGAAACGACGTTCGATACAGGTGAAAAAATCACCTGATATGCCACATGGCGTGTCCCAATTAAAAATATTAATAATAATTTGGGTACCGTGTCAAACTTTGATAGGATACACGCGGTGTCAAATTTGCATCATTAATTATTTTTTGGCTTTGGAATAAATTTGTCTTATATTAAATTAACCCTAGCCCACAAACAATTAAAAAATTTATTGAATCTCTTCATCGCTCATACGGTCACGCCACTGTCAAAATGTTCGTCGTTCACATATTTTATTGTGATGGTCTCTTTGTTTTGACCTTATACTTATTTAGGTGTTAAAAAAAATTGCATACTATTTCAAAAATATTTTTGTGGAAATATTTATATTATAGGGACATAAAATAAAAATAATTTAAACTACTAAAATCATACCCCTGTTGTATCTTACAAAAATTTAAATAAAAATCTATATCCCAACCTATATACCCGTACATGTATCTCAACAACATAGGTATACATTTTCTCTTTAGCTAGTAGACAACACACATAGATATATACCTAACCTAACATAGGTAGACATGCATAGGTAGACATGCAATATTTACTTTTTAGCTAGTAGACAAACACATGGGTGATGCTACACGGGAAGATTCACCCCTGGGGTGACAAACAAAAAAATGTAAAAAGACCATGTTGCCCTTATTTTTGTAATGGGTCCCTTACCTTTCTCCTCAGCTGATTTAGGCGGCAAGTTTCCCCCCACGTTGATGAACAATAGATAGCCCATTCCCTCTCAGTCAGCCCGCCCAATACGTGTACAGTACTCCCGCCCAGCCAGTCCACCCAAAACCTCGTTATAGGTGAATCTTATTGAAGAGGATTGATACAATTCAATAATTGAATGATTTTCATCAAATATACATTTAAGTTTCATACGCATAATCGAATCGAAAAAATCCTAAACCCAACGAAACATGAACATCGACCTAAACGCCGATTTGAATGATGAAGAACCATTTAATGAAGATGATTTTGTTGGATATGTCTCAGACTCAAACATCGATTTAAACGTCGACTTAAATGGTGATGGAGATGATTATAATGGTAAAAATGGTATGGCAGGGCAAGATGAATATTATGGAGAAGGACCAGGTGTTGATGATAATGTACCTCATGAACATGAACACGAGTCCGTTCAAGTAGAAGATGATCCCTCGGCAGATGATTTTCCTGAACACGAGTACGTTGAAGTTGAAGACGATCCCTCGAAAGATGATTTATCTGATGACGATCCCATTCCCGAAGGTGATGATGATCCAATGGCCGAAGGTGATGACGATCCCATGGTCGAAGGTGAGAGCGATACATTTATGGAAGAGAACCTTTCAGGCGGTGGACCAGCCACATGTATGCACTAATACAGATTTGGGCTTGGAGAGCTGTTAAAAATGACCTTGGAGAGCGGTTATAACAGCTCTCCAAGTAACAGCTGTCCAAGCTTGGACAACTGATAAAAAACCGATGTCCAAGATATTGCACTAAGACAGCGGTTTTTAACCGCATTGCACTAAGAAAATGATTTTTAACCGCATTCCAAGCTCTCCACTTAGACAGCGGTTTGTAACCGCTATCCAAGAATATTCACTTGGATAGCGGTTTACAACCGCTGTCTAACCCTTTCTTTTTTTTTAATTTTTATATATATAAATACACTTGGACAGCAGTTAAAAACCATTGTCCAATATATATATATTTTTTACTTTTAATTTATATTTTTAAAATCCTGTTTATATAAAATCAAAACCAAAATCAAAACTAAAAACTAAATTTTATACCACACGATAATATATATACGTCCAATACTAAAACATCAAATAAATTAATAAACTCATACACATCATGAAATAAATATCCGTCCAACACAACAAATTAAAACATGCATGAAGTATATCAATACAAATATATATATAAGTAATATGCTACCAAAAGTTATCCCACTCTATCTATAACTATACGAGAATCGATTTTAAAGGTACCATGTCCAATCCATTTTTCATTTGTTCATTCTTTGTTTGGAGTAAGACTTGACCGGACGATCATAGACAAACTGCAAACAACGATCAATTAATCAATATAGTTAGATATATAGTATGGATTTTTATTCAATTAATAATAATTTAAATAAATCGATAAATTGACTTACGTTGATAGGAACCGCCATTTGAGAAGCGTGTATTATATCTTTAATATAACAGCACACAAAATGTCCACAGTGATCACTATCTCGTTGCCTCGGTACCTATTGATTAACAATATAATCACGTATTAAATTATAATTATTTTATATTAATTTGATAACTTAATAAATTAAATTACCTTAACATTATTCCAGCTCACTTTATTGAATTTAGCTCTTGAGCCTTGATTAGGAAGGCGACTCCGATACATTGTCATCACACTATTATTATTAGAATTAAAAAATAAAGTTAGATTAAATATGCATAATTTTAATAAGTAAAACAAATCATTATATTGTAATATTAAAAATGAACTTACGCTTCCATGTACGAAGAAATCAGGTCGATTTGAAGCCAACCCATTCGCAGCTGGATCCATAAAATACACACTTAATGTGATCATATTTATGGCGACCAGCACCCAATGATTCCTATATTATATTAAGAATATTAAAATTAACTATAAATTTAGCATATGTGCAAATATCATATATATTATGAATATAAATTTTAACTAAATCCACCCCACATTTGTTAGCCAAAAAATGAGATGATCTCTGTCAGTATAACTCAGCATATGAGAAACTAACCACTCCATGGTCTGTGCCCTATCAGCCATTAAGCAAGACACTTGGGGGGAGATGAAGGAATACATTCCAGATGCTCGAGGATCTCTGGAGAGATATACTTCACCCAAATATCTTTAACCAATATATATACGCTAATTAATATTTAATTTGAAAATTAAACTATATAGAAAGTAAATACTGAGAATTAATTAGTAAACACATATCTGAGGTATATGGCTATGCTCGTTGCACTCAATCACTGGTCGTTCACGACTTCAATCACATGCTCCCGAGCGATGTATTCTTCAATAGAATTCCGATGAAAGTAAGCATTCATAGGAACTGTGATCATATCGAAATCAGAGGACTCCACTATCACTTGCACGGTATTCTGTACGGTGTAGTCGTGATCTAAGTTTCCAGGCAAGGGATAACCAAGTCTGTGATCACCAATAGTGGAGTCCCTCGTTATCTCCCCCTGACTGGCTGCGACACTCTTTGATTTATGTTTAGGCTTTTGTGGTGTCGGCAGTTTCTATAATCAATTTGCAACATTATTTAGAACTACAAATAAGATAACAAACTTTAATAACATATATTAAATTTACCTTCATGGTGAGAGAGACCAAGTTGGCCGGCCATTCGATGAAGTGCCCGACCGCTGTTCCGACTGTGACAACTTCATCAATTGGTTTAGGTACCGGTGAATCCTCTTTTTCGATTATGGGTACATCGAGCGTGACCCTCACGAAACCAGGAGTGATGGGACTACCATGAATAACTCCATCGGAGTTATTGAGCAACGTTCCTGTAGCCACCAACCGAGTAGGATCCTCCAAATAAAGGTAGCATGAGGTCGTGTTGGGATTATACTGGAAAATATGCTTTTACTTTATATAATCAGACTAACTGAATTTCGGACTTATTTACTGAAATAAATTGTTTATCACTGATGCTTTAAATATGATTGAATGGTACATATATTTACTGCATAACTGTTCATTAAATAGTACGTGTTACATTGTAGTTAATTTAGTGATACCAAGATCACAGAAGATTAAATTAACAGTTCCTTGTAACTAAAAGTACACCATTCACGACCTAGATGTAAATGAACAATCCATCGTGAAAGGTTGTAGTGTAAGGCTCAGATTGGTTTGTCTTGACCAAGAGATTACACTGGTGCATGACTGATGCATTGAAGAGGACCTACAGGAGGATAAATTCTTCAGAACTGAACTAGGAAGAATTAGACCTCAGTGGTTAGTTATTTCTTAATCTTCGTCTCTTAAATAGGATTGCTTCTGGTTAGTAACTATTGCTTTGACTTATTATGGGAAGAGAATCAGTGAGATTCAATACCCTATATCTTGGGAAATATTATTGGTCATGTGTGATTGCTAAGATTTAATACGGAGAATCGTGTGCAAGTACGCTTGTTCGATTTGCCCCCTTGGGAGGTTCATAAGTTTTATCATACCAAATCTTGCAAGTGGAACTAGTTTCCGGTATGAATAATAATGTTGAACCGTTCCTTTACCAAGGATAAAAGATATTAATTAATGGAAAGCTATTTCATGGTTTGAATTAATTAATGGGCTAGATAATCTTAAACACGGGAAATAATAACCCGGGAGCCATATTAACTGTAATATGGGTTAAGATGGATAGTGCAATATTAATTATGTAGTGGGATTAATTAATATTTATGGGCTTGAATAATATCGTGGCTCAATATTGATAATTCAAGGTCCATTGGAAGGTCCAATCTTAATTCTCCTAAAGGCCCCCCAAGTAGCCCAAGATAAAGTCCAATAACTGAAAAAGGTGTTTAAAAATAAAATAAATTTGTTGCCTATTTTTCCTTTTATTTTTCGAAATTTATGGATAAAAGGGGAGAAAGATTTTCTTTGAATTTTGTTATGGAATGAAGATATGTATTCGTGGAATACAAGATTATCTCATTAAATTCAAGAAATCTCCCACTTGGTTATTCATATAGGTATTTCGAAATTTTTGAAATATAAAGGGCAAGAAAGATTTTCTTGAATTTCTTGGAAAGATATTATAGAAGATATGTATTTCTTGAAGTACAAGTATATCTCATAAATTCAAGAAGATCCAAATCTTGGAATCTTGAACCCAATATTTTTGAAAATCACCATAACTTGATGAGGTGGGATTTTTGTGGAATATTTTAATTATGGGGAAAAGAATATAGGAGATATATTCAAGATTTCTTGGAGATCAAGAAAAGATTTTCCCACATTGTTTTTTCCCCAAAATTTCGACCACCACCCCATCTATAAATAGGGGATGATTCTTTCATTCCCAAGTGCAATTCCATGTGCTGGAAAAATTAGTAAATCCACAAAAGTGGTGCAACAAAGTTTATTTTTCCTTTTGTTAATTGTTCGCGAGTATCCTTCCACCGGATTGTCGAGCAAGGACTAGGGAATACTTGGAAAGAACTTTTGGTGTGTTTTCACATACAAGACCATTGCCATTCCAAGAGGTAAGTTCATGTAAACTCATAGTATTTTCGCATGCGTAGGATTTACGTGAATTATTTTTATGCATGATTTGTTGTTGAATTATTATTTGAATTAATATGGGTTAATTCATGCTAGTAATAATTGTTAGAATTAAATTTGTATTTAAATATTCATCCCGAATAGATCCGGGCAATTAATTCCCCAACAACTGGTATCAGAGCCTTGGTTTCGGGCTCTGAATTTTAAATTGTAATTTAATTCGCTGTCTTTAATTTTTGAAATTGGATAGTAGAATTGCTAGATCTTTTTTGCAGGTATCCAATTGTCATGGAATTTAATGTGATTAATTTATGCATGCATATAAATTGTGATTTTTTTAATTCGATTCGTTCGGATTCGTTTTGCCTCGTGAGAAAATCCACGAGTAGATTAGTATTTGTTTGATTTGATCAATGTAATAGACTAGTCTAGATCTAGGTTTATTTATTTTTGTAAATAAATTGTAACCGGATCGGAAACGGAGGCGGAGACGATGAATTAAAAGATGGGATCCGAAACCGTGGAGCATGCGTCGTCGCGCTTAAACGTGTTAAGGAGGAGGCACGCGCCGACGCGGACGCTATGCCAAGACATAAAGCATAGGGCGAGGCCGAGGGCCCGAATCGGATCTCGACGGCGACGACCTTGGATATCCGCTTTAAGCCGCGGGTGACGACGGGCGACGCGCGGCGTGTACGCAAGGCGCGGCATACGCTGTGATGTGACGATGGCGACGATGTCGGGATAAGGATGGCGAGCAGGCGGCGTCGTCGGGCGCGGCCACAAGACGTGTGCCATTCGACACGGCCGGGGGAGTGCTAGGCGGGCACTCCGACCCACGAGCTGGTCTATGATGTGGCTTGACAAGACATTTTTTTTGAAATGGTCAAGTGGGAGCTTTTCGAGATGAACGATGAAGGCTATTAAGACGATTTCTCAAGATCAAGACATGACAAAATTAAGCATGACAATTGGATAAATGTGCGCAATATGTTTAATTTTTGTCTTGATGTTTATGCATTATTTATGCTTATTTAAATTGTGTTTAAATTTGCGATGCATGAGAAAATGTTTTGAAAAATCTCACTTTTGAAAATTACTAAGTATGTTTAAACAATTAATTGACAATTTTATTCCGGATAATAAAATTGAATTAATTATTGACCTCCATGATTTATTTATTTGTGAATTCTTTTGGAGAAATTCCCCCGGAGGGGCCCCGGTCAAAAGATAGCTTTCACATGAATAAATTCCTAACGGATGATTGTGGATTATTACTAGTGGCGGCGATGACCCTCCCCACGAGGCTCGTTCAAAGCGAAATAATAATTACAGATTTAATCATGGTTATTACTTAGGTATAAAATTGATATGCATATACTTCCCCAAAGTCCTGTCAATTTTATATTGGTCAAGGGGGAACCAACTATTAATCTGGATATTAAAGGTTTGTAACTATTCTTGTTTGTAACCTGCTTGAATGTGTTTAAATAATGACCCACCCCACGTGGCTTATTTAAACTGTTTTGAATGTTGGGCGATGCATGTTCATATTTTTTTGGAGATTTTAATATGAAACATGTGATCGAATTTTGTGATGATATACTTGTGCTTATGCATATTATTATTTATTTCAGTTCATCATGTCGCAACCTTTTTAATCCACTTGCTCAATATACTTAAAGATAATTTGCTTACTGGTGAAAACTTTGTTGATTGAGTCGTAAACTTACTATTGTCCTCACCGCACAAAGCCATAACGGGTTCTCACTACACCTAAACCGGAAAAGCCAAATGACGAGTCAAGTAAATCGGTTAAGAAAAGAGTATCTTGATGGGGAGCGTTCAAACGAAATGGCAAAGTGTACCATCTTGGCTTCAATGTCGGATGTGTTGCAACACCAACACCGAACGTTGAGACCGGCCGCAAACATCATGACTAGTCTTAAAGCGATGTTTCAACATCAGAACCGAGTGGCTTGTTAGGTCACCATGAGGGACTTTCTCTCTATGAAAATGGTGGAGGGAACGCCCATAAGGGAGCACGTTCTCCAGATGATGGCTCACCTTAACAAACTTGAGGTACTTGGCGCCGAATCGACGCATCGAGACCCAAATCGATTTAGGTGCTCCATTCTCTGCCGAAAAGTTTTGAGCGATTCGAGTTGAACTATCGGATGAATAATCGAAGTTCTCGATGCGATCTATTGCAAGCTTTGGTCTCGGCAGAGGCGATATTGGGGCAAAAGAGCCAAGTCTTGGTGGCAAATGGACCTTCTTCTTCTTCTAGGCCAAGGGGTGATAAGAACAAGAAAAAGGACAAGAGCCATAGGCAAGTGAACTCAAGTGTTGCCAAAGGCAAAGAAAAGGTGAAGGGAGGTGGAGGAGTGAGCAAGCTAGCTAAGGGGAGGTGCTTCAAGTGCGGTGAGAGAGGACATTAGAGGTCAGCCTATTCCAATCCCAAAAGGAATGGAAAGAAAGGTAATTCTCACGTACTAGTTGTTGAAACTTGCTTAGCGGCGTATGCCTCCCATTTATGGGTGGTGGATATGGGATCCACTGATCATGTATGTTTCACTTTTTGAGGGGTTCAAAGCGGACCCGACAACTTAGTGGGGAGTGAGATCCTCATCACACCTTTGGCGATGCCAAGAGTGGCGGTGAGCGATGGGAGAAGTGCACCTGTCTTTTGAAGATAGAGTTTTAATTTTAAGAGATGTACTTTACGTTCCGAATTTTAGAAATAACTTGATTTCAGTTTCTAAACTTTACCTTGATGGATATTCGGTTATTTTTGATAAAGTTGTTACCATTTCTCTTTATGATAAATTTATCTGTCATGGAACGTTGTCAAGTAATCTCTATACAATTAACTGTGCACACCACTCACGAAATGCATCCTATAACACATCAACTATTTCTGGTAAAAGAAAACATTCATCAGACGTGAACGAAACACTTCTATGGCATCTAAGATTGGGACATATTAATCCAAAGAGGATCCAAAGGTTGGTGAAAGACGGTCCACTGGAGTTTCTCCAAGTTGAACCGATTCCAACCTGCGAATCATGTTTGGAGGGTAAAATGACCAAGAGGGCATTCGGAGCCAAGGGGAATAGAGTCAAAGAAGTGTTAGAAATCGTTCACACAGACGTATGTGGTCCAATGTCAACCATGGCAAGAGGAGGTTACGAGTATTTCGTCACTTTTATTGATGACTACTCGAGGTACGGTTATATTTTCCTTATGAAGCATAAATCTGAGACCTTTGAGAAATTCAAAGAATTTAAGGCTCAAGCAGAGAATCATAGGGAAAAACGTATCAAGTCTCTACGATCCGATCGTGGAGGCGAGTACCTCAGCGATGAGTTTTTGAACTACTTGTCAGATGAAGGGATTGCATCCCCGTTGACTGCACCCGGAACCCCTCAACAAAAAAGGGTTGCAGAGCGAAGAAACATAACTCTTTTGGAAATGGTTAGATCAATGATGAGTTATGTGGATCTTCCCAAGTCGTTCTGGGGTCATGCCTTGGAAACAGCGGCTTACATTCTGAACTTGGTGCATCCAAGTCGGTTCCCAAAACTCCCAAAGAATTGTGGACTGGGCGCAAGCCTAGTATGAGACACATGAGAATTTGGGGGTGTCCGGCCTACGTGTTGGATAAGGAAGCCGGGAAATTGGATCCTCGATCAGAATTAAGGTTGTTTATAGGATACCCCGAGGGAACAAAAGGGTGTATGTTTTATGGTCCCAAAGATCAAAAGGTGGTCATAAGCACCCACTTTAGATTTTTGGAGGAAGGCTATATGAACGAAAGAAGACCCAGAAGTGAGATTACCTTAAGTGAGCTAAGGGGGCTAACCTCATTGCCAACTGTACAAGATGATATACCAAACGACACACTTTCACAACCGGAGCCTCGTCGTAGTTGGAGGGTTGTGAGACAGCCCGAGAGATTCATGGGGATAGGAGAGTCCTCGGACTTGATTCCCGGACAAGATGAATCAGACCCATGGACATACGATGAGGCAATCCAAGATAAGGATGCAGTTTCTTGGCAAAAGGCAATGAAAGCAGAAATGGGGTCTATGAATCATAACAGAGTGTGGGAGCTAGTCGAACCACTTAATGGGGTCAAACCTATTGGTTGCAAGTGGGTATACAAGAGAAAGAGGGGACCGGACGGGAAGGTGGAAACCTTCAAGGCAAGGCTTGTGGCAAAAGGTTATATTTAGAAAGAATGGATCGACTATGAGGAAACCTTTTCACCTGTAGCAATGCTTAAGTCTATCCAGATTCTCTTGTCGATAGCTGCGCATCTCGATTTTGAAATATGGCAAATGGATGTCAAGACAACTTTCCTTAACGGAAGTCTTGATGAGGAAATCTATATGCAACAACCCCAGGGCTTTATTGAAAAGGGCCAAGAACACCTAGTTTGTAAGCTCATGAAGTCCATTTACGGACTCAAACAGGCATCCAGAGCTTGGAACCAATGTTTTGATCATGTTATAAAGTCTTACGGGCTTGATCAAAACGAGTTCGAGAGTTGTGTGTATAAAAAGCGTGTCGAAACTGCATTGGTATTCTTAGTACTATACGTAGACGACATTCTGCTCATCGGGAACGATCTAAAGGTGTTATCAGACGTAAGGGCATGACTTTCAAAACAGTTTGATATGAAGGACTTAGGGGAAGCCGGGCACATCCTTGGGATCAAGATCACTCGAGATCGTAAGAAAAGGATGATAGGCTTATCGCAAGCTTCATACATAGACACTGTCTTGAAACGATTCAGCATGCAGGATTCTAAGAAAGGCTCCGTATCTTTCAGGCATGGAATCCATCTATCCAAGAAAATGTGCCCTAAGACACAAAAGGAGATAGATGACATGAGAGACATTCCTTATGCTTCGGCTGTCGGAAGCCTTATGTATGCAATGTTGTGTACGAGACCGGATATCTGCTTTGCCGTTGGCATGGTGGCAAGATATCAGAGTAACCCGGGGAAGGAACATTGGACGAAAATTAAAAACATTCTGAAGTATCTGAAAAGAACTCGAGATAGAATGTTGGTTTATCAGTCAGATAGTCTAATCCCCATCGACTACACGGACTCGGATTTCTAATCAGACATAGATTCCAGAAACTATCTGCCTCAGTTAGTGTGCTTTCATTTGGGAAGTGTAGCCATGAAATGGATGAGTGTGAAGTAGAAATGCATCACTGACTCAACCATGGAAGCCGGGTAAGTAGCTGCTTGTGAAGCAGTGAAAGAACCAGTTTGGCTCTAGACCTTCTTAGTGGACTTGGATGGAGTTCCGAATTTATCTAGCAATATTTGCTAGGGGCAGTTGCAAATTCAAGGGAACCAAGAGTCCTCGAGTCAAACAAGCACACTGAAGGAAAGACATCTTATACGAGAAATCGTTAAGAGAGGAGATATAGAGGTGGCAAAGATCACGTCGGAAGACAACCTAGCCGATCCCTTCACAAAGGGTCTGCCTCTGAATACATTCGAGAGACATGTGAAAGGAATGGGTGTCAAGACCGTTGCCAATCTGTTTTGAGTATAAATGGGAGACATTATTAGGTTCTTGTAGGTGGCATTAGTTGTCACGTACTACACGAGACATGCTGATGTATACTTAAAAGCAGACTTTGAGTATAAGTGGGAGATTATTGGGATTATAATGGAAAGTATGCTTTTACTTTGTATAATCAGACTAACTGAATTTCGGACTTATTTACTGAAATAAATTATTTATCACTGATGCTTTAAATATGATTGAATGTTACATATATTTACTACATAACTGTTCATTAAATAGTACGTGTTACATTGTAGTTAATTTAGTGATACCAAGATCACAGAAGATTAAATTAACAGTTCCTTGTAACTAAAAGTACACCATTCACGACCTAGATGGAAATGAACAATCCATCGTGAAAGGTTGTAGTGTAAGGCTCAGATTGGTTTGTCTTGACCAAGAGATTACACTGGTGCATGACTGATGCATTAAAGAGGACCTACAGGAGGATAAATTCTTCAGAACTGAACTAGGAAGAATTAGACCTCAGTGGTTAGTTATTTCTTAATCTTCGTCCCTTAAATAGGATTGCGTGTGGTTAGTAACTATTGCTTTGACTTATTATGGGAAGAGAATCAGTTAGATTCAATACCCTATATCTTGGGCAATATTATTGGTCACATGTGATTGCTAAGATTTAATACGGAGAATCGTGTGCAAGTACGCTTGTTCGATTTGCCCCCTTGGGAGGTTCATAAGTTTTATCATACCAAATCTTGCAAGTGGGACTAGTTTCCAGTATGGATAATAATGTTGAACCATTCCTTTACCAAGGATAAAAGATATTAATTAATGGAAAGCTATTTAAAAGATATTAATTAATGGAAAGCTATTTCAGTGGCTTGAATTAATTAATGGGCTAGATAATCTTAAACACGGGAAATAATAATCGGGAGCCATATGAACTGTAATATGGGTTAAGATGGATAGTGCAATATTAATTATGTAGTGGGATTAATTAATATTTATGGGCTTGAATAATATTGTGGCTCAATATTGATAATTCAAGGTCCATTGGAAGATCCAATCTTAATTCTCCAAAAGGCCCCCCAAGTAGCCCAAGATAAAGTCCAATAATTGAAAAATGTGTTTAAAAATAAAATAAATTTGTTGCCTATTTTTCCTTGTATTTTTCGAAATTTATGGATAAAAGGGGAGAAAGATTTTCTTTGAATTTTGTTATGGAATGAAGATATGTATTCTTGGAATACAAGATTATCTCATTAAATTCAAGAAATCTCCCACTTGGTTATTCATATAGGTATTTCGAAATTTTTGAAATATAAAGAGCAAGAAAGATTTTATTGATTTTCTTGAAAAGATATTATGGAAGATATGTATTTCTTGAAGTACAAGTATATCTCATAAATTCAAGAAGATCCAAATCTTGGAATCTTGGACCCAATATTTTCGAAAATCACCATAACTTGATGAGGTGAGATTTTTGTGGAATATTTTAATTATGGGAAAAAGAATATAGGAGATATATTCAAGATTTCTTGGAGATCAAGAAAAGATTTTCCCACATTGTTTTTTCCCCAAAATTTCGACCACCACCCCATCTATAAATATGGGATGATTCTTTCATTCCCAAGTGCAATTCCATGTGCTAGAAAAATTAGTAAATCCACAAAAATGGTGCAACAAAGTTTATTTTTCCTTTTGTTAATTGTTCGCGAGTATCCTTCCACCGGATTGTCGAGCAAGGACTAGGGAATACTTGGGAAGGACTTTTGGTGTGTTTTCACATACAAGACCATTGCCATTCCAAGAGGTAAGTTCACGTAAACTCGTAGTATTTCCGCATGCATAGGATTTACGTGAATTGTTTATATGCATGATTTGTTGTTGAATTATTATTTGAATTAATATGGGTTAATTCATGCTAGTAATAATTGTTAGAATTAAATTTGTATTTAAATATTCATCCCGAATAGATCCGGGCAATTAATTCCCCAACAGGTCGGTGACTGTTCGAATAAGATATTTAGTTAGAAAATTTTAATATATATACTAGTCTTTAATTAAAATAAATGTGAGACACATCTGATACCTGCGGGACGTCTTTTCGAAGCGCCTCAATAAAATCGTCCCTAGCATTAGCCAAAAACATAGCATCAGCGACCCTATTTTCACAGCTTGCTCCACTCGAGAACATTCTGTGATGTGACCGTCTCTGGACCTCATCTGTTCCAACTCTTTAGCCATCTGGGCAACCTGTTCCGAAAGTATACCCACCATATTCATGGCTTGAAGAGCAGGTAACATGGCCAATGATGACTTCGTGACGCCATATCCAACACTCCGTAAGCGGCCGGAATGCTCCTGACAACCTATAGCCCGTCCAATTAGATCATCGGTACCGATAAAGCGGATGTCTTAGGGCGTCATGGTCTGAGATATACACTCCTGAATTACAAAAGATTATTATTTAATCATTTATTTAAAAATAATAGTTTGTATTTCAAAGACAAATTAATGGATAGCTTACCCCTTCTTCGATGATACGTTATGCACTAGAATCGGGAATATTCCCGTCTTGAGTCTTTCTGGTAGTTTGAAATAACTCAAAACGGGTAACAACAAGCTCACTCTCTCCAGCTTTCTTTTTTTCTTCTTTCTACGATAGTCATTAACGTGTCCCCTTATTAGATATATTAAAAGTGAATATATAAACAAAATTAAATGTTAGGATTTTGATCTCACCAGATTTTCTCTTATGCTTGCATAACCTTTGTTCGAGCCACGATATCGCGCCTCCATCGATTTGGCTTGTTTGTGATTTTTCTCACTTCGTAACTACATTGTAATAGAAATACGATAAACACTGAAAAACATAGGGCATTAAATGATATTGATCAATTTTACCTGTGTCGCGAGTCGTTTTAGTTGATGAATATTATGTAGCTAATTTGGTAACAACTCGCAAACAAAACATATACGTGTAAAATAAACGGTAAATAAGATGAATTTGTTGACCCAGTTCGTCAAGAAATGACTACTCTGGGGGCATACCAAGCCAGGATATTGTATTATGAGCTTCACACGTACAGTTCTTGATACATCTTATGAAGATGAATCGATGCAGATAAAGATAATTTTTTTGTTAGCAAAATGAGTGCTAGGGTTTTTGTATATGTGGATGATCACTCGAATTTTTTAGTTCCTCTCCTCTCCGGGGATTTTTTGTAGGCTATTTTTCTGAACCTTTATCTTCTTCTTTTTTCTTCCCTTTATAGCACTCCGGTAAGCATGAGCTGGGTTGGTATAGCATGAGCTGGAGTCTTTAGATCATGCAAGAACCTCGGTGGTGTTGCCATGTTTCCAGCTTCGTCTTCTAGATTGATCTTCGTGCTAGCTTTGTCTGTAGGATGCTCTTTTGATCGTCCAAATTAATCTCTTGTTCGGTTGGATGTTTTGTTCGCCTCTTTAATCATGTCAGTTTTATGCTGGAAGATTGTCCTCCTCGAGCACACTGAGCCCTCAGGATATTTGGGTCTTCGGGATATTGAGTGTCGAGCACTCTGACCCTTCAGGATTTCCGAGTATTTTGGCTGCCTGAATCCTCAGTTTTGCTTATGACCTTCTCGATTTAGCTTATCTGATTCCTTCTTTCCTGACCTGAGTAGCGGATACGTTTGTTCGTAGGGGTTGGTCGAGCAATTCTGATCGGTTGGCGAACAAAAAGTAACTCATCCACCAGGCATGATTATTTTGTTCGAATATTACACGTGTCGCTCTTTGATGTTCGATTAATCCTGATTTATTATATCGAACACAACAATACCCCCCAGCCGGGTCGCTTCGTTTTCTACATGGGGCCCGACTGTTAAACTCTGATTGGGCCATATTTGGTATCGCTTCGTATTCCGTGCTGTATTTTCGAATTTGTATCTGATGTTTATATAAATCATATTTCTCCGCCTTAATCCCTTTCTCTCTTTTCTCCTCTGTTTTTTAATTGTCTCTGCGTTCGAAAGTTTCCGGTGAGGGCCTCATCGTTCCGGCGAAGAAATTCATTCAGGTAACCGCTGCATTCTTCTTCTATTTTGTAATTATGGCCTCTTGCTCGAACTCCTCTGTTCAATCCGACCATCATAGTTCCCCTTCTCCTTTCCCTATCAGTAGAATCCCCTGTAGAAATGTAAATACGTCGGAGACAAATGTCTCGAATTCGGGATTTCGTTGGCAATTTCGGCAACCATTTGCCGTTCTTTCCTCCGATTCCAATGAAGCCCTAACGGAGTCGGATAGGGACTTGGCCCGTAATGATCCGTCAGACGACTCTGATTATGATTCTTCGCCCCAAATTCAGATTAGGTCTAGGGCTGTTGATAATGTTAATGTAGATAGAAATGACAATGTTGTGAGGGGGGAAATTTTGGCGGTTGTAAATTTAACCGGATCGAACATAGGAGTAGATGGTGAGCAAAGCTTTGAACTTGATATACCAATTGGTGTCCCTCATAGTCCAACATATAGCGATTATAATGCTCGTTATAATTTCGGTTTGCCAGAGCAACCTCATAGGAATAGGGTAGAGAACGAGTACCCAACGAGCAAAATAACGAGCATAATTGATGAAGATATGCTCGCTCAGCTGCATAAAATTTATGAAACCCCCAAGGATGTTTTTTTCTGGGCACCGGGTCCTGATGAGCGGGCTGATCAACCTCCTGAAGGTTGTGTCGCAGTGAATTTGGACACCATGGAAACTGGCCTCCGATTTCCTCTTCATCCAGCTATTACCCATTTGCTTGTTGAATGGAACATTACCATTACTCAGCTCAAACCGAATGGATGGCATATGATTATGAGTTTCTTGACTTTGTTCGGTAAAATGAAACCAAGATATTATCCTTCGGCAGCTGAACTTGCTCGATTGGTGCACTTGACTCGTCCGAGGGGTGAACACGGATGGTTGTTTATGCAGGCCAATGCTAAGTGCAAAATCATTGAAGATGTGTCGAACAAAATTAGTGATTGGAAGGAAAAATTCTAGTTAAGTAGGGGCGATTGAAAAAAAGCGGCCTCTGGAAGCGAACCAAATGCTCGTTTAGACATCCCCAATCGACTTGAGTGTACCGGCAAGTGATTTTGTATCTTTCATTCTTCAATTTGAACCGATTTTAACTCACTTTTTATTTCGGGATTCTAAATAATCGGACAAGGAGATGCATTTACTAGCTATTTCAAAGAAATTTTGGCAAATTGATCTGGAATCTTGTTCGGAGCGATCTGTGATAACTCTGAATACTGCTGATCAGAGAAAGAAATGAGGTTTGTTCGTGCCTCCTCATCATCTTGTTGCTGTTAATCCTACTGGTAAGGATTGTCTTTTGTTTTTATATGTCTTGTGCCTTTTTGTTCGGCCGTTATCCTTTGGTTCTCATTGAATCATTTTATTTACTGACTTTCCCATTTGTGACCATTCTTTGTGAGTACATCCCAACACACCGAGATGGCTCGGAGAAAAAAACCACAGAGCTTGCTTTCGGATTCAGCCGAAGCGAGAGGCTCAAATAACGTGTAGAGGGGAGGCGAGTAGGGCTAAACGACCCTCATCCGGTCCTGGAGAATCAAGTCGAGCACGTAGGGCTCCCTGCTCGCTTTGAACATGGCGTTAGCGAACAAGCTCCACCAATCGAAAAGACCAAGGGTGGAGATCGGCGAACAGGGGGCCGAGCGAACAGGGGCCGAGCGAGCAGGGCGAACAGGCAAACTCGGGCGAGCACGATGCCGCCAGTCGGCTCGGACCCCTCACTGCCGAGGCGATCGTCAGCGCCATGCTCTGTTGTCGGTCCCATTTCGCAGATTGTTGAAATGGAAGTTGGCACATCCTCTCCACCTCCAAACCGACCCCCCGATCATGGACTCCATTAGATCCTCGAGCTCCGGTCTCTGAAGATAAATCATTCTGGGATGGGATCCAAACTCACGGGCGTACATTTTGCTCGCCTCTGTTCTTTGCTTTGGTTTCGGTCGATATCTCTATACTCACTTGGTCGAATATATATATTGTAGGTTGAGCAGGTTTGTCGCCCTTAATGCCCAACCTCGAAGAATTACTTTTGCTCGCCGAAGTGTTCGCAGTTCCAGTGCGCTCCGAGCATGTTCGAAAGCTTGCCGGACTTCGCTTCGAAAGCGTTGACTATCGATCCGGAGGAGTCCACTACGGGTCCCACCCCCTTGGAAAATATGCGTCTGGGGCTGGTGCTTCAGGGCCAATCTATGGTCGCTCTTGAGAAAGCTTATGCTCAATCCGCTAACCTCCAAGCCAATTATTTGGCTTTGATTAGGAACTTTGAAGATAAGGTGGTCGAAATGAACAGGTCCAGATGAACCGAGATCGCTCAGAGAACTGTTTTTAAGACAAGTTCGGGCGCCCATCGCCTCGGGGAGGATGCCCGCCGATTTCAAGAGAATGCTCGCTTTGGCAAGAAGATGCTCACAAACAAGAGAGGCACTGAATCAGTCTCAGGAGGAGGTGATCAATATACGAAGAGCTCAAGAAGAAATGAATGTTGAGCTTCGTAAACTCCGAGCTGGTGTTGAAAAAATGGAAAGTGAGAGGGACGCACTCGGCCAACAGCTCATCATTGCTGAGGAGACTAATACTCGTTTAGGTCTCGAAAACTCAAAACTGCACGATGATGAGTATGTCGACTCTATGTCGAACTTCTCGTATATTTGCGCCTTCGCCGATGCCGTTCGATCTGTTCGCCAGATACTCAACAGCGAACAAATTTCTCCTCTCATATCCAGCTTTCAGCAGTACCTGATTGATAACCCTCCGGATCGCAACCTTCCAATGTCAGATTTAAATGATCTGTGCGATTTCTCCGTTCTTCCTGAAGGGATCAAAGTTGATGATCCAATTCTAGATGAGGAAGAGGGCTCAGACATGAATATCGCTGAGGTTGCTGGCCAAAATCTTGGTGACCGAGCACAGGACCCGATCAAAAGTGCGGGGCGAGCAAAGTGGACCTCCCGGCCGAGAATGCACCAAATGACGGAAGCGTTTGGTAACCCCATCATACCGGAAGGAGTTGTTGTTGAGGGGGCTGAGCACAATTCGTTCGATGTTTCTCTCCCGTTTACCCCCAATTTTGACTTTGTTCCTTGATGTTTATTTTTTCTTTGTCGAACATGCGTTATGTAATTTTTTGGTCTTCTTCACTCTTTTGTTCGAACAACGCCTTTAACACTTTTGATTTCTTGTCTTTTGTTCGAACATATTTACAATTGGACGAATGGATTACATACCGAACTGTTTCCTCTACCCCCTGTTGAGGATGATGAATGTTGATACTTGTGTTGCTTGATGTTTGCTTTGTTGCTTTGCGTTCTCTTTATTGCTTTCCAGTTTTTGCCCCTTTTCTTCTGAATGAATTCGAACATTGGGTTTTCCTATGCCCGCTCCTGACTTCTTTCATTTTTGATTGTCTTATTGACGTTGCAATCGGTTGATCGTCTTATTTAGATGCGACCAGATGGGTTACTTTATGAACCCCCCTTTCTTGGTGCGCGATCGTCTTATTTAGGTGCGATCACTTCGTACTAGGTCCGTCTTATTTAGCTGCGACCCCGCACTCGTCACCCGCTTGTGCTACGGGTATCTGTAAGTACTAATCGTCTTATGCGACTGCGTACCCATTACTCGCTTTTTGCTGCGGGAATCAGAGTATGAACTCGTTCGTCAGGTGAACATAGACCTGGGCTCGTTCGTCTTTGTTTGGGTCGTCCCAGAAGGTGCGACCTCAAAATAAACTTAACTAGAAAATCTTAGCGAACAAAAGTACATATATCTTTCTTTTTTCTTTTTGCAACACTTTGTATTCTATTACATCCTTCATATCCGAAGAAGACTATCTATTACACAACTTATTGTCATCGGACTAGGGTTTTTTGAATTTAAACCTTGTCTTGAGTAGACCTAACCGCCTCACCTTGTCCATGAGAATTGATGTTGACAAGTATGTGGCACATCATCCTGTCTACCCTTCTTTCTTTTGTAACATGCTCAGGCAGCAGCAGCATAAACTTTTGTCCCTCCTGGACAAGTTGTGGTTATGCGGGCGGCTGCGGGCATGAGCATGTGGCGCGCATTCCTGCTCGCCTAAAATAGGTGCGCCAAAAAAACTTTCACCGCACCATTCTCATCCCCTCCAAGATGCACGAGCATCAAAGATCCGCATCTTGTTTTGAGCGGACACTATGACATCCCTCCCCTTCGGAGGAGATTTTGGGGATGCATAGGGGACTCATATGGCTTATCATCGCGTGGCGATGAGTAACGTGGAGTGGCAACCATGACTCGCCGAGCATCTTGAGTCCGCAACGAGCTTCAACTTTGCTCGCAAAAGTCATCTGGGTAAAAGACTCATATCAGGCGGGACGCTTGATTCAAATTGAATGATTCTTTGAATCGAGAGCTGAATTCTTCTACGTCTGGGGGCATACTAAACCGACTTCCTTCTGAGAATCGCAGTATTTTTCCTTTTTTCTTCTTCATTTTTTTTTCTCTGCTTTTTTCAGCTATCAGTATGCCCCTATTTATAGAACTATCCCAAGCTGGTGCTGGTACAGGTAGCTGGTGCTAGCTCTCTTATTTTTGTTCCCCCTTTTGACATCTGTTCGGCTTTTTGACAGCTCTTGCTCAAAAAATTAACTCATCCCTGCATGGCTGCCACCACTTGTCAACTCGTTCCGATATGTATCTTCTGCTGACAACCCGTTTTGACACGTATCTTCTGTCTAACGATAGTGCTGTCCAGCATCTTGAAGATATGCATCGAAAATGATATACTCTTCTTTTATGGTCGTCCTACTCGTTTGAACTGAATGGCTGATTGTGTTCGGCCCTTTGTATTCGTTTCAGCTATACAGAACATTGTGTTCGGCCAACAATATGCTCGCTTTAGCTGTTTTAACTTTGTTCGGCCGATACTATGCTCGCCTTTATTGATAGTATTTTTTCAAATTTGGCGTTCCACGAAATAAGACAATGGGACTCCATTCAGTCCTCCAAGTCATATGCCCCTTTAGCAAACGCGTTACGTGACTCGAAAGGACCTTCCCATGCTCGACCGAACACACCACTTGGTACCCCCATTGATCGCCTTAAAACCAGCTCGCCCACATTGAACCTGCGCGTTCGGACTTTGGAATTATAAAACTTTTCTGATCTCTTTTTGTACATAGCATTCTTGAAATCAGCCTCCGTCCTTCTTTCTTCCAACAGTCCGAATTCGTGAGCGAGCTACCGTCATTAATATGCTCTCCGAAAGTCATTGTTCGATGACTTGGAATCTTGATTTCTGGGTATAATAACAGCTTCCGCGACAAAATGCTAAAAAAGCAAACGGGGTCTCCGCAGCTTGATGTTCTGAAAGTTGTTCGATAAGCCCATAATATTTCAGGCAACTCTTCAGCCCATCCTCCCCCCTTGGAATTATCAAGTCTAGCCTTGAGGGCATGCTTGATAATTTTATTAACGACTTCAACTTGACCATTTGACTGGGGATAATATGGAGTTGAGTAGTGCTTTTTTATGCCTCAGCGAGCACAATTTTGTCTGAATTCACTTCCATCGAATTGTTTGCCGTTATCAGTGACCAATGATTGGGGAAGCCCAAATCGACAGATGATACTTTTCCAAACAAAGTTCCACATCCTTTGTTCGGTGATCTTGACAATGGCCTCGGCTTCTGCCCATTTAGTATAATAATCAACGGCCACCACAGCATATCTAACTCCCGATGTGCCAGTAGGAAATGGGCCGATCAAATCGATCCCCCATTTGGCAAAAGGCCATGGGCTATAAACTGACACCAATTCTTCAGGTGGGCTATGAATAAGTGGAGCATGTACACGCGATGATGACACGCGCGAGCATATGCGAGCGAATCCTTTTTAAGGGTTGGCCAATAATAACCTTGCCTGATTATTTTATGTGCCAGGACGAGCCCACCTGTATGATTTCCGCATACTCCATCATGGATTTGTTGCAGAAGTACATGTCCTTCTTCAGGAGTAATACACTTCAGAAGTGGAAGTGAGAAGCTTCTTTTGTACAAATGCTCGTCTATAATAGTGTATCGAGCAGATTGTAACCTGAGGCGAGCAGCTTGTGCCCTATTTTCAGGGAGAAGTCCCTTTTGTAAGTAACTCATTATTGGAGTCATCCAAGTTTCTTGTCCGCTTGTTATTTGGGCGATCATAATTCTGGGAACTGATGGCGTACAGGCTGTGACGACCACAATGTCTGTTGTGTTCGTCACTCCTTCTGCTGTTGCCAGGCGTGCCAAAGCGTCAGCGAAAGAATTACCCAATCGTGGTAATTGTTTGATAAATACTTGTTCAAAATGCTCGAGCAATTCTTTTGCTAACTGTTGATATTGTGCCATCTGTTCGCCTCGGGCTTCGTACTCGCCTGTTACTTGATAAACAATTATCTGGGAATCGCTATAGATCATCAGCCTCTTGATTCCCATTGTCATTGCCATCTGTAGTCCAGCGATCAATGCTTCATATTCAGCTTCATTATTTGTAGCTGGGAAATCAAATCGGATGGCTGTTGTAAATGTTAGTTTGGTTGGGCTGATGAGAACTACGCCTGCTCCGGCTCTTGAACTTGTTGATGAACCATCAACATACATGTGCCATGGTTGATCGACAACTTTTTTCAGAATTTGTGGATATGTCAATTCAACCATGAAATCGGCCATAGCTTGGCCCTTCATTCTTTGTTAAGGAGCGAACGTAATGCCGGACAGTAATCCTAACTCCACCGCCCATTTGAGCAACTTTTGCCCAAAGTATCTCGGTCGGTTGGAGGACTTGGCGCAATGGAAATGCGGTCAATACCTCAAATCGAGTGGTCGAAAAAATATGGTCGCAATTTTACTTTTTTTCATTCTGGCGGGCGATGCTAATTTTTTCGATGGAGGATATCGGAGTTCGGCCTCTTTTTTTTCTTCTTGGCTAACATAGTAAACGGGCAAATGTGGGTCCTTCGCGCCGCGTCTGAGCACAACACTTGATTGCATGTTCGGACGCAACAAGATCTGATAGAGTTGTTACTTTGATAGGCTTAGGCGATGTCTGAGTATCTGCAAGGTCTTCTTCAATGATTCAAATGCATTTTGGCAATGCTCGGTCCATCAAAATTTCCCCTTCTTTAATGCATCAAAGAAAGGTTTACATTTGTCCCCGGTTAAGGATATAAACCGCTCACGGAGGCTAATCGTCCTGGTTAACTTTTGGACCTCTTTCAAATTTAAAGGGGCTTGCATATCGAAAGCATGGCTTGAATCTTTGATGGTTCACTTCAATCCCCGTTGACTAACCATATGTCCGAGGAATTTCCCGAGTGAATCCCAAAGCTACATTTCTTGGGATTTAACTTCATATTGTATTTCTGAGTATATCGAACGTTTGTGTGAGGTGGATGATGTGGTCTTCATTATGTTCGATCTTTACCACAATATCGTCAATGTAAACTTCAATTGTCCGGCCGATGTATTCGCTTTAACATTTTGTTCACCAAATGTTGATATGTTGCTCCGGCATTCTTTAGTCCGAAAGGCATCGTTGCCGCAAGAAAGACATATTCTTTTCAACTGCGAATGCCCGTATCCTTTTGATCGTCAGGGATGCATGGGTATTTGGTGATAACCAAAGAAATGCATCCATGAATGTCATGAGTTCATGGCCCATTGTATTATCAACCAAATAATCAATGCGGCGGCATCGGAAAATTATCTTTTGGACATGCCTTATTCAAATCGGTGAAATCAATACCACGATCTCAAGATCCATTGGATTTGCGAATCGAGCACGTGGTTTGCAAGCCATCTTGGGCATTTTACCTCTCGGATCGGTTTGTTGTCAAGCGACTTTTTGATTTCATTATTCATCGCCGCATATTTTTCTCGGACTAAACTTTTCTGCGTTTTTGGACAACCGGAGCTTGTATTGGATCAAGGTTGAGGGAGTGGCGGCATGCTCGGATCTATTCCAACCATGTCCTCGTGTGACCATGCGAACACATCTAAGTTTGCTTGAAGGTAAGCAATCATTTCGCTCGGATTGGTTCGTAATTACGAGCCAACGAACACTTCTAACTTCGATCCGTTGGTCGACATTGATTGGCTCCAGGTTGCTCAACAGGGGTTGCCTGCTTTCTTTTTTGCTTCCACCGAGGATCTTGGATAGACCCCCGGTGGTCGTCATCAACCTCCATGGGTTCAAAACCTATGCGAGGCTCTAGGTCCGTTTGCTCGTTCGGCAGATCGATATTCATTTGATCTAGGAGATCTGGGGAACTAGTTGCCAACCCGGAATCTGTGTTTGCGTATTACATCTGTGGGGCGAGAAGCTATGCCCGTCGAACTTATGTTCGTCGGAAAATGTTTAGGCGTGGTTTTTGCTCGCTGGCTTGACTCACCAATCTCCCCTGTTTGTTCCATCATGTTAACAAAATTTTGTTTTTCTGGTACACATGATAGCAAACAATCTCGAGCTTTTTTTTTGATCTCCTTTTTACACTCCCGTTCCATCTTGTGTCGGAAATTTAACACAATATAATGTCGTGGAACGGGCCGCTTTTGAATTCTTGAATAAACGGGCGACCTAGAAACCCGTTATAAGTAGGCCGAACATCGACGATTACAAAATCTAACATCCTAGTTAAATCCGAATGTCCGAATTCAAAGTTGATTCTAGCTCGACTCCTAACCTAATCATGCCATAGGGTCGGGTTACAGATTCCCCATTATAGTATGATTACATGGTTCAATATAACTGCTCAAATCCCCAACTTGTTTTTCCATCTGGCGAAGGGTATTGACGAACAAAATGTTCGCATAAGCTCCAGTATCAACTAAGAGGCGATGTACCTTCAACCCAAGGAGACGAAAGCGATGGTTAAGTTAAGGAGTCGTTGTGGGGAGTTATAATTCCGTCGAGATCGTCCTCTGAAAAAATGATTTGGAGTGTAGGTGGTGAACTAGATGATGTGCTCGCCACCTTCACCTGATGGATGTCCTGCATGGCACGCATCTCCATCTTTTTGCGTCTGTTAGATAACGTTGGTGCCTGGTAACATCCACCCACAGGACCATACTCAGGACGTATCATGTGGATTTCTTGGCTTTCTCGACCTCTTCCCACAGTAGGAGGCCCTCTTTTGGACGTTTCAGATCTCTTACGTGATTCTTCGGGATCACTGTCAGATGTTTGTTCGGCCTTTCGCTTTCCCCTTCGATCTTCCATTTTTTTTTTTTTGCGAATCCTCGTTCGCGAGCTTTTTAAGAACTGGGAAAGGCGATTTTCTTCATATAGCTTCCAAAGTTGGCGAAGTAAATCGCGGCAATTTTCTGTATTGTGCCCGATGTACTCGTGATAATTACAGTATTTGGAAGCGTTAAGTCGACGCTTATCCATTACAATTCTTCTTGGCCTGTCCAACATGTCCCGATCTTTAATTTGGTTAAAGATAGTTTTATACCTTAAACGCCAAGAGACTTAAATGGGCGTTTTCTTTCTTTCTTCAAAAGGTTTGAAAGAGCCTGGGGGTCTGTACCCCCCTTCATTCGTCGTTTTCTTTCCGAAAACTTTCCTAGCGATAGGCTCCTGTCTCAATTGTGATTGTGCGAGCAAATCTTGCATGGCTATGATTTTAGCTGCTCGCTCTCGAAACTCTGAGTATGAGTTCGGCCAATCTTGATGCATGGCCTTCCACATATCTGTATTTAAAGTCAGGCCTCCGACCACCGCGAGGATCTTAGCATCCTCTTCAACTGGGGCTCCATCATACAAACATTTATCAAATCTTTCTATGTACGCTCGATCAGACTCACCTTTTAGTTGGGAAAAATGTGCCAACCTTTGTTTCGGCGCAGGGCGAGCACACATGGATGAAAAGTGGGACAAAAATTGCCGCCCCATTTGTGCGAAAGATGTGATGGACCTTGTGGGGTAAAGTAGAAAACCATCTATGTGCCCGATCACCCAAAGTCATGGGGAATGATCGGCCTTTAGCGTCGCGTTGTAGCCTCCATCGCGATCATAAAAGTCCCGAATATTTCTTTGAGATGGACATGAGGATCCGACTCGGCGATCGAAAAATGGGAATTGGCGGTCGGGTCTTTGCGACTTTCTCTTGTACTTCGCCGCCATGATCGGGTGATAATGGCGGCGCAGGTGCGATGTTAGCTTCGAGGGGCTCTTAGTCGTGGCGGTCGGCTGTAATCCTCGATGGCTTTTTGCATTTCCATAAAATTTTGTGGGATTGATAGACTTAGGTTGGGGCTGTTTCCCATCATGAGGATCCCGTGGATCATGCTTCGTGATGGGGCGATCCCCTCTCCAAGTTTGTCCTTGACTACCCAATCGGTGATGGATAGACAACTTAGTTCCGCCGATTTTTGTTCGGCATGCGGATGCTTATGAAGATCTGAATGTGCGGGCATCTCTATTGGATGTCCCTTTCCTGGATCCTGTCGCCTATTATTGCCGATTCGGTCTTTGGCGGAGAGCCTCAAACGTCCAAAAGCTGATGGTCTAGACCCTTGAGGCTGTTCGTCATCCGACGTATCATCGGCTTTTTTACTGGCCCGCTTTGCAGTTTTCTTTTTAACTTGCTCATTTTGTCGGGTGTATCAAAGTGTTGCTCTTCATGCTTTTGAGCTTCTAACTTTACCAATTCTTTTTAGGCCCTCTCTTTTTCGTGCTCGCAACAAGAAAGTGATGGCTTTAATGTAATTCACGGATCATTGGCTATATCCTCAAGATTGATAGTCTCCTTTGCTTTGATCTTTATGAGGTCGACGCCGGGCCTCTTTATTTAGTCATATAATTCGGCTTTGTTCCGACCTCTCCATTTGTGTGTTCCTAGATTGAGGCATTTTATTTCTTTTTTTTGCCTCGGCTAACTAGGGGTTCGAGTATGGGTTGTTTTTTTTTTTTTTATACCCTCCTTCTAGCGCCAATTGTCGCGAGTCGTTTTAGTTGATGAATATTATGTGGCTAATTTGGTAACAACTCGCAAACAAAACATATACGTGTAAAATAAACGGTAAATAAGATGAATTTGTTGACCCGGTTAAATCAAGAAATGACTACTCTGGGGCATACCAAGCCGAGGATATTGTATTATGAGCTTCACACGTACAGTTCTTGATACATCTTATGAAGACGAATCGATGCAGATAAAGATAATTTTTTTGTTAGCAAAATGAGTGCTAGGGTTTTTGTATATGTGGATGATCACTCGAATTTTTTAGTTCCTCTCCTCTCCGGGGATTTTTTGTAGGCTATTTTTCTGAACCTTTATCTTCTTCTTTTTTCTTCCCTTTATAGCACTCCCTGAAGCATGAAATTTGGGTTGGTATAGCATGAGTTGAGTCTTTAGATCATGCAAGAACCTCGGTGGTGTTTGCCATGTTTCCAAATTTTTCGTCTTCTAGATTGATCTTCGTGCTAGCTTTGTGCAGTAGGATGCTCTTTTTGATCGTCCAAATTAATCTCTTGTTCGGTTGGATGTTTTGTTCGCCTCTTTAATCATGTCAGTTTTATGCTGGAAGATTGTCCTCCTCGAGCACACTGAGCCCTCAGGATATTAGGGTCTTCGGGATATTTGAGTGTCGAGCACTCTGACCCTTCAGGATTTCCGAGTATTTTGGCCGCCTGAATCCTCAGTTTTGCTTATGGCCTTCTCGATTTAGCTTATCTGATTCCTTCTTTCCTGACCTGAGTAGCGGATACGTTTGTTCGGTAGGCTGGTCGAGCAATTCTGATCGGTTGGCGAACAAAAAGTAACTCATCCACCAGGCATGATTATTTTGTTCGAATATTACACGTGTCGCTCTTTGATGTTCGATTAATCCTGATTTATTATATCGAACACAACAACCTGGAACTCATCATCCATAGATCGTCGCACAAACTCCTCCCAATATGGGGCCATCGCAGGGCAATTCTGATACGCCTCAGGCGGACTAGCCGAGTAAAGACCAGTATCCGGATCTCGTGCTTGACTTCTCAGCCAAGCTCGAAAATTCTTGGCCAATATTCCAGCTTGCGACAGTGTTTGCTTCTTCTTTGAATAATCAAGGCCGAAAAATGTACTCTATACGCATATAACATAACAATGTAGTAAATTTAGTAATCATACAACAACTTTCAATAAGCATATATATAATTAACATACCGAAAGTTCATCCCATAATCTTTCTTTCAAAGAAGTCAGTTTGTCGCTACGCTAGTCCTTGGATGGCAGCACGATAGGGATTATACGCCTGACTGCAGCTCCAAGGTAGAAAGACAACATCTCACTCTGTTTACCGATTGCCTGCCCATACTCATTGAATGATAACTACAATAACATATTATTTAATTAGATTCAACGATCAATCAATATAATTACAATTTCAACTGTTCAATTGTAATAAAATTACCTGCACTTGTTTCCCCTTGCTATGAGCCTTCTTAACAGAAGACAGCGTGACTATACCTCTACTGCGCTTATCCCCAGAGCTGCTAGTGGTGGGAGCAGAAGTTTCACCCTGTCCCAAGTCATCAGTATGATGTCGATCATCAGCACCATGATCTCCATCATAATCTCCACCATGATCTCCTAAATGTACTCCATCATCATCTCCATCATCTCCGGGATGTGGCAGATAAGACATGATCATGTAAAGCAGAAGAAACAACATTTAATAAACAAAAAACAAACAATATTTAAGGAAGCAGAAGAAATAACATTCAATAAAGCAAAAGAAACAACATTTAATAAAGCAGAAGCAAAAACATTCAATAAAGTCGTACATTTCTTTTTAGCACTTGTTTCTCTTTTTCATTTTTTGGTTGACTTTTCTCGTTCATGACCATGAATGTTAACAAGATCCGGATTGTCCTATTCATCCTCATCGATAATTATTCTCTGGTACGGACGTGAATTTACAAGATCATCGAAAGAGGGTACATAATGAGTGAAGTTCTGAAAAGGATCATCGATAGTGTCAACATCTTCATCAACGTGGTCGCTAATCTAGTAACTACTGTTAAATTTGTTTGACAGAACCATGATGGACCATTTCTTATTAACTGGGTCGGGGACATAGAAAATTTGTTGAGCTTGACTGGCCATTATGTAAGAGTCATCTCTGTATCCCACATTCTTCAAATCAACGCGTACAAACCCAGATCTTTCAACTTGGACCCCGTTAGGGATCCTCACCCAACTGCACTCGAAGATTGGTTGTCGGTGAACAACATAGTCAAGTTCCCAAATGTTGACAATCTGTCCAAAGTAAGTAGTATTCGATTGATCTCCTGCAGTTGCACTAATGGACACCCCACTATTCTGCATTGTACTTGTGGCATCATGATCTCTGGTATAAAATGTGTATCCGTTAATAAGATAACACTTGTACAAATACACGTGTCTATCAGACATTCTAGATAACCACTTAACTCTTTCATTCACCGATTCTTTATCCCGTGACAATATATTTGCTACATAACCATTGAACCAGTCAACAAACGTGCGATTGTGCTCAACTTCAATCCATGATCTATCTCTGGTGGGAAATGTCTCAACAAGTGCTTGCATGTGCAGGTTAATAAAAGGAAGCACGTCGACCGTGTTGTGAAGTACGCACAAGTGCATCCGTGTTAGTTCCTCCATACTAACACTTACAGATTGACCACCGGTAATGCCTTCACCATCCATCCTATTGGTGTACCAAGTAATTGGAAGTCCAATTGCATCAACATTCGAAATGAATTCAGACCAGTACTCGACTGCTTCTTCTACTAAATAGTGTTCTGCAATGCATCCCTCCAGCCTTGACATATTCATCACATATCCTTTGAGCACTTTCATATATCTCTCTACACCATACATCGATCGCATACGAGCAGGACCACACATCCTTATCTCGTGTACAATATGAACTGTTAGGTGAACCATTATATCAAAAAATGATGGAGGGAAATACATCACAAGCTCACAGAGCGTCCCCACAATCTGTCTTTGAAAACCAAGCAATTTTCTAGGATCTATGACCTTGCTACTCATTGCCTTGAAGAACCAACATAACTTTGTTATGGTTATGCACACATTTTCAGGCAAGATAGAACGTATTGAAATGGGCAAGAAAGTCTCCATGATGACATGATAGTCATGCGATTTCAGATTCATCAGTCTCACGCCATCATCTGATACAAGTCTGTGTAGGTTGGACGAATAACCCTATGAAACTTTCACATCCTTTAGCGTCTAAAGTAACTCTTTTCTCTCATTATTGGACAAGGTGTGTGCAGTAGGAGGTAAGAACGGTTGACCCCTTTCTCTAGGCACAGGTTTTAAATTCTGCTCTTATTCCCATATCAATCATATCCATTCTTGCATTGTAACCATCCTTGGACTTCTTATCAGCTAGGAGATTATTGAGCAAGCTGGCACAAACGTTCTTCTCAACATGCATTAGATCAATGAAGTGTCTAACATACAACTCTTTCCAATAGGGCAATTGAAAGAAAATTGATTCCTTCTTCCAACAGCTAGTGGGGACACTCTTTGCGAAGCTCTTTCCGTACTGTGTGTCGATATTCTTCATCTCATTCAATACATATGAACATGACAATAAACGTGGTGCTTCACTTGTCTCGATTGTGCCATCGAATGCATCGGCCATTGTTCTGTACTTATGTGTTGGGTCCAACCACCTCCTATGTCCCATATAAACGGTCTTCCTACAATGACTCAAGCGAATGTGATGTGTCTTCTTGGTACAACAAGGACATGCATCGGCCCCCTTCACACTATATCCAGATAGATTCCCGTAAGCGGGAAAGTCATTGATAGTTCCAAGCAGCATGGCCTTCAACTTGAAATTCTCCCTTTCTACAAGCATCATACACATCGACACCCTCATCCCACAGGAGCTTCAAGTCCTCTATCAAAGGAGCCAGATATACATCTATGTCGTTACCAGGTTGTTTGGGTCCTGATATCAACATAAACAACATCATGTAAGTGCGCTTCATGCACTACTCGGGTGAAAGGTTATAAACTAACAGAATCACTGGCCATGTACTGTGGTTGGTACTTTGGATACCGAACAGGTTCATTCCGTCAGTTGAGAGTGCAAGACGCAAGTGTCGTGGCTTGGTGCCAAATTCTGGATGCCTGACATAGAATGTCTTCCACTGGGGTGAATCAGCAGGGTGTCTTAACATTCCATCTTTGATCCTATCATCATGATGTCAAGTTAAATTTCTAGCATCCACAACGCTACTATACATTCTCCTGAGTCTTGGTATTATTGGAAAGTACCACAACACCTTCGCGGGAGATTTATTTTTCTTATATCGCTTTAGCCCACACTTGGGACATTCATCGAGGTCTGCATAATCCTTCCGAAATAAGATACAATCACCCGGACAAGCATGCATTTTCTGATGTGTTAACCCGATGGACTTGAGCATTTGTTTAGCATCATATGCTCTATTAGGCAGTACATTTCCATCAGGCAGTAGACCACTAACTGTTTCCAGCATACTTGTGAAGCACTCATCAGACAACTGGTGAGCTGCTTTTAGGTTGAACAATATCAACACAGCTGACAGTTTTGTTGCCTTCTTACACCCGGGCAACAGTGGTAATCCAGCAGAATCCCTTAACTTCTCTGACATACTCTGACATATAAGGGTGATCTAGCAGATCATCGTCATCCCCACTCGATGTATCAATAGTCGGTACATCATCAAAAATATCCGCATTCACTGTATCTTCAAACCTAAAGTCAGTTTCTAGGTTGCTTGAGCTACATCCATCTCTTCTCTCACCATGATATGTCCAAACGGTATATATTTTATCAATACCGTGAATCATCAAGTGGTGAAACAGACTTTCTCTACCACTAACGGTTTTTCCATTCTACATTTCCAACACGGACATGGAATGTACCGAGGGTCGGTGCAGTGTCTAATTGCATGATTACAAAATTCTTTCACCCCATTCCTATACTCATCTGATAATCGATCTGCTCGAACCCACTTTCGATCCATATAAAACTAGCTACAAATGCCTATAGAAAATTAATACAATATGAAGACTGTTTCTCAAGACAATGTATCTTAAAGTATTAAACCTAAAAGCATGCCTAACTATACTTAATCTACGACATTCATTTTAATTTTCTAATGTATTCTAATGTACCATCTTTAATCATCTAATTAAAGAAACACACAAAAATTAATTCAAGCCACGTACTAACAACAATTAATCCAAGCTACTAACAACAATATAATTAAACCAACATTAATCACACACTAACAACAATACTTTTGAATGAAACAACTTATACCTTTGAATGAAACGTCTAATATTTTTTAAAGAAACAACTAATACCTTTGAATGGAACACCTAATATCTTATTATGAAACAACTAATACCTTTTAATGAAATAACTAATACCTGTTAATGAAACACCTCTTTTTTATTAATGAAACAACTAATACCTTTGAATAAACACCTAATACCTTATTATGAAATAACTAATACCTTTGAATGAAATAACTAATACCTATCAGTGAAACACCTAATACTTTTTTATGAAACAACTAGTATTACCTTTTAATGAAACATCTAATACTTTTAAATGAAATAGCTAATATCTTTAAATGAAACAACTAATACTTTTGAGTGAAACAACACACAAATTGACAACCAGTTAACCACAATCTAATCAAACAACAATTAATTCTAACATATAACAACAATTAAACTAAATTAAACAATTAACCACAATCCAAACAAACAACAATTAACCACAATCCAAACAAACAACAATTAAAACCAAGCCAATTAACCAATTAATTAATCTAACACTATATATATCCTAACATATATAGATATATATATAAATATATATATATATAACATACATATATATATATATATAACATTAAATAAAATAATTTAAATTACCTATATCTAGAGGAAGGCGGCTGCGGCAGCGGTAGGGAGGAGAAGAAGGAGGCGACGGCGCGGTAGGGGATGAGGAGGTGGAGGGCGACACACGACGTGGTAGAGGAGGAGGACGTGGAGGGTGACGCACGGTGGTAGGGGAGGAGGATGGCGACGTGTCGCGCGACAATGCACAGTGTGTAGAAAATGGAGAAGGGAGGAGGAGAGCGACGGAAAAAATGGAGAAGGGAGGAGGTGGGCGACGAAAAAAATGGAGAAGGGATTGGACGCGATGGGGGTCTCTCTGTATACGCTGAAAAATTAAAATGCGATGGGGGCTCTTTGTATACGCTGAAAAATTAAAAAGCGATGGGGGCTCTGTATACGCTAGGGCTGCACACTCCTTACAGAGCGGTTCGGAACAGCTCTCTCTTGCAGAGTGGTTCTGAACTGTATTCCAAGCTCTCTTCTTGCAAAGCGGTTAGAAACCACATTCCAAATGCGCTTGTAGAGCGGTTCTAAACGCTCTCTCTTGGAGAGTGGTTTCGAACCGCTTTTTAATTTTTTTTTATATTAAAAACCGCTCTCCAAGGTCGTTTTGAGAGAGTTCTTTCTAAAAGGGCAGTCCAAGTAGAGTTGTCCAAGCTAAATTGTGTAGTAGTGATGGTTTATCCTAATTACGAGAGTATGTTTAATGTTTATCAAGAACATGCTAAGAGAATGAGGTTTAGTGTTATTAGGAGAACAAGGCGAAAAAATAAGTATGTGGTGATTGCCTGCGATAGATCACGAATTGGAATCACTTGCAACAAAACTAAAAGAATTGATTGTAATGCAAGGATAAATGCAATTAAGAAACCGGATGATTCATGGGTGGTTTCGAAAATGATTACAGGCCACAATCATGAACTTCATCTTTCTATGTCTATTCTAATGCGTGCTCATAAAAAAATGAGTGTCCACATGAAGAGGCAATTGGAGGAGAATGATATTGCAGGTATTACGCCATCTAGAAATATTAAATTGTGTGAAGTTCAAGCTGGTGGTCCAAATTGTATTGGTTGCATTCCAAAGATTGTAGAAATCACATAGATAAAAGTAGAAGGTTGAGACTAGGGGATGGAGATGCCGAGGCAATCCGAAAGCTTTTTTCGAGGTTGCAACTTTTAGATTCTAAATTTTTCCATTTAATTGAACTTGATGATGAAGCGAGGTTAAGAAATGTGTTATGGATTCACCCTAGAAGTCGAGCTGCTTATGAGGCTTTCTGTGATGTGGTTAGTTTTGATACGACTTATCTAGTGAATCGTTATGAAATGCCATTTGGAGCATTTGTGGGGGTCAATCATCACGGGCAGTTAATATTGTTGGGATGTGCTTTGGTGACGAAGGAAGACACAGTTTCAATGAAATGGCTTTTTGAAAATTGGGTTGCTGCAATGGGTGGTATCCATCCTAAAGCCATGTTGGTCCAGGTGAAAAACCCATGAAATGCGGAAAAATCATGTAGTGCATATAAAACAAGGGTGAGGGTAGTGGTGATTACCAATTTTTTTTTCTTTTAAGAACGATGTGTGTTTTGCTTATAGTCGAATGCATATGACAAGTAATAACATAAAGCAATAAAGAACACAACAAAGTATAGTGGTTCGGAGACTCAAGCTCCTACATCCACTCTCCCTTATCCAAGGGAAATTCCTTCAAACAAGACTTATCTCCCTCCAAGGGATTGCCTACAGATATTTAACGAGCTCTCACTCAAACTGGACTTATCACCCTCTCGGGCTCGCCTCGGGACTTATCACCCTCCACGGATTGCCTACAAGCTTTCTGTCTGTCTAAAATAGTTTACTCACTTCTTCTCTAGAGCTTTATGGTTGACTCAACTGCAGCTTACTAACTCTTTACAACTCCAACAATCACACACAAACTACCTAACAAGAGGGTTTGGGTTTGGTTGGTGTCTCCAACTAGGTTGAGATTTTCCCTTACATTTGTTTAACCTCAATGCTAAGGTTGGGAAAATCTCTCTAAGCTTAGGATATATCTTGGGTTGCTCAGATTGGGTTTAAGAACGCTCTTGAATATATTTGTATATCTACAGACTTGTGTTCTATGGTGGGAATGCTTGAGTATATGGCTCTTAGCTCTATATCATTTTTACACATTCTCCACCCTTTAGAATGATAAAAGACCTTGTATTTATAGTGTGGATTTGAATGTTATCGTTGTAGAGAATCACAATCAAATCCATACTAATCTGTAAGTTCTGCAGCTTTTTCAGGCTGGTTGTCTTCCTCTCATTGGTCTACGTCAGCTGAATCTAACGGCTATATTCTTCAGGATCTTCTGAGTCTTCAGGTTTCTCTGAGTCTTTAGGTTTCTTGATTCAACAGACTTCTCTTCAGCGGACCTTGTCGATCGGGCATCTCGACACTTTCGCATCGAGTTCAAATATTCGACTTCAGACATCCCGACCCTCAGTCACTTTTTACTCAATCGGGACCCTCGAGTCACTTGACTTCAAAGTATCGATTTCTTCTTGCGATCCGATCACTCGCCGATCAAATCAAGACATCTTCAGTCAACATATCGAGGATAACATCGAGTCACCACATCAGTTTACTTCCGATCTCAATCACATCCGATCTCGATCGGTCTCATCTTCTCCTCTTACGATCATTACCTCCTCTTCGATCTTACGGTCGGTTTAGTTCGATCACTTTGTTCCTTCTTCGATCACCAGATTAGCTCGTCTGTTCTTCTGGTCATCTGAACATGTCTGTTCTGGGTATCTGATCAGCTGACTCTCTCATTCTGATTTGCTGCCTTAGCTTTTTCTTCAATTCTAATTTTGTTCAGCTCATCATTTAACTCGAAACTCATCTTACTAATCTGATCTCGATCAGTCTCGTCTGATCTTGATCATCTTTGTCCGATTTCATGAGTTCCCCCTTAACTTGTTCTCTCGTTCCCCCTCAACTTGCTATCTGTAAATTAACTTAAATAACACAAGTTGATAATGTTTTGACATAATTCATCAAAACTAAAATATCCCAACAAGCCATATTGACCGATCAAGCCGAAAGCATAAAGATAGCAATACGGGATTTGATGCCCACAACTGTTCATCGATATTGCTTGTGGCACATTCTGTCAAAGCTGCCTATCAAATTCAAGGGTGTTCATAATTATCACCGTGCTCGTTTTGAATTCACCAATATTGTATACGATACCCTTACTATTGAAGATTTTGAGACAAACTGGGCTGCATTTTTGGATAATTATGAACTTGAAAACAATAGGTGGATGAATGATTTGTATAGTGAGAGACAAAAGTGGGTGCCCATGTATTTGAATGACATGTTTTGGGCTGGTATGGTTTCAACACAAAGGAGCGAAGGTATGCATGCGTACTTTGATGATTACCTTTCATCAAGTTCCAGTTTAAAACAATTTATGGAACAATATGAGATTGCAATTTCGAAGAAGGTCAAAAGGAGTTTATTGCTGAGTTTGAGTCAAAGACGAAGCTTATTTCTCTAAAGACAGATTTTGTTTGGGAGGAACATTTTAGAGAAGTGTACACAAATGTCATGTTTGGCAAAGTACAAGATGAGGTTGATAGAATAATATATTGTACCATTGTTCCAACAGACGGATCTTTAGTATTGGATGTTGGTGCTGAGAAGTACAATGTGTTGGAGCGAAATATTGGACATAATGCGTTTACTAGAGACTTTACATATTCATTGGATTATCAAGGCGTTGGACAATTTTTTAATTGTAATTGCAGGAAATTTGAGTTCATGGGCATCATATGTTGTCATATATTCAGGGTTATGACTCATCTAGGTCTCCAGGACATACACGATAGGTACAAATTGGATAGATGGAGGATAGATGTGTTCAAAAGACACTGCTCAATATTTTTTTCAGAGGGATATCCGCATATGACTGAGGATTACAAGAAATATAAGGATTCTGAAAAAATATATCAAGATTGTGTTGATTTAGGGACAGAGAGTGTAGAGAAGTTTGAGTACATTAAGCAAGTTATGTTGGAATTGAAAAATGGTTCACTGAGCTGGTCAGATGAAAGTGAAACTGATGAAGTGGGAAATGAAAATGTAGTTAATGATGATACAAACGTTGGAGGTAACCCGATACAGAACCCTCGCAGGACTCGTAGAAGGGGTAAGCCTAGAAGTTCTCGTTACATGTCGACTGCAGAGATTTGTAGGAGAGGAAAGGTAAGAGCAGCAGGTGGGCATGGTGGTGCACCTACGGGAAGAGGTGGTGGAGCAAGAGGTGGTGGAGCAAGAGGAGGTGGAGCAAGAGGAGGTGGAATAGGAGGTGGAGCAAGAGGTGGAGGTAGACGAGCAAGAGGTGGGGCAAGAGGAGGAGGTGCAGGGCAAGGAGGAGGGCGAGCATGTCGAGGAGGTGGGCGAGAAGGGGGAGCGTCATCTTCACAAGCACAGAACGATGCTGATTTGGGGGACGGTACTGGTTTTTACGCAACTCAGTGAATTAGGGTTACGTTTTTAAAGACAAATTTAATGTTGTTTTTGCGATATTAGAAGTATGAGTAGTGATGTTGATAATGTATGAAATTAATGGTATGATACTTTGGTGTGGATCGTATTTTGTTGAATGAGTATTAATGCACTACCTTTGCTTAGGTTTTGCATGAAATTATGATCATGTTATTTTGAAATGAGAATCAAGATTTCACCCTTGTATTTTGTGGAATTGGTTTGTTGATTTTTTGTTCATTCCATTACCAGTTATGATGGAATGCATGTTACTTTTCAGTGTATTGAATTAACAAGTTCTGATGAAATGCATTATCAAACCCTAAACTATACAAATATTCAAAATACTGGTTTGGTCATGAAGTGTGAATGGATACAACTGTTCAAATCCCACTATTGTGACCATGAAGCTTGAAGGGATATGACTGTTCGAATCCCACAGTTGTTACCATGAACTCTGAACGGATATAACTATTGGAATCCAACAGTTATGACCATGAAATATGAAGGGATACGACTCCTTGAATCCCACACGTTTCTGCAGTTATAACCTGAATCCCCACACTATATGAGGTTGGTATTGTTATTCTGATTTCCTCCACGACTCATTATCTTTTGCTTATTTCGGTTAGTATCTTAAACATATATTTTATCACGTTTAAGATGGGTAGCAACAACTTAGAATAAAAAATTAGTGATTCAGAAATCAAGGACCATAAACATAAGTCATATGATCGTTTTAAGTCTGGGAAATACAGTGTGACGGGTCCTTAGGGTCAAATAAGATTCCCATTTTGTCTTGGGCAGAAGAACATCATTATGAATTCGATCATCTTGCCCAACATGCTAGATCAATAGGCGGTATGTCAAGCAGAAGAACTGCAAAAGTGAAGGCAAAACACCTTGGTCTTGCAATGTACCTCGATGAGTGGCTAGACGAATTGCGTAGTAATGAAGAAAATAATCCTCATTCAGATTATGATAATCTGATCAGTGACAATAAATTGCAATGTGATCAAGGTATGTTTAATGGTAAATTTAATGTTATGCGTGTTCAATTACATAATGATGTAATGTTGTTGTGTCAAAATAGAATAATAGTTTATGTTGATACTTTGTTTAACCTTCTTGTTTGCAGAGAAAACGAGTGAAAAGACTCATAGTATGTTGGAGGTGCATGAGAAGTGTAGCCTGGATTTCGAGAATACAAGCAGTAAAAGAAAAGGAGTTGGTTCATCTAGTGAAGATGTGGACGAACGTGACAATCCATCAAAGATGTACAAGCGCAAGAGGGTGGTGTAATTTGAAATGAATAAAATTAGTAACATCTATATAAAATTGCAATGGATATTCAAGTTCAAGTAAAGTGATAACAAATTATATTATAATTTTTATTTTATTAGGATAATTAAAACCTAAAGTTAATCTTATCTTAGGATAATTCATAGATAGGTGGTGTTTTGGATCTCTTAATTGATTCAAGAAGTGCTTTAATTTGATCGGTTCCATAAGTTCCCCTCTTCAATCAATGTTATTTTCAACCCATTATAAATCACATCACTAATAAGTTTGGTAAATAATCATGTAAAAACTGTAATAAAACCTAAAGTGAATCTTATATTAGCACAATTAATAGGTAAAAGTTCATAGTTACGAATACAAAAGCGCCGACCAAATACAAGACAAAAGCAAAGTTCATACTTTAAAGTTCCATGACTACAAAAAGAAATAAACAAGCAAGAACATAATAAGTTAATATTAAAACATAAATACTTAATTAAATAGTCAGATACTTCAAAACCAAACAAGGCAAAAAAACATAAGATATATATACTGATTTTGGACATTTTCAAGTTTGATGGCGTAAGTAGTTTGACGGTCTTCAAGTCTCTCTTGAGTAACCACATATTGTTCAACAAGCTTGATCTTTTGCACAGAAGAGATGGAATCATCGGACAAATTTATAGATATTTTCTCTAATTTCGCTTCAAAACTTTTTATATCGTTGCGCATGTCCTCCAAAATTAATTTGTCAAGCACCCTATATGCCGCACGCGTCTGGTTAATAATTTTTTTTTTGTAATTAACACATAAATAAAAATATAAAAAATTAACAAGGTAGGCGAGACAAATATGAAAAACCTTCTTTGCTGGTGACTCACCGGGATACCATAAATGGTTGTCACTGAATGCTTTTTGAATCTTTTCATCAGTCAACTGTTTTACCAAAAAAATAACAAAATTAGAAGCAAGATATTCAGATAGATATCGGATGAATTTTAATATAAATGAATGAAGTGTTTAACCATTTCAACTCACTAATGAAGGACTAATATATCGGATGATTGGATAATGGAAGGGACAGAGGGTGATGTATTTGAGGTATGAGTGAATTTCTTACATATGTACTCTGTGAGTATTTACTTCAATTTATGTGTGTTGTGGTGTGTAAATGGAGGGAAAACCCAAATGTTGATGGTGGGAAAATTAATGAAATGAGGGGGAAATTTTTAGGGGTGATTCGAATGGGAGGGAAATCGAAATCTTAAAAGTAGAAAAACAAATTGGATGGTGGGTAAATTAATACGTTTATTTTAAGTTGTTTTATGGTGTACTAGTTGTGTCAACTAATACCTTTCACACTTCACAAGTGATACCACTAATGAAAAAATGGTATCACTAATCAACTAATACCTTTCATACTTCACAAGTGATACTCATTAGTGAAACTTAAGTACCACTAATCAACTAATACCTTTCTTACTTCACAAGTGATACTCATTAGTGAAACTTAAGTGATACCAATCAACTAATACCTTTCATACTTCGTAAGTGATACTCATTAGTGAAACTTAAGTACCACTAATCAACTAATACCTTTCATACTTCACAAGTGATACTCATTAGTGAAACTTAAGTGATACCAATCAACTAATACCTTTCATACTTCACAAGTGATACTCATTAGTGAAACTTAAGTGATACCAATCAACTAATACCTTTCATACTTCATAAGTGATACTCATTAGTTAAACTTAAGTACCACTAATCAACTAATACCTTTCATACTTCACAAGTGATACTCATTAGTGAAACTTAAGTGATACCAATCAACTAATACCTTTCATACTTCACAAGTGATACTCATTAGTGAAACTTAAGTGATACTAAGTGATACCAATCAACTAATACCTTTCATACTTCATAAGTGATACTCATTAGTGAAACTTAAATACCACTAATCAACTAATACCTTTCATACTTCACAAGTGATACTCATTAGTGAAACTTAAGTGATACCAATCAACTAATACCTTTCATACTTCACAAGTGATACTCATTAGTGAAACTTAAGTGATACCAATAAACTAATACCTTTCATACTTCATAAGTGATACTCATTAGTGAAACTTAAGTAATACCAATCAACTAATACCTTTCATACTTCATAAGTGATACTCATTAGTGATGTTGGTGTTGGAATTTAGAGGCACGTAAACACGTAATACATGCGCAGCGGAAATTAAAGTTCACCAACAACGAACATATAATTGCATAATTGAATACTCATAAACATAAAGAGAAATCTTACAGTAAACCGTATGCATATTTCTCTACTATGGTATCCACGTAATCCCCGTTCACGGACTTGCACAGATTTGCCAGTGTTGAATCTGAGACGGAATTTGCTAGGAAAATTCTTATTCTAGATTATATGGAGAAATATGAATTAACGTCTTTGTGAATTCCCAAGAGCTTGTATATGTAGGAAAGACCCAGCTTAAATCTTAAGCTAACCTGATTGGGAAATAAAATCCCTAATCTTTATTTAAATAAATCTCTGAGATTTATTTCCCACATATAAAATGTCTACGGATTTAATTCCCTTATATGAAAATCTCTACGATTTATTTCCATATACATTAAATCCTACAATAATATTCCATATATTATTATTGGGAAATCTTATTTAATTAAATCCAATTTAATTAAATATTAATAATAATTAATTCTAAATTAATCTATTATTAATTAATTCTCCATAAATTAAATATTAAATCCAATTTAACATTTAATCAACCAACTATTATCCGTAAAAGGGAACTACTTGTTGTGTGACCCATAGACCCTCATATATCGAGCGATTAGTCAAACTAACAGTCTTAATTGAACCCTAGACAATAAATCAGACATTCTCAATATATGAGGTACGTTATGAAAACGCAAACTACCATAATTGAAACATGGACTATTACGATTTCCTCCTTTCATTCGCGAATACTCGATTAAGTCTTGAACATGATGAAGTGTCTATTCAAATAACTTAATCATGTTATCTCCAATCACCAATTGATCATGTATGTCACACTTAGCCACAAAGTCTAAGTTGACGTGCATCGGCCGATGACTTTGATCCAATTATGATGAGAAGATGAGTATTCTCTCTAAATCCACTTTGAGGAATGAATCCTATTCTTGGCTCAAATACCACGCAAATGCACTTCGTGATGAACCCAATCCAAGCCGTATCTACCCATGGTTAGGTGCAAGCATTGGTCATGGTCAAAGTTCATCATCCCACACATGTCGTGCGTATTGACCTCAAGTCAAAGGAGTATCGCATCGCTCCCACTAACCGAGACACCCCAGAGACACATATATAGTGGAAATACATCAAACAGTTTCTCGGATGGGTATACCAATACCCTCTAAGGTATTTGTGCATCCATTATGAGATACCTAGTATCTCGTAGTAAGTGAGATCTTACTACACTCTCTAAGTGTATGATGCAGATTGCACACGAATCTCCATTGTATCATCAATATCCCATTCTTGATGATCCTTGATCGGGGCTATTTGAGAATCATGCTTAAGTCATATGAGTTCTCACAACCTCAATGACAGAATGACTCATGGGAACACTTGCATGAATAAATGCAAACAATCAAACATAATATTCAAACAAGTGTATTGCCATACATTAATATTAAGTGAACTATAATATTAAATCAAACTGAAAATCATCGAGTATTATGTCCTTACAATAGATTGTCTCTAGGACACTAACACTAACAATTGGAAATTATAGGCACGTAAACACGTAATACATGCGCAGCTGAAATTAAAGTTCACCAACAACGAACAGTTAATTGCATAATTAAATACGAGTAAACGTAAACACAATTCTTACAACAATTCGTACACGAATTCCTCAACTATGGTATCCACGTAACAGTCGTTTACTAATCTGCACAGATCTGCCAGCGTTGAATCCCCGAGATGAATTTGCTAGGAAAATTCTAACTTAGAGATTTTATGGAGAAAATATGAACTCACGTTTTATGGATTCCCAAGAGTTCATATATATAGGAGAGGTCTAACTTAAATCTCAAGCTAACTTGATTGGGAAATAAAATCCCTAATCTTTATTTAAATAAATCTCTTAGATTTAATTTCCACATATAAAATCTCTACGGATTTAAATTTCATATATGACAAATCTCTACGATTTATTTCCATATATATTAAAACCTACAATAATATTCCAAATATTATTATTGAGAATTCTTATTTAATTAAATCCAATTTAATTAAACATTAATAATAATTAATTCCAAATTAATCTATTATTAATTACTTCTCCATAAATTAAATATTAAATCTAATTTAACATTTAATCAACCAAATATAATTAGTAAACAACCATTACTTCTTGTGTGACCCATAGGCCCTCATATATCGAGCGATTAGTCAAACTAACGGTCTTAATTGAACCCTAGACAATAAATCAGACATTCTCAATATATGAGGTACGTTGCGAGGAAATGTGCAACTACATGTAACTGAAACATGGGCTATTATGATTTCCTCCTTTCATTCGCGAATACTCAATTAAGTCTTGAACATGATGAAGTGTCTATTCAAATAACTTAATTGTTGGTCCCAGTGTAACAAGTCTTTCACGTGTATGGGGGGGGGAATACACGTGTTCAGTGATTTTTAAAACTTTTCTTTTACTGAAATCAGTAGGGTCAGGATGTCCTGAGAATTTGCTCTGAGAAGCACAAATTGCCCTGAGTCAAAGTCTAGTGAGACAGTGGTCCTGAGCAGCTTTCAATAGCTTCAAATTAGCCAAACTGATTCTGAATTTTCTTTTAAAATAGAGTCCAAATAAGCTTGGACTAGATAATAATCTTACTGATTACTTAGAAGAGTTGATCAGTTTGACAACTATCTATACTAGCTTATCTAGAGTGCGGAAAGTGTAGGCCCTAAGTTTATACTCGGTTTACTTGCTGAAAATCCTTTTGACTTAAGAAAATCAGTGGTTAAGGCTGTGATCAATTTCAATGCAAGTTCGGTGGATTGTTTCCAACTGAATATTAGGAAGATCAGTATGCTTTAAGTGAAAATATGCAATAGTTAAAATGCAAAACAGAAAGCAAACAACACAGCAAATTATAGTGGTTCAGAGGCAAAGCTCCTACGTCCACTCTCTCTGATCCTCAGAGAAATTCGTTAACACATTACTATAACTACTTCCTAAAGTTTTCGGATCGAACTCAAAGAATTTACTAACTTTCTCTACATCGAAGTTTTTCGGGTCGACTTCATCGCAGCTTACTAACTCAACACACACAAGCTTTCAGACTATCTCAAACAACTTACTAACTTCTTCTCTAGAGTTTTCTGGTTGAACTCAACTGTAGCTTATTCACTCTTTACAACTCTTTCTCTCCAACAAACACACACTCAAACTACCTAACAATAGGGTTTAGGTTTTGGTTGATTTCCAACTAGGGTGAGATATCCTTTGACAATAAGAACATATTCAAAGGCTAGGATATCTCTTACTAAGCTTTGGATGTATAACAATTCTAGGCTTAGTGAATTAGCTCTCTTCAATGTGAAACACTTGGGAAATCTTAGGTTTTTCAAGTGCTTCAATTTGCAAGAATACGAATGATCTCTGGAGTTGCTTTGATTTCCCGTAATCCTTCAAGGGTGAAGGTCACAGGTATTTATAGGCAACTTCTATTAGGTTACTCTTGAAAAACTATTCGTTGGAAGAGATAGCATCAAGGGTTTCCTCTTTTGGTTATTGATGAACGACTATTTCTAGGGTTTGAACGCACCCTTGCATGTAATAGGAAATACGCATCCATGTAGCCAATCACCAACTTATGTGAACTAGAAGATATCAGCCCTGACATTTCTTCAGTGAGATCTCGCTTTCAGTGTCAGTAAAGTACGTTGTTGTTGCCTCCTTATTGGTTGAAATCTTCCTTTGAACAGAGACAAACAAAACGGCTCCTTTTAGGTCAACCTTACTTAGTTGATATGTTCCTTAATGTCCACGAATGTTTAACATTCTGTTTGTTTGTACTAAGAATGAACATAACACTATTTTATCAAAATAAATTGCTCAAGGTCTTTTGATCAAGACAAAAAACAATCTTGAGATCTTCTTACTCTTGAGATTCTCCGCCTTTTAGTATACTTTTTATCTTCAGCATACTTTTGTTCAGGGACTCTGGTCTTTTCAGGAATCTTCTGAGCTACTCAGGAACTTCTGAGTTCTTTAAATCAAACCTATTTCTCCCTGATCTATATCTGCTGACTATACATGGTGTAGATAATCCTGAGCCTTAATACCTATTAAAACCTAATCCTATACTACCAAGATGTCATGATACATGTCATACTCAGGGGTTTTGGGATCTAATCAAAATCTTTATTAAATTCATCTCCCAACATTAATCAATTTATCTCTAATCACTAATTGATCACTTATGTCACACTTGGCCACAAAGTCCAATTTGACGTGCATTGGCCAATGACTTTGATCCAATTATGATGAGAAGATGAGTATTCTCTCTAAATCCACTTTGAGGAATGAATCCTTTTCTTGGATCAACTACCACGCACATGCACTTCGTGATGAACCCAATCCAAGCCGTATCTACCCATGGAAGGGTGCAAGCGTTGGTCATGGTCAAAGTTCATCACTCCACACATGTCGTGCGTATGACCTCAAATCAAAGGAGTATAGCATCGCTCCCACTAACCGAGACATCCGTAGACACATATAGTGGAACTAACCAAACAGTTTCTCGGATGGGTATACCAATACCGTCTAAGGTATTTGTGCATCCATCATGTGATACCTAGTATCTCGTAGTAAGTGAGATCTTACTACACTCTCTAAGAGTATGATGCAGATCACACACCAATCTCAATTGCAACATCAATATCCCATTCTTGATGATCCTTGATTGGGGTCATTTGAGAATCATGCTTAAGTCATCTGAGTTCTCACAACCTCAATGACAACAATGACTCATGGGAACACAGATAAGAACAAATACAAACAATCAAACATAATATTCTAATAAGTGCAATGCCATATATTTAATATTAAATAATAATATTAAACCAACACTGAATATTATCTGAGTATTATATCCTTACAATAGATTGTCTCTAGGACACTAACACTAACAATCTCCCACTTGAACTAGAGCTAATCACCTACATGTCTAACCCCTAGACCATCAAAATGTCTAGTGTGTACATGAGCACTCAAAACCTTGGTGAAAGGATCAGCCAGATTATCCTCCGTGGGGACACTTTCTAACTTTATTTCTCCTCTAGAAATTATCTCTCTAATCAAGTGATAACGCCTCGGTACATACTTGTTTCTGTTATTGGATCTCGGTTCCTTAGCTTGCGCAACCGCACCAGTATTGTCATAATACAACTTTATTGGACTTCTAGCACTCGGAACTACCCCTAGTTCATTCAAGAACTGTTTTATCCAGACAACCTCTTTGGCAGCTTCCACCGCAACAATGTACTCAGTTTCGGTTGTTGAGTCCGCGGTAGTCTCTTGTTTGGAACTATTCCAACTAATCGCCCCACCATTGAGAGTGAACACATAGTCTGACTGAGATTTATAATCATCACAGTCAGATTGGAAACTTGCGTCCGCATAACCAGTAGCAACTAGTTCTGACTGACCTTCATAGATCAAGAAACAATCTTTAGTATGTTTGAGGTACTTGAGAATGTTCTTGACATCAATCCAGTGAGGTTCACCCGGATTCTGTTGGTATCTACTAGTGGTGCTGACAGCGAAGGCCACGTCTGGCCTAGTGCAAGTCATGGTTTACATGATTGACCCAATTACGGATGCATATGGTATGTACTTCATGTGCCGGATGTCAGCGTCTGTAGAAGGACAATCCTTCTTAGACAACTTTATCTCATGACGTGCCGATAGAGAACCTCTCTTAGAGTTCTCCATCGCGAATCACTTCAACACTTTATCTATGTAGGTGGACTGTGATAACCCCAACATCTTCTTGGATCTATTCCTATGGATCTTGATCCCTAAGATGTAGCAGGCTTCACCAAGATCCTTCATCATGAAAGTCTTTGACAACCATTCTTTCACGGACTACATGAATGGGATATTGTTTCCTATAATTAGTATGTCATAGACATACACAACTATGAAGACAATATTCTTTCCATTGCATTTAGGATAGACGCACGGATCTTCCGAATTTCTGACGAAGTCAAATGATTTGACAGCCTCATCAAATCGGACATTCCAACTCCTAGAAGCTTGCTTCAATCCATAAATGGATCGTTTAAGCTTGCACACAAGATTAGACTTTGTCTTTGATATAAAACCTTCCGGTTGAGTCATAAACACTTCCTTGCTAATGTTGCCATTGAGGAAAGTTGTTTTGACATCCATCTGCCAAATCTCATAATCGAGGTGTGCTGCTACCGCAAGTAAAATTCGAATGGACTTGATCTTAGCAACTGGTGAGAAAGTCTCGTCATAATCAATGCCTTCGCGTTGACTATAACCTTTCGCCACCAACCTAGCCTTGTAGGTTTGTACCTTCCCATTTGCATCGGTCTTACGCTTGTAGACCCATTTGCAACCTATGGGTTTGACCCCTTTTGGCAACTCAACCAAATTCCATACTTGATTGGTGTACATCGTCCATCTCGGATTTCATGGCTTCATGCCACTTCTTCGAGTCAACATCTAATGTTGCCTCAGTGTAAGTTTTAGGTTCGTCTTTATCCGTGATCTCCACATCATCATGTTCCTCTACGAGGAAACCATAATATCTGGTGATCGGATTACGAACTCTGGTGGACTTACGGAGTTGTGGTTGTTCAGGCTGCACATTCTAATCGTGAAATTTTTGTGGTACATCGATTTAATCTTCGACCGGGAGGCCTCAAGAGCGACACTTCCGGATGCTCCTTGAGCACTTCCGGATGCCTCTTGAGCAGGAGTTTGAACAATGTTGTTCTCATTCAGCCTACTTGGAGTTTGTTGCTCGGGCAATGCAACTCCAATTACGCTCCCACTGGCTGAAAGAGGATCACTTAGTGATAAACTTCCACCATGTGAGCTACTGAATGCTCCCACTGATTCTTTGTCATGTTGCTCTGACAAGACATCAGTCTCCTTGTTAATTTGTGGTTCTTGAATTTCTTCAAGTTCCATCGTCTTACGGCCTTGTTCCTTAAAGACATAGTCTTCCTCGAGGAACTTGGTCTGCCTAGAAACAATCACTGTTTGTTTCTTAGGGAGATAGAAATAATATCCTCTAGTTTCCTTAGGATATCCCACAAAGTAACCCTTTTCACCTCTTGATTCCAACTTATCAGTGAGCATTTTCTTCACAAACGCGGGGCAGCCCCACGTTCTCATGTGAGAGAAATTTGGCTTCTTGACATGCCATAGCTCGTATGGCGCATGCTCAACTGATTTGGATGGAATCATATTCAGAATGTAAATTGAGGTTTGAGTGCGTATCTCCATAAGAATGTTGGAAGAGAGGAAAAGCTCATCATGGACGTTACCATGTCCAACAAGGTTCAGTTTCTCCTCTCGGACATTCCATTCATTTGGGGTGTACCGGGAGGAGTCCATTGTGATTGGATTCCATGCAACTTCAGATAATCAGTGAATTCATGGCTAAGATATTCTCCTCCTCGATCTAATCGAAGAGTCTTAATACTCTTACCAAGATGCTTCTCTACTTTAGCTTTATACTCTTTGAATTTCTCAAAAGATTCAGATTTGTGCTTCATCAGATACACATACCCGAATCTAGAGAAATCATCTGTAAAAGTTATGAAGTAGCTGAAGTAACCCCTAGTTAGAGTGGGCAATGGTCCACAAACATCACTGTGGATCAACAACTCTAGAACGTCCTTGGCACGAACCTGTTGGGGTTATACTGAAAAATATGCTTTTTACTTTGTATAACCAAACTGAATTTCTTATTTATTTACTAAAATAAATTATTAATCACATGTTGCATTAAATATGAATGAATGTTATATATATTTACTGCATACCTGTTCAATAAGTAAGTACGTGTTATGTTGCAGTTAATTTGGTGATACCAGATCACAGAAGATCAAATTAACAGTTTCTCGTGACTAAGTACAAATTCACAACCCAGATGGAAATGAACAACCCATCATGAAAGGTTGATGTGTAAGGCTCAGATTGGCTTGTCTTGACCAAGAGATTACACTAGTGCATTATGATGCGCTGAATAGGACCTACGAGAGGATAAATTCTTCGGTACTGAATATACAAGAATTAGACCTCAGTGGTTCGTTATTTCTTAATCTTCGTCCCTTAAATAAGATCGTGTGAAATTAATAACTATTGCTTTGACTTATGATGGGAAGAGAATCAATGAGATTCGATACCTTGTATCTTGCGCAATATTATTGATTACATGACGATCGCTAAGATTTAATACGGAGAATCGCGTGCAAGTACGGCTTGCTTGATTTGTCCCCTTGGTGGACTCAGAATCTTTATCATACCAAATCTTGCAAGTGGAAATTTATTTCCGGTATGTATAATAATGTTGAGCTGTCTTTACTCCAAGAACAAAGATGTTAATTAATATAAAGTCTGTTCAGTGACTTAATTAATTAATGGACTAAGATAATCTTAAACGCGGGAAATAATGATCGGGAGCCATATTATCGTGAAGTCGTAATGTGGGTTAAGATGGATAGTTCAATATTAGTTTTATAGTGGAGTAAATTAATATTAATGGGCTTGAATAATATTTTGGCTAAATATTAAAGCTTCATAGCCCATTGGAGGTCCAATCTTAATTCTCCTAAAGGCCCCTTAAATAGCCCAAAAATAAAGTCCAATTAAAAAAAAGAATAAGAAAATATTTTGCCTAATATTTCTTAATTTTTTTCAAAAATTTGTAGGAAAAAGGAAGAAAAGATTTTCTTGATTTTCTTGTAGATAATTTGTGGAAAGAGATAAGTATTCTTGGAATACATAATTATCCTATAAATTGAAGAAGTCAAAACTTGATTCCTATTGCCTTGTTATTTTCGAAAATTTAGGGAAAAGGGGAAGAGAAATTTTTACGGAAAAATTTAATTAAGGAGAAAAGAATATAGGAGATATATTCAAGATTTCTTGGAGACCAAGAAAAAAATTTCTTCCTTATTTTTCTCCTCAAAAAATCGTCCCCCCCCCCGTTGTCCTATATATAGGGGATAAATCCTTCATTCCCAAGTGCAATTCCATGTGTTGGAAATATTAGAAATCCACAAAGGTGGTGGCAAAATATTTTATTTTTCTCTCTTGTTAAAATCGTTCGTGTGAATCCTCCCACCGGATTACGTTCATGGACGTGGGACATATTTGAGAAGGCACTTTGGGTTGATCCAACGTCTCAACGGTTGTCTCTACAAGAGGTATGTAATCTCGTAACTCTTAGATTCCGCATGCTTAGGATTTACATGGATTATGTGTACGCATGTTGTTTATTTGCTTATTAATTATTATGTTGAATTGATTTAGGATTAATTCATGTTGGTAATTAATTAATTAATTAAAATATGTATTTAAATTCACCTCGAATAGATCCGGGCACCCCTAATTTCCCAACAACTGGTATCAGAGCCTCGGTTTCGAGCTCTATATTTAAATTGTTATTTAAATTATGTTGGCCATTAAATTTTATTGAAAATTGGATAGTAGAATTGTTAGATCTATTTTGCAGGTATCCAATTGTCATGGTATTTATTGTGTTTTAATTTTCATGCGTATGAATGGTTTTAATTCGGCTCGTTCGAATTTGTTTTTCTCGTGAGAAAATCCACGAGTAGATTAGGCTATTTGATTTGTTCAATGTAATAGACTAGTCTAAATTTAGGTTTATTTATTTTTGTAAAATAAATTGCAACATGATCGAAGACGAAGACGGAGACGAGAAATTAAAACGAATTCAGAACCGTACGCGGGCGACATGCATCGCGCGAAACGTGCCAAAGGTGGCACGCGCGTGATGGGAACGTTGCCAGGCGGGCGCTGACGCGTGACGCTTAGGCATCGATCGGGATCGGCCCGAACGCAGCGCCTGGAGAGCGAAAGGCGGGATGAGGTACTGGGCAAGGACGCAAAAGGCCCCGACATGCCAGAACGGGCGAACGACGCCTTGGGCGCGACTACCACCCCCCTCGCTGGTTGCCGAGGCGCCGAGAGTCTTGGGCGGCGACGCCAAGATGTTTAGGCGACGACGGCGCGGCCGCCGACCAAGGGGCCGCCGAATGCAGACGCAGATCCCGATCATGAGCTACTTGGCGTGGCGTTTCGAGACAAAGTTATTTTCGAGACGAACGTACGACATTTCTTCAAAGTCAAGCCAAGAAAAATCAAACAATGACAATTGGATAATTTGTGCCCAATATGTTTATTTTTCCGCTTTGCTTGATTTATTGTTGTATTTTCTTATGCTTTATTTAATTTGTTTAAATGTGTTTGCATGAGAATTGCCCAATGAAAAATCTCAAATTCAAAAATTACTAAGTATGTTTAAACAATTAATTTGGTTTTGAATCGAATTAATTTTGACCTCCATGATTTATTTATTTGTGAAATCTTTTGGAGAAATTCCCCTAAGGGACGACCAAAAGAGAGCTTTCACATGAATAAATTTTCAAAAGGATGATTGTGAATTATTATTAGTGGCGACGATGACCCTCCCAAGAGGCTCGTTCAAAACAAAGTAGTAATTCTGTATTTAATCATGGTTATTACTTAGGTATAAAATTGATATGCATATACTTCGCCGAAGTCTCTGTCAATTTTATATTGGTCAAGTGGGAGCCAACTATTAATTTTTTAAATTAAATGTTTGTAACTGTTCTTGTTTGTGACCTACTTAAATGTGATTTAAATGATGACCCTCCCAAGAGGCTCATTTAAAACTGTTTTGAGATGTTGGCTGATGCATGTTCATATTTGTTTTTAAATTTCAATATGAATCATGTGATCGAATTATGTGATTTTCTTTGTGTTGATCCAGATATTGACACAAGATGTACGTTTATTTTCAGTATCATCATGTCGCAACCTTTTAATCCACTGTTCAATATACTGAAAGATAACTTGTTTACTGGAGATAACTATTTTGTTTGGAAACTGAACCTTATGAATGCCCTCACTTTGCATGAATCCAAATGGGTACTTAATGCACCAAAACCCGAAAAACCAGCTGAGGGTGCTAGTATATGGGAAGAGATGGAATATAATGAATGGGAGCTGGCAAATGAATTGATAAAGGACATAATCTTGACACACATGTCGGATTTGTTAAAGAGCCTTCATCAAGGATTTGCATCAGCTGCAGACATTATGGGAAACCTCAAAGCGATGTTTGCACATCCGACCCATATAGCAATCCGAAGCATCAAGCATGACGTGCTCAAGCTGAAAATGGAAGAAGGAATGACTGCAAAAGAACACGTTCTTAGGGTTATGGTTCTCTTTGAAGAACTTGACGAATAAGCAGATTTATTAAAGTGAAAAGAAAAGGGGTGGGCCCAAAAGTGACCTCGAACAAGAAGGGAGTGTCTATGGCCCAAAAGTGACCATATAATCGAAAGGTACATTATAAAAAATGAAACTAGCCGTCTAGAGCAGCATTAGTTCCATCTAGGGAGGCGTCTAGGGCTTCCTGTATCTTCTTTGCTTTCAGTCGTGTATTGTAGTCCCGTCTTATCTTGTTTTCTTCTGTTCGGGCCCTTTTTAGTTTTCTTTGATTAGCTTGCCCAAGGGATCTTTCAGAGACAGCTTGCCACCAGAGGCCTCAAAGTAGCGCTGTTCGGCTGGAGTTAGCACCGTCTGATAATTTATGTTGTGTACTGTCGGAGTAATCGTGTTCTCTATGTTCTGCCCAGACTTCTCTACCCCCAGATCTTTCTCAGTATCTTCATCTAACATGTCTGACCATCTAGCAGAGGTAGAAGAGGTTGTAGAATCTGAGTCCGAAGCTAGAGTACCCTCGACCAGATTCTTGAAGGAGTTGGTAATAGTAGGCTCAGGGGATACGGAAACGGCCCGAGCCGGCGAAGCAGTTTTCTTTGGCAATTGGCAATCCTCGTCCATCTTCTTCTGCTCGGGCAAAATTGTGTCTGTCTGTTGTATCTGTCAATCCACGAGCCCTATAATCTTCTCATTTACAGAATCAATGACCTCGTAGGAAGGGGGCCTGCCATCCTCCCCCCTGTCCTGCAGTTCTGTGTCGTTTCCTATGCTTGAAGTACCTGTTTCTGTGCGCTCCTTCCAATGTGTAGCAGTTGCTTCCATAGAGTGTCCTACAATCTGACAATGGACACAAAACTCCGGATGTTGCTCATAGCCCACTGAAGCAATGGAGCAATGCCCAGATCGCTCATACATGATTTTGTATTCCTTATCTTTCCGAAGATCAAGTTCAATGAGGACCCGAGCATAGTGACACATAGTCCGGTTGCGTGTGTGTGCATCAATACTTACCACCGGACCAAGAGCTGAAGCAATTTGTTCAATAATAGGCACATAGAAATATTCCATTGGAAGTTCAAAGATTCGTACCCAAACATAAACAATGGGAGAGCTCACCTTATAAGGATTAAACTCTGGAACCCACTTCTGGAGTCTGCAGTGACCGAACTCCATAGGCCAAAGACGCTTCAATAGTATTCTATCCCTCTCTCTTAAGTCCTCTAGTTGAATATTGAAATAACCTTTTCCCAAAGAAGCAAGCTTCCAGTTTCCATGAATCTTCCAAACCTTATCCAGTGAGTCTTTAAGTTCATTGATCGGCAATGGTTTAGCACCAGATTTGAGCAACATTCGGAATCATCAATATTGACCGAGAGATATTCACCTTTCCTAACTGGTTGCTTCTTAACACTCGAGGTCATATGGTCCAAAACTTGAGCAAACGACTTAGCATTGAAACCCAGGTCATTAGTTCCTGAACCCCTAGACGGCTGCTGCCCCTTATCAGCCCCCCACTTGACAGCAGCACCCACATGCCCATTATCAGTCCCCAACATGGAATGAGCATTCACAGCCTCCAAAAAATGAACCCCTAGCCAGCTGCTGCACCTTATCAGCTTGGGCAACAACAGCCCCCAACTTTGCAGCAGCACCCACATGCCCATTATCAGTCCCCACAGCAGGATTAACAGCAGAAAAATTCGATGCACCAGGCAGCATAAACCCAGAATTCGAAACAAACCCAGGCTTTGAAGGCAAATTATCAGAAACAAGAGTAAAAGTCGATGCACCAGTCGGCATAAACCCAGAATTAATAGCAGGACTAAGCAAAGAACCAGACCCAGAATTCGACACATGCCCAGGCTTTGAAGGCAAAGTGTTCGAATCAGAAATATTACCTGGGGCCGCTGCGAGATGTGTCGCGCTGTGCGTCGCAGGCCTAGGGCACGCCACCAGACCAGAGTCAATGTCCGATTTAGAGGGATGAAGGCCTGGCATCTCTGGGCTGGGGGCTGGGTGAATCGACATTTCCAAAACCTTCGAAATATCAGTGGAATTACCCCCCATTGGTTGCAGATCGGCCGCCGTTGCTACGTGACCTGCGTGCGAGTTGAAAGTCTCGTATAGCAATTGGGGGTTATTGATGATCTCAGATAACTTGTGGAGGAGCGTAGCCCTCTGGTCCGCTGTGAGGGCGGCGAGGGTCGCGAGCGACCTGTCGGCCATGCCTGCCGCCGACGGCGCGGTGAAGAACGGTCAAAATTAGGGATTTCAAAAACACACCTTCAGTGTGTGAAAATCGCACACAGCACGCTCATCCCTCTTTTTCCTAAATTCAATGGAACATCTGCCAAAAATATGATTTCAAGACCAAAGTCGATATCACACTTAGTTCTCTGCCAAAGAGCTACGATCATCCTTATGTAAAATATCTCATGGAAGATATGAACTTTACTGTGGATGATCTTGTATGTTGTACCTGGTTTGATTATAGACGAACAAACAAGTATTTTGATAAGTTCCGATCAATATGATAGCGAAAACAATAAATGGCACACGATTTGATTACCCCCGTTCGTCCTAGAAATAGACTAGTGTGGGGGCACCAAGCCAGGATTATTTACTGTATTATTTCTGCCTAGGATACTAAGGTTTCGATCCTTTACAACGTACAATACAAGTTATATTTATAGACAGGGAAATAGGGTTACAATCTTCATGGGCTTCTTCTCGTGTACCAACCTAGGGTTTAAACCGCCGGGCTTGGATTCTCTTTCTTGCCCTGCAAGTCGAGCTCACAGATACACTTACCCTGGTTATGTTCCGAGAAATCCGCCCCACTAACTACCCGAATCTTTTCCATGTTTATCTTCAACTGAACTCGAGACCTAGTCGGTCCCGACTTCCGGGTTCTTTCAAGTCTCTCCGCGACCTCTTTGCTATACCAAGCCGCCTCCGTGACCTGCGCAGCTTCTCACACCTCTAGCGACTTACCAATCTCCCGAAGTCGCTTCAAGTCTTGCTCCAGCTGGATAAAGTCGGATAATGTGCTAACCATACGACGGTCCAATTCCCGGCTTCCACCAAGTCGGGTTATTTCTCCCTACAACAATTACCCCTCAAGATGAGGTCGCAAGCTTGCTCTGGGATCTTGTCTTGAACCGTTGACGTTTGCCGACCTATGGAAAGTCAATCTCGGGACCTATACCCGAGTCAAACCCTCGTCCTTGGGGAGTTGTATGGTCGCCTCGATTTCCCAACTCGGCGCAATAAGTCACAGGATGGTATGGCAGGTGGGCGACGTTTCAAGCCTCTAATCCGTCCAACCAGCGGTCGTGTGCTTCCTACGCACTGCCCACACAACCTTAATTTCTACGGGGGACCTCAAAAGTTCGAATTTATATTTTCGTCCCCCCTCCCTTCTCTATAAATAGGCCTAGGGTTCCACCCTTTAAGCCCTTCCTCTTTCTTGCTTCCAAAACTCATTGATTCGAGCTTCTGCGTCTGTTATTCCGGCTATCCTTCAGAGACCCAGCTGCTTTCCAGGTAACCGTTTTTTGTCCCATTTCACGTCAATGGCATCCGACTCCAGACCAGCCCCTGCGCCCCCTCAGTTCATGGTTTCTTCACCTTCTGACGATGACAACGCGGCGATCGCTGAATTGTATCGCCTTAGCCAAAATGAGACTGCCGCTCCTAACCCCACAATGACTCCGACCGATGGCGCCTCCGGCGCCGGCCGGGATGACCATGGAGATGATGATGACCATTTCCTGAGGGAGTTGGAAGAAATAACACACATTCCTGCCCTGGAACCGAGTTCCCTTCACCTGGCCGCTCCGTCGAGGGAGGAGAGGTCTGGGCCTTCTAACCTGGCCCAGAAATATGGGGCCTACAAGCGGGCTTTTGACTATCACTCTTATGTGGCCCAGGCCCCGTACAAGAGACCGGTCCGCGACTTCCTGAAGTCAGTCAAGTCGGACTTCGTGGCATCTCATGACAAAAACAGGTCGGTTCTCACAGATGGCTATGTGTAATCCCTCCGCCACCTTTACAAAGTCCCCCGGGACGTGCATTTTTATGGGGCGACCCCTGACGAAAGCCAACCAGCTGCCACCCGGGATGATCGCGGTCAATGAGCAAACAATGGAAGTCGGGATCTGGTTCCCGCTTCACCCTGTGATCTCCCACCTACTGGCGGCTTGGAATCAGAGCCTGACCCAGATCACTCCTAATGGATGGAGTTACATTCTTTCTACAATGACCTTTCTTGGGTAGGCCGGGTTGCGTCGACTTCCAACCCCAGGTGAGGTGGCCTATGTGATGACGCCCATCCATCAGGCCGGAGGCTATAACGCCGTGCGGCTCCGTAGAGGTCGGGAGCTCGTGAGCGGGATCCCAAGTAAGATTGAGGGGTGGCATTAAAAATGGTGGTTCGTCGGGGGGGCGTGGGAGTCTGTGGACCACTCGAGCACATTGCCCATCATTGTCCCAACCGATTATGCCAATCGGGTCGACCATGGTGAGTTTCGCTTTCTTTCCGACTTAGATACTTGTACTGATCTAATTCTCATTTTCTTTTACAGTTTTCACACCCACTACTGCCGATCTTTATTGGGACTTCAAAGAGGCATTTGATATCATTCGCGACACTCCACCGAGCTGGCGGGACATGAACGCTTTGAACACTGAGCTTGACCGACTCAACTCCGGCCTGTATACTTACCCGCGCCACTTGAACGTCCCCTGTAAGTTCCCTTACTTCGTGCTTATTACATTTTTCGGTGTCGACCTGACTGATTGGCTTTTCTTCCAACATTTCTACAGTTCCCAACATCCCCGTTTACCGCCATAAGCCTCCTGCGGATGTCATGGCCTCCCGCAAGAGATCTGTTCTGGGAAAAATGAGGCGATTGGTGGCCTCTGAGGCCGCCCCTCTGAGGCCACCCCTCCAAGCTCGGTCCCTACTGGTCCCTCTGCTGCCGACAAAGGCAAGAGGAAGGCCATGGGGTCGACTCCACCGACTTCCAGGCATGCTCGGAAGAAAGTGAGGGAGGAGATTTCGACCTACGAGTCTGAAATCAACAGGGGCCTGGGGAAGAAAGATCGAGTTCACCCCCGATCGCAGTCGGCTACTTCGCCTCTGACCTCGCCGGCAGCAAGTTCGCGGCCTGCCTCGCCAGCCCAGAGGAGAGGTCGACATGACGATGATGACTCCTTCTTAGGCTGGGAGGAGGAGAGGGTGAACGAGTAAGTTCTCACCACGATTTGCATGACCTCTTTCATACTATTTTCATAGCTCTGACGACTCAGCTCTCTTTTGCAGCCCTGAACTCGGCCCCACCGACTTCTACCCGGAGGTGGTTAGCTTCCTTAGGAGCCCTCCTCTCCAATCGGCCAAGCTTCCCAGTAAGTGGCCGGGCTACATCTCCCATAGTGTGCATAACCTGCCCCGGGTGTGGACGCGCACCGATCACGCCAACGCTCGTCGCCAGAAGATGACGGGCAATATGTACGCGGCCATGGTCCACACTCTAAATGCGGCCTTTTATTTGGAGAGGACCAGTGCCCAAGCTAAAACCGAGCTCCGACATCTCCGGGAGTCGCAGGCTCGGGTAGCTGATCAGGCCCAGGTGATCTTGGTGGCGGCCGAGACCCAAAAGGGGTTGGAGAAAGCCAAAGCGGAGCACCTTCTGTAGATCTCGACCCTCGAGGGTCACCTGGCTGAGCTGGAGGGTGGGCTGGCTGAGGAGAGGCTGAAGTTGGCCCAGGCGGAGACCGCGCCGGTGGCCGAGAAGCTGAAGATGATCCAGGCGGAGAGGAGGGCGGCCGAAGTGGAGGCCGGTCTGTGGGAAGAGCTGGCTGGAGCGTAAGGGGAGCAAGACACCAGGGAGGCCCAGTTCAAGGTCGCCGAAGAGATGAATGTTAATTTTGCCTACGTGATGGCCTTTGTGGGTGCCATCTGAATCTATCATCGGGCAAACCCTTCTGGCGACCTTACTGGGCTGGTCTCCGATCTTAAGGACTACGTCCGGGATAACCCTCTGGCCCCCAATGTTTTGCTGGATATCCAAGACTTGGAGGATATGGGCGTTGATCTCTCGTTCTTTCCAGACCCAAAGCAGATCGTGCGCCCTCTCCCCGACTCTCCGATAGATACACCTTCTGAGCCCTTGGTGGAGGAATTGGCGAGCTCGGAGGTCGTTCCTCCCGCTGTTGTCACTCCCGCCGAGCCCATCGGGAAGGAGATGCCGGGGTCAGAGATCGCTCCCCCGGCTGTCGACATGCCTTCCGAGCCCGTTGTGGAGAAGATATCAAGCTCGGAGGTCGATCCGCCGGAGGTTACCCAGCAGGAGCCTCCTTTTGGGACGGTCAGCACCCCACCCTTATTTTTCTTTTATAATTGTACCAGCCTTCGAGTTTTGATTTGCGATGTACTACCTCCTGACCTTCGGGTCTTTTATCAATGGAAGTCGTCATTTTGTTTTTCATCTCGTCTGGTGTTTGGTGTTTATCTTATTATAAAATAAAACTCCCATATTTCATCCCCCCCAAGTCGAGGTCGCAAGCTCGCCTTAGGGCCTTGACTTGAACTCGCATTTCTTATCAACTTCTGACAGGTCGGACTCGGGAAGTGTGCCTACGCCGCAATCTCATCCTCAGGGAGGCGAACTGTTGCCTCGATTCTCCGAATCGGTGTGACGTTTGAAAGATCCGCAATGATGGCCTGGGTATTTGGTGGCGCCGGGCGCCGTAAGTTAGACCAACCAGAAGTAGCGTACTGCCCACGCGCTGCTCATGTGGCACCGGTTTCTTTATAGAGCCCTCGAGAGTCAAAATTTGCAACTTGACCCCCACTTTTCATCTATAAATGGGGCGGGATTTTAAGGTGTATAACACGCATTATCTCCTCTGATCCCCCCACTTATCATCCCCAAGCTTTGGTTATGGGCGATTCCGGCGAACCCCCTATTTTAGGGTACCCTCCGGCAACCAGCTTCTCCTGCTCTATACTCGCAGCTTTCGGAATTCAGTCCATCCATGAGTTCCCCCCGGCTCTGATCTTGTCTTCATCGGAGGATGACCATACGGCCATTGCCAAGTTGTGCTACCACCGGGTGGCGGTTCTGCCGCCGTGATGATGGAGGTGCCCCTGGCCCTCTGTATTTTGGGCGCCGATCATGATGGCGGGATTAGTGGTGATGGGCATTTTCTGACATGCATGAATTTAGTATCGTATATGCGAATCCGATCAAGCCAAAACGCCCTTCATAATTCCTTGAATTTTTTGCACCACATGTATGACACTCGTGTTCATTTAACGCGAGAGGTCTCATTGCAGCATCTGACACTTCTCGGATGTTAAAACATCATTTTCTGATAGTTTTGCAGCATCTTCCTCAGAGACCACCTTTGTATCAAAGGGCTGTTAGCTCGAGTAGCTCCGTAGTATAGACCAAGTCGCTAGCTCGAGTAGCTCCGTAGTATAGACCAAGTCGCTTGTATTGTATTGGAATGCTTCCTTTTGCCGACCTCCGGGTCTATTGTAATGGGGTTCTCCCCGACCTCCGGGTCTTTATTAATGAAATTCTCCTTTTTAATTCCCTTTTGTGTTGACTCAATTTCCTTATGTGACTTTTTCTTAGTCCTTGTCGTCTTATTTTCTATGCGACTTATTTCTTCGACATTTGCGTAGTCGTCTTATAAAGTCGGGGGATGACCGCACCACTGGGGTGGCGATCTCGCCTCCAGTATTTCTAAAGTCACACCTCGGGTTCACACGTTATCAGTCATGTCTTTCATGCGACCTGCATGTTATTGATCATGTCTTTCATCCGACCAACATGTTATCGATCATATCTTTCATGTGGCATGCATTTCCTCGATCATATGTTTTTCGTGTGACCCGCTTGGTTTCTACACATAGGAATTTTTTCTTTTGAACATAATAGAGAATTAATGTTACCAAAAGTATTTATTTACAACGATGTGATCAGTACAAAGGTGTAAATCTATTGATTGTACTTCTTCAGATGAGTTGCATTCCATGGGTATTGGGCCTTGGTCCCATCCGCTTTCTCGAGCTCGTATGCCCCGTTCGGTAGGACTTTCGATATCTGTAATGGGCCCTACCAGTTTAGACCGAGGGCACCTTTTGAGTCTCCGAGTATCTTTTTCAGCACTAGGTCTCCGACCTTGAAACGTCGAAGTCGCACCTTAGAGTTGTAATATCTCTCCGACCTCTGCTTATATCTAACATTTCTCATGTCAGCCACCAACCGCTTTTCTTCGAGTAGGTCCAGGTTTCTTTCCAAGGCCTCATCATTATGATTAAAAGAGACCTGGCTAGTTCGGAGGGTTAGGAGGTCGATTTTCGCAGGAACAACCGCCCCAGTTCCGAAGGCTAGCGAGTAAGGGGTTTCACCCGTTAAATTTCTGCCGGTCGTTCTGTATGCCCACAACACATCTGGGAGCTCGCTAGCCCATTTCCCTTTTCCCCCCTCGATCTTGGCCTTGAGCGTGTGCTTTATGATTTTGTTCATGGCCTCGACCTGACCGTTTGATTGAGGGTGGTATGGGGTAGAGAACAACTTTGTGATCTTCCACTTTCTGAAGAAGGCGTCGACCTTAATACCGTCGAACTGCTTTCCATTGTCTGATATGATCGCCTGAGGCAGACCAAACCTGCAGATAATGTTCAACCATATGAACCTGATGACATGATCTTGGTCAATGGTTGCCAACGCCTCAGCCTCGGCCCATTTTGTGAAGTAATCCACCGCTACTAGGGCATACTTGACTGATCCTGGGGCCGTTGGGAGTGGCCCAATGATGTCTATCCCCCAATTTGCAAAAGGCCAAGGACTGAGGATGCTTGTGAGCTCTTCTGGTGCGACCTTGATGGAGGGAGCATAAATCTGACGTTAGTGGCATTTGCGGGAGAAAACTATGGCATCGGCCCTTAAGGTTGGCTAAAAATATCCCTGCCTTGTGGTCTTGTGGGCCAGCGACTCCCCCCAGTGTGGTTTTCGCATACCCCTTTGTGTATTTCTCAAAAAACGATTTGACCTTGTTCAGGCGTAATACATTGAAGAAGGGGCATGCTGAAGCCTCGCTTGTATAACTCCCCGCTGATCATTGTGTATTGTGCAGCCCGTAACTGCAACTGCCGAGCCTGAATGCGATCGGCTGGCAGGAGGCCGCTTATCAAATACTCCATGATGGGTGTCATCCAGTTCGATATCGGGGTCTCCAATGTTGTTACGATCGTTTGTGAGGTGGAGGGGTGGGAAAGTGTCATGATGGTGACATCCTTCATATCCGGTGATCCTTCGAAGGTCGCCAGCCGGGCCAGAGCATCAGCTCACGAGTTCTGCTCTCTCGGTATCAGCTTGACATGGATCTGTGCGAACTTCAGGCACAGTGTTTTTACAATTTCCTGATAGGCAGCCATCCTATCATCCCTAGCCTCGTACTCTCCCAAAACTTGGCAGGCCACGAGCTGAGAGTCGGTATGGACCTGCAATCTCTTGACGCCCATGGCAGTTGCCATTTTTAAGCCGCTGATGAGCGCCTCATATTCGGCCTCATTATTCGTTGCGGGAAAATCAAAGGTAATGGCGTTCTGGAATGAGATACCTTCAGGACTCATTAAGACAAGACCGGCTCCCGACTTGTGAGAGGTTGCCGACCCATCTTCGAATAGCTCCCACGGCAAACTGCTCGAACTCTCTACTTCAGAAGGGAATGTGAGCTCCACTAAGAAATCGGCCAGTGCCTGGGCCTTAACTACATGTCATGGCGCGTAAGTCACACCGTATTGCCCGACCTCAATGGCCTATTTGAGACATCGGCCTGAAGTGTCTGGTCGGTGGAGCACATTCCGCAGTGGCAGGGAAGTGTGAACCTCAACCTGGTGATCGAAAAAGTAAGGTCTCAGTTTCCTCACACTCATAACTAATGTGTATGCCAGCTTCCCTAGCGATGGTTAGCGTTGCTCCATCTTGTTCAATGTCTGGCTGACAAAGTAAATGGGCAGGTGGATCTGGCCCTCAGCTCGGACTAGTACTGCTCTCAAGGCGGTCTCCGAAGCTGCGAGATACAGGAACAACTTCTCTCCCGGGACAGGTTTGGACAATATGCTCACATCCGCCAGGTACGCTTTGATTTTTTCAAAAGCATCCTGGCTTTTGGGTGTCCATTCGAACTTTGCTTTTTTACGGATTGTGTCGAACATGGGCTTGCATTTGTCCCCCATCCGGGATATGAACCTGCTTAATGCGGCCAGGCACCCCGTGAGCTTCTGAACTTCTTTCACACTTCGAGGTGCCCCCATATCCAGTACGGCCTTAACCTTCCCAGGATTCGCCTCGATCCCCCGCTTACTAACCAGATGTCCCAAGAATTTCCCCGACTCCACTCCGAAGTTACACTTCGAAGGTCTGTGCGAGGTGAGACAGGTGATCCTCCCTTTTTAAACTCTTGACGATAATATCATCGACATAGACTTCTATTGACTTCCCGATCTGATCAGCAAACATATGATTGATGAGCCTTTGGTAGGTTGCCCCTGCGTTCTTCAGGCCGAACGACATCCTTTTCCAGCAGTATAGGTTTTTCTCGGTCAGAAAGGAGGTGTGTTGCTGATCTGGTTCGTGCATGGCTATCTGGTGATAACCTGCGAAAGCATCCATGAACGACATCATCTCGTGCCCAGCCATGTTATCTATCAGGTGGTCGATGTGAGGCATGGGAAAGAAATTTTTTGGGCAGGCCTCGTTGAGGTCGGTAAAGTCGATACACAACCGCCAGGTTCCGTTGGACTTTTTCACTAGTACTGCATTGGCCACCCATTGTGGCTGGTCGGCCTGCATGATCAGGTCGTTATCTAGCAGCTTCTTCACCTCTTCGGCTAAAGCGGCATATTTCTCGTGGCTAAATTTCTGCCTTTTCTGGGCAACCGGCCTCCGAGATGGGTCAATATGAAGTTGGTGACACGCGACTTCTGGGTCGATACCTACCATGTCCTTGTGCGACCAGGCAAAGACATCCAAGTTCTTTTTGAGAAAGTCGATGACTTTCCCCTTCAGGTCGCTCGGTATCTTGGAGCCGATAATGACTTCTAGATCCCGGCGAGTTGGATCTACCCTGACTTTCTCGAGTTCTTCCCCCGGAATGGCTCTTGGGCCATCTTTTCATGGATCATCGATTTTGGCCTCGATTAGGAATTCATCAGGCTCGTACCCTATCCTTGGATCGAGGTCGCTGCGGGTTCTTTTTCTGCTTGTTCTTTTCTATTTTCATTCCCCATCTTGTTCATTGCTATCCATTACAAATATTTGTTTGACAGGTGTAGGTGCGGAATTGAAAAGAGACGAAGAGTAAATCAAAAAACCTCTTGCATCGACTTGATCACCCTTAACGGTGCCGACCAACCCACTCTTGGTGGGGAATTTTACACAAAAGTAGAAAGTGGAGGTCGCAGCCTCGAATTCATGCTCAAAAGGCCTTCCCAGGAAACCGTTATAGGAGTTGGGAAGGTCGACTACTAGAAAATCTAATAGCCTAGTTGCCCTAACTTCGCTATTCAGTGTGGAGACCAGCTTGACGGCTAGTCGGATCATCCCGGTGGGCCTTACAGTAGCGTCACCAAACCCCTTCATGACGTGGTCGCACGGGGTGATATAGGCATCATATTCCCCGAGTTGGTCAGGGTTTTCTTGAAGAGGATGTTGCAGAAGGCACCCCCATCGACCAGAAGTCGGCACACTGTAGTTCTCATGATGTTGGCCCGGATCACCAGGGGGTCGACATTGGGGTAAACCACTCCAGCCTTGTCCTTTTCTCTGAACTCGATCATGCTGGACTCTTCCCCCAAGGCGAGGATGGACAACACAATCTTCCTGGCGTTCTCTATCTCCCTTATTTCGGCCTTCATCTTCCGTTTGGAGGAGGAGTTGGAGGCTAGCCCCCCGACTGTCCCTATGGGAGAGAGAGTGTGTATCACCCGATCTTTCGCATTTTCGGGCATGGGCAGGATAGGTCGCTCCCCTTGCCCCGCTCCCTGGTTGTTGTTCCTGTGGGCACGCTCCCCTTGCCGGCGACCTCTCGGAGCTTGGTCGCCATCCTTCTGAGGTCGCTTGATGAACTAGTCAAGCAGGCCATCTTCATACAATCTCCAGAGCTGGGGCAGTAGATCTTTGCACTCACTGGTATAGTGCCCGGCTTGCTCATGAAAATGGCAATACTTGTTGGGGTTCAGCTTGACTTTATTCTTCACTGGGCGAGGCAGGAGTAGCAGTTCCCGTTCCCAGATCTGGGTGAAAATGTGCCCGGGGGTCATGCCCAGGGCGTCCATCAACTTCACCGGAATGTTTTATTCAAAAGGCTTGAAGCTTCCAGGCGTCTTGTACTGTGAGTTGGCCTTCTTTGAACTCTTCTTGGGCTCAGCGACCTCCTTAGCCTCGGAGAGTCGGGATTCCAAGAGCTCCTCTGTGTGTATCAGTTCGCTAGCCCACCTTCGGAAGTCGGCGTAGCTATTCGGGAATTCGGCCGTTATGCGCCGCCAGAGTTTGGTCCCCTTCTTGAGGCCGAAGACAGCCCCCAACAGTTATGCTTCATCTCCAATGGGGTCTCCTTCCAAGATCAGCTTGTCGATCCTCTCAACATAGGACCGATCAGATTCTGTGTCCCCCTGCTGGGTGTTCATCAGGCGCTACCTGGTCGCAGGTCGGGGTGCCAGGGTAGTAAAGTGCGTTAGAAATAGGCGAGCGAGCTGCTCGAAAGTGTCCACCGATAGGAGTGGAAGAGAGGTGAACCATTGGTGAGCCTGGTCGCTCAGGGTCAGAGAAAAAAACCGAAATTTGGTCGCATCAGTGGCGCCCATAGAGGCCATGTATGAGTTGTACTTCGCTACATGGACCCTTGGGTCCGTGTTCCCACTGTAGCGATCCAAGGTCGCAACATTAATATTCCTTTGGGTAGCCGCCAAGGTGACCAGAGTTCCGAGTTGGGAGTCCGGGACAGCGAGGAAAAGGTCTGACCCCGCTGGACCGCTCCGATTCTCCATGCGCTCCATCAGTTGTTTGACCGTCCGGGTCAGTGCTGCGACCTGAGCATCGCGATGGTCAGTGGTCGCCTTCGCCGCCGAGGGGTCACCACAATGCACGGTCGATCCCTTTGGCAGGTCGTTGTGGTGAAGGTTCAGTGCAAGGGCAAGGTCGCGCTCCACCTGATCAGCTCGACGAGGCTCAGATTGTGCCTCATCCTCAATAATCCCTGGGGCTTTCTGAACCCCAAGGTCGCCAAGTCGGTCGAACACATTGTTCGACCCTGCCGGCCTCCTGAGGAGCTGGCAATGGCGGACCAAGGCATGTCTGGCCAGATCATAGGCCATTTGACCCGCCGAATGCACCTTTCGGGCCCGTGGTTCCTTATATTTTGAGGGTCCGACCTCTTGGGTGGCTTTCTTGGGGGGAGGCTGCACGTCCTCGTCATCGAACGTGAGGCATTTTATGTTGAGAATGGCGATTACAACCTTTGCATCCTCTGGCGTCTGCACCAGGTTCCACCAATCATGAGTCATTGATTAGAGGTGAAATTGAGTGAGTTACGAGTAAGTTTTAGCCATGTTTTGAGGCTTTTTAGTGATATTCTTGTGGTGATTGAGCATAATCTGTATAAAATCACTAATTTGCTTTTTTTGGTTTGTATAATAGGAAAGAGGGCTGAAAATGGAGCTCGTGAGACTTCGCGGTGCATGAATCGGACTCCCGGTTGGAAAGATATGAAAGAAATACTGAAAAGTATTAGTTGGAGTGAAGAAAGGTGATAGGAGGACGAGGTTGAGCATCTAGAGCTCTACCAATGCGGTCAAGAGGGTGGAAATACATGCATGAGGAGGCGCTCGATCAAGTGTGGTCGAGCAAAAACGCTCGACCAAGAAGTGTCGTCGAGCGCAATAAAGTCCAGAGATCTATAAGCGCTCGATCAAACCAAGTAGTCGAGCGATACTGCTCGACCAAGAGCCGTGCTCGAGTTGTCTGAGAGGCAGAGTATATAAGGCCAGACTGGAAAAATTAGAAGACACACGATTTGAGGAAGGAAAAAAAGATGAAAATTAGATAGAAGAAAAAGAGGAAAAAGTACTCTAGGGTTGAGGGAACAAGGAGAGAAATTCCACCACGAAAAACATGATCCGGCTATCAAAATTATTGGTTTTACATTCTAGTTTTCCTGAATTTGTCTGGTAGAATTCCTGCATTTTCTTATTCTTGAAGAACAACCTTAGGGTTTGTTTCATTATTTGATTCAATACTTGTTCGCTATTTGAATTCAATTGAATAATCATAGTTGATTTGGTTTATGCATTCTTGCCTAATGAGTTCTATTCGTAAATTGGTTATTTGTGATTTGACGATCAAGATGGTAGGCTAAACCTTTGATTGCTTTGGATAGGATGATCGCGTAGAAGTAGTGAATTGGTTAGGCGATTAGGATGATTCGAGGAGTAATTAGATAATCTTCTTAATTTGCTAATTTGAATAACCAATCCAATAAAAACCAATGAATTGAGTACAAAAGTTGTTAAAGAGAGGATGACCGAATCACTCTTTTCAACGAATAGGCTTGAGGAGAGGGTCTATGACGGGGTTGGTAATATACCGATTCATTTAGGGAGGACGACCGCATCACCCAACTTGAATAAGGGCTATAGTAATTAAGCACAATCTAAATAACTAGGTTATTTGGTAAGTGAAGTAAAGAGGGTATTAGTTGAGTAATTGGGGATAAAAACCAAGCTTTTGATGTACCTTAGTTAGTGCGGGATTAGGGAAGTTGATTGCCTAGTTTCAGTACACTTAGGATTACTCTTTTGTACACAAAGATAGTCCTCGTAGCCAAACCAATTCCGATAGTATACGTAGGGATTCCTGTCCAAAGCAACATTCTCCAATATTTGCACTTCATCTGAAGTTAGTGTAATCGTTGTCATTTGCTTATTTTCTGTTGATTCAATAGTAGTGAAATAGAACTATCAAATTGCATCCATATCTTAGTCCAAATACTTACCCTTGCTACAGTGATCCTATACTCTTGTGGGGTAACTGCTAGTTAAGAATATAACATTTTACAAACAAGTCAGTCATCACCGGGTTTGGCTGGCGAGCGCGATGTGAGCCGGTATGCTGAGAGCTCATGGAGGCCTCGTGCCCATCGCGGGCGTCCAGATCTTTCCCGTTCAGATTAACTTGATTGCTCGCCATCGGTATTGATAAGAGATGAAATGGGTTTTCCTTCGAACAGAGTGATTTTGTAGGAATTGTAGTTCCCACAGATGGCGCCAATTGTTGTACCTGGTTTAATTATCGACGAACAAACAAGTATTTTGATAAGATCTGATCAATATGATAGCGAAAACAATAAATGGCACACGATTTGATTACCCAGTTCGTCCTTGAAATAGACTAGTCTAGGGGCACCAAGCCAGGATTATTTACTGTATTATTTCTGCCTAGGATACTAAGGTTTCGATCCTTTACAACGTACAATATAAGTTATATTTATAGACATGGAAATAAGGTTACAATTTTCATGGGCTTCTTCTCGTGGACCAACCTAGGGTTTAAACCGCCGGGCTTGGATTCCCTTTCTTGCCCCGCAAGTCGCGCTCATGATACACTTACCCTGGTTATGTCCCGAGAAATCCGCCCCACTAACTACCCGAATATTTTCCATGTTTATCTTCAACTGAACTCGAGACCTAGTCGGTCCCGACTTTTGGGTTCTTTCAAGTCGCTCCGCGACCTCTTTGCTATACCAAGCCACCTCCGCGACCTGCGCAGCTTCTCACACCTCTAGCGACTTACCAATCTCCCGAAGTCACTTCAAGTCTTGCTCCAGCTGGATAAAGTCGGATAATGTGCTAACCATAGGACGGTCCAATTCCCGGCTTCCACCAAGTCGGGTTATTTCTCCCTACAACATTGTAGGCCACAAAAGGGTTACAAAAGGTTCTTCTTCTTTTTCTAGGCCAATTGGTGGTAAGAAAGTGAACATGGTTACAAAAGGGTCTTCTTCTTTTTCTAGGCCAATTGGTGGTAAGAATAATGAAGAGACAAAAAGGATAAACCAGTTCTATTCAAACTTCAAAGATGAAAGGTTAAGTAAAAGGATCTATTTGGAATGTGGGAAGAGAGGACATTGGAGATGGGCCTGTTCCAATCCCAAGCGGAGTGGAAAGAAAGGTAATTCTCTCGCACTAGTTGTTGAAACTTATTTAACGGCGTATGGGATCCACTGATCATGTTTGTTTCACATTACAGGGGTTCAAGCGGACCCGACAACTTAGTGGGAGAGTGATCCTCGTCACGCTAGGCGATGCTACGAGAGTGGCAGCTGAAGTAGTGGGAGACGTGCACCTATCTTTTGAAGACAAGAGTTTAATTTTAAGAGATGTTCTTTATGTTCCCGTTTTTCGCAAAAACCTTATTTCAGTTTCAAAACTATTTGCTGATGGATATTTTGTTCGTTTTAATAAACATGTTACTGTTTTTCGTAATGATGTGGTTATCTATCATGGAACTTTAAGGAACAATCTCTATATTATTAACTGTGCACATCACTCACAAAATGCATCCTATAACACATCTACTATTTCAAGTAATAAAAGGAAACGTTCGACTAACGTGAACGAGACACTTCTTTGGCACCTAAGATTAGATCATATTAATCCAAAGAGGATCCAAAGGTTGGTCCAAGATGGTTCATTGGAGTCCCTCCTGATTGAACCATTTCCAACTTGCGAATCATGCTTGGAGGGTAAGATGACCAAGAGGGCATTTGGAGCCAAGGGGCTTAGAGCTAAAGAAGTGTTAGAGATCGTTCACACCGATGTATGTGGTCCAATGCAAATCAAAGCAAGAGAAGGCTACGGGTATTTCGTTACATTTATCAATGATTACTCACGCTATGGGTACGTTTTCCTAATGAAGCATAAATTTGAGACCTTTGATAAATTCAAAGAATTTAAAGCTCAAGTAGAGAATCATAAGGAAAAGAGTATCAAGTTTCTACGATCTGATCGTGGAGGCGAATACCTCAGCGATGAATTCTTGAACTACTTGTCGGATGAAGGGATTGCATCCCAGTTGACTGCGCCCGGTGCCCCTCAACAAAACGGGGTTACCGAACGAAGAAACATAACGCTTCTAGAAATGGTAAGGTCAATGATGAGTTATGCGGATTTACCAAAATTGTTTTGGGGTTACGCCTTGCAAACAACAGCTTATATTCTGAACTTAGTGCCATCAAAATCGGTTCCAAAAACCCCTAGGGAATTGTGAACAGGGCGCAAGCCCAACTTAGGACACATGAGGATCTGGGGGTGTCCGGCATACATGTTGGATAAGGAAGCTGGTAAATTGGATGCACGTTCGGAATTAAGGTTGTTTATAGGGTACCCCGAAGGAATGAAGGGATGCTTGTTCTGTGGTCCCGAAGATCAAAAGGTCGTAATCAGTACGCACTTTAGATTTTTGGAAGAAGACTATATGAACGATAAAAAACCTAGAAGTGAGATTACCTTAGAAGAACTTAGGGGGCCAACTCCGTTGCCAACTGTACAAGAGGACATCCCACACGTAACACCTACACAACCGGAACCTCGTCGTAGTGGGAGGGTTGTCAGACAACCCGAGCAATTCTTGGGGATAGGAGAGTCCTCGGACTTGATCTCAAGAGAAGAATCAGATCCATGGTCCTACAACGAGGTGATCCAGGACAAGGATGCGACATCTTGGCAAACAACAATGGAAGCCGAGATGGGTTCAATGGATCACAATAAAGTGTGGGAGCTAGTCGAACCACTTAATGGGGTAAAATCCATTGGATGCAAGTGGGTATACAAGAGAAAAAGGGGACCGGACGGAAAGGTTGAAACCTTTAAAGCAAGACTCGTGGCGAAAGGGTACACTCAGAAAGAAGAGATCGACTATGAGGAAACCTTTTTGCCCGTAGCCATGCTCAAGTCCATCCGTGTTCTCTTGTCGATTGCTGCACACCTAGACTTTGAGATCTGGCAAATGGATGTCAAGACCGCTTTCCTCAATGGAAGTCTTGACGAAGAGATCTATATGCAACAACCCGAAGCTTCATTAAAAAAGGCCAAGAGCATCTTGTTTTTGCAAGCTAAAGAAGTCCATTTACGGGCTAAAGCAAGCATCCCGTGCTTGGAATCAGTGTTTTGATCAAGTTATAAAATCCTACGATTTTGATCAAAACAATTTCGAGAGTTTTGTGTATAAAAAGCGTGACGGATCTGCCTTGGTATTCTTGGTACTATACGTAGACGACATTCTGCTCATCGGGAATGATGTAAACATGTTGTCAGACGTAAGGGCATGACTGTCAAAACAGTTTGATATGAAGGATTTAGGGGAAGCTGGTCACGTCCTAGGGATCAAGATCACTCGAGATCGTAGGAAAAGAATGATCGGGCTTTTGCAAGCTTCATATATAGACACCGTTTTGAAGCGATTCAACATGCAAGATTCCAAGAAAGGCTTTGTGCCTTTCAGACATGGAACCCATCTATCCAAGGAGATGTGTCCTAAGACACAAAAGAAAATAGATGACATGAAGGGTGTTCCTTATGTTTCGGTTGTAGGAAGCCTCATGTATGCAATGTTGTGCACGAGACCAGATATCTGCTTCGCCGTAGGCATGGTGGCAAGATATCAAAGTAACTATGGGAAAGAGCATTGGACTGCAGTTAAGAACATTCTGAAGTATCTGAAGAGGACACGGGACAGAATGTTAGTTTATCAATCAGACAGTCTAATCACCATCGGTTACTCGGACTCAGATTTCCAATCAGACATAGACTCCAGAAAGTCAACCTCGGGTAGTGTGTTTGGCATGGGGGGAGGAGCCATGACGTGGAGAAGCATAAAGCAGAAATGCATCGCCGATTCTACCATGGAAGCCGAATATGTAGCTGCTTGTGAAGCGGCGAAAGAAGCGGTTTGGCTCAAGAACTTCCTAGTGGACTTGGACGTCGTTCCGGATTTGCTCAGCACGATCACGGTTTATTGTGATAACGCTGGAGCAGTTGCAAATTCTAGGGAACCGAGAGCCCATAAGGCCAGCAAACACATAGAAAGAAAATACCATCTTATACGAGAAATCATTAAGAGAGGAGACAAAGAGGAGGCAAAGATTGCGTTTGAAGACAACCTAACAGATCCATTCACAAAGGCTCTGCCTCAGAGTACATTCGAGAGACATGTGGAAGGAATGGGTGTCAAGAACATTGCCAATCTGCTTTGAGTTTAAGTGGGAGAAATATTATTAGGTACGTGTAGGGTGACATTAGATGTCACATAGAACACGAGACATGTTGTAGTATAAGGTGGAGATTGTTGGGGTTATACTGAAAAGTATGCTTTTTATTTTGTATAACCAAACTGAATTTTTTATTTATTTACTAAAATAAATTATTAATCACATGTTGCATTAAATATGAATGAATGTTATATATATATTTACTGCATACCTGTTCAATAAGTAAGTACGTGTTACGTTACAGTTAATTTGGTGATACCAGATCGCAGAAGATCAAATTAACAGTTCCTCGTGACTAAGTACAAATTCACAACCCAGATGGAAATGAATAACCCATCATGAAAGGTTGAAGTGTAAGGCTCAGATTGTCTTGTCTTGACCAAGAGATTATACTAGTGCATTATGATGCGCTGAATAGGACCTACAGGAGGATAAATTCTTCGGTACTGAATATACAAGAATTAGACCACAGTGGTTCGTTATTTCTTAATCTTCGTCCCTTAAATAGGATTGTGTGAAATTAATAACTATTGCTTTGTCTTATGATGGGAAGAGAATCAATGCGATTTGATACCTTGTATCTTGGGCAATATTATTGATTACATGATGATCGCTAAGATTTAATACGGAGAATCGCGTGCAAGTACGGCTTGCTTGATTTGTCCCCTTGGTGGGATCATAATCTTTATCATACCAAATCTTACAAGTGGAAATTTATTTCCGGTATGGATAATAATGTTGAGCTGTCTTTACTCCAAGGACAAAGATGTTAATTAATATAAAGTCTGTTCAGTGGCTTAATTAATTATTGGACTAAGATAATCTTAAACGCGGAAAATAATGATCGGGAGCCATATTATTGTGAAGTCGTAATGTGGGTTAAGATGGATAGTTCAATATTAATTTTATAGTGGAGTAAATTAATATTAATGGGCTTGAATAATATTTTGGCTAAATATTAAAGCTTCATAGCCCATTGGAGGTCCAATCTTAATTCTCCTAAAGGCCCCTCAAATAGCCCAAAAATAAAGTCCAATTAAAAACAAGGATAAGAAAATATTTTGCCTAATATTTCTTAGTTTTTTTCGAAAATTTGTAGGAAAAAGCAAGAAAATATTTTCTTGATTTTCTTGTAGATATTTTGTGGAAAGAGATAAGTATTCTTGGAATACATAATTATCCCATAAATTCAAGAAGTCAAATCTTGATTCTTATTGCCTTGTTATTTTCGAAAATTTAGGGAAAATGGGAAGAGAGATTTTTATGGAAAAATTTAATTAAGGAGAAATAATATAGGAGACCAAGAAAAAGATTTTCTTCCTTATTTTTCTCCTCAAAAAATTGTCCCCCCCTTGTCCTATATATAGGGGATAAATCCTTCATTCCCAAGTACAATTCCATGTGTTGGAAATATTAGAAATCCACAAAGGTGGTGGCAAAATATTTTATTTTTTCTCTTGTTAAAATCGTTCGTGTGAATCCTCCCACCGGATTACGTTCGTGGACGTGGGACATATTTGAGAAGGCACTTTGGGTTGATCCAACGTCTCAACGGTTGTCTCTAAAAGAGGTATGTAATCTCGCATGCTTAGGATTTACGTGAATTATGTGTACACATGTTGTTTATTTGCTTATTAATTATTATGTTGAATTGATTTAGGATTAATTCATGTTAGTAATTAATTAATTAATTTAAATATGTATTTAAATTCAGCTCGAATAGATCCGGGCACCCCTAATTTCCCAACAGAACCCCTTTCGCAGAAAAGGGTTTGTTGATCATGTTGCCCTTAAGACAGGATTCACAGTTTCCATAAGACTCAAAGTCGAATGGGGCTATGTAGTCCAACTCTCTTAGCCTTGCGATTCTTTTCTCATTTGCATGACCAAGTCTACAGTGCCATTAGTAAGTCGGGTTTTCATGATTACTAAGTTTGAGTATTTTATTTTGTACATTAAGAATGTTATGTCCACAATGCAACAAATATAAACCATTAGATAAAGGAGCATTTCCATACACATCACCATTAAGCGAAAAATAACAATTATTATTTGCAAAATGGAAGGAAAAACCTTCAATATCCAACATCAGAATAGAAATAATGTTGCGGGTAATAGAGGGAACAAAATAACAATTATTCAGTTCAAGTCTAAAACCAGAGGGTAAATCTAAAACGTAAACGCCAACACGTTCAGCAGCAACTCTTGCTCCATTCCCAACGTGTAAAGCGACTTCACCCGGACTAACTGCCCTGCTATCCTTGAGACCCTGCACATTTGTACAAATGTGTGAGCCACAACTGGTATCTAATACCCAACAGTTAGTATCATTTGTGGACATGTTTATCTCAATAACAAACATACCTGTTCCAGTGGCTGAGACACCTTGTGTCTTCTTTTAAGCTGCTAGAACCTTGCAATCCTTCTTCCAATGCCCCTTCTGCTTGCAGTGGAGGCATACATCCTTATCCACCCTCTCCTTCTTTTGAATTCCACCTTTGGGCTTAAGGAAGCTTGGCTTGGAGCCTTTCTTTGCCTTACCCCTTCACTTCTTCTTTCCTTTCAAAGCAGAAGAAGTAGAGGAACTCACCATGAGCACAGACTTTTCCTTAGCAGTGGAAGACTCAAGGGTCTTTAGCATGTTATGCAGCTCGGGCATAGTCGATTCCGTCTTATTCATATTAAAGTTTACTACGAAACTCGAATATGAATCGGGAAGTGACTGAAGAATGGCATAAACAACAACATTGGTCTTGAGCTCAATGCCCAGGCGACCAAGTTTCTCGATTAGCCCAATCATCTTTAACACATGAGGAGAAAACCTTCCCTCCCCCAGACAATCGGCATCTAAACAGATCTCTCATCACTTCATAAATCTTGGAACGAGATTCAGAATCAAAGAGATCCTTTTGATGCTTAATCATCTCGAAGGGAAGCATCTTCTCATGCTGTCTTTGCAATTTGGGAGTCATCCCGAGTAGCATAACACACTGAGCCTGGGAAGCATCCTCTTGATGCTTCTTCTGAGCTACGACGTCAAACGCCTCAGCCTCTTGAGTACCAGCCTCCATGATAGCAGGGATTGGCATGTCCAACACGTACTCAATCTTTTCTTACCTGAGCACCAAACGAACGTTTCGGTGCCAGTCGAGAAAGTTTGGTCCAGCCAATTTGTTCGTTTCCAAAATGCTTCTCAATGACAAATTATTCATTTCAACAATCCTAGAGAAATAAAATAAAACGGGAAATTAAAACACATAATTCCTATGATCAATATTCAGCAATCAAAATAAATATGGCCTTTAAATTTATTTTGTTTCCATTATTTTCACATACTTAACGACCTCATCGGAAAAGTACGAATTTATATCTAATATAAATCATAATGGACTAGGATCCACATTACTACCACCATAATCCCAGCGAGGGCTGATCATTACAATAGCATAATTGGTAGGTCTCCTGTTGGGAAATTTGTATTAAGTTTTGATGGAAGTTCCAAAACAGGTTGTAATAGGATCAGTCAGGCCTGTTAGCTGACTGATGATTTAGAATTAGGATAAGATGGCCAGCTGAAATGTATAGACAGCTGATGTATAAGATAGGTCACATATTGAGGGGGAACTCAATATGTATAGGTCAGGTCAGAAGACCAGACGAGTCAGAAGACAAGTATAAGTCAGAAGACCAGACAAATCAGAAGACAAGACGAGTCACAAGATAAGTATAAGTCAGAAGACCAGACAAGTCAGAAAACAAGACAAGGTCAGAAGATCAGACGATCACATAGTCAGATGATCAGGTGAAGACATGAAGCTCAAGTTTAAAAGACCTGAAGATCAGATGACTATCAGAAGATCAAGACCAGAAGACCTACATCAGCCGAGTTTGCTAGTTGAGCTAAGACAACTGGCACCAGAAGACTCTATCAGGTAGACTGATCAGTTTTATCTGATCAGGTCAGCTCACACTAGATGTCAACTGATGTTACACCAGTCATACGTTGTTGATCTGAACAAGAAGAATGTCAACTTTAGTTGGTAGAACAAACACTGAAAAGTGTACTTGTTAACCGATGAGAACAAGACATGTATGTACGGAGCTGACAATGTGGGATTCGGCGCTGCATAGTCAAACGACTATAAAGGACACTATTCACGCTTTCGGCCATGCCGTTCCTGAAGCACGTCACATCAATCCTGCAAACCTACTAAATATAGCCGGAAATTCAAATTGCTCTCCAACGGCTCTTTGATTTCGAGGTCTATAAATATGAGATTGCTCTTCATAGTGAAGACACGGAAATTATCAAGAAGTTCATACTATAGCAAAATTTCCGCACGAAGAACACAAATTTGAAGAATATTTCTAAGTGTTCATCCCATTGTTCTTAGCACAGAAATCTCATCCTCTAGCTTTAGGCTATACAAACACTAGGATAGATTTCCAGTTGGAACCACAACAAATCTTTACCCAAACCCAAAAGTTAGGTTAAGTTTGTTTTGCAAGATTTCAGACTAAGGTTTCTAGTTCTGATTTCTGGGATCGTTGAGTGAGAACTCTATAAATATATGTTGGTTGTAATGTGTTGGACTAACATAATAAACTAAGTCCAGTTGGTTAAGTTGGCGCCCCTTGTGATAGGGAAGAGTGGACGTAGGACTGGTTGTCCGAACCACTATAAATCTTATGTGCATTTATCTGCTCTTAACTGCTTTACACTATCGCACACGACTTTGCTTAAATCGCATACATATTCTGAGTTAGGATCAGGTTGCATCAAGCAATTGATCTGATCAGTTTGACTCTTTGGTCAGCTGATTGAAAATAGGCTTCAGAATCTGTTTTGATAAAACAGGTTTTTCACACGGGTATAAACTAGCTTCCTCACATCAGTTAAACTGATAGACACCGAACTGATTTGCCAACAGGCTATCAGTAAGTTGGATATAAGTCCAAACTGATTCACTCGTACTCTGATCATGAAACCTGCTATCACACCTGATCTGCACGAAAAAGTTTTTCAGAAGTCTATTCACCCCTCCCCTCTAGACTTCTGCCCTCATGAAACCCATCCGGGACCTACAAGTGGTATCAGAGCAGTGGTTCTACGGACCACTGGCTTTGAATATCATCGGTTCTTGAGGAAGAACCTTTGTGGTCATTTGAACAGATCTTGAAAAACCATTTTTAAACTTCATCTGTTTTCAAAAACCCACTCAGCATGGATAATACATCCTGTATGTATCATGATCTGCCAAAGTTTTCTATTGATGAGTATGCAGATTGGACCATAGTCATGAGCAACCATCTGGGAGCCATCAGCAGCAGAATGATGGAAGTTCTTGAACAAGGACCCATCATTATCTACCACAACAACCCAGCTGAAGGTGGTGATCCAGATTTTCCAGTTGGTGCTCGGATCAGAAAGAGTCCATCTCTGATGGATGCTGAAGAAAGGAAGCTGTCAACTCTGGATACGGTTGCGAGACTTATCATCATGAAGACGATGGATAAGATCACAAAAGAGAAGATCAAATATCTCAAGACAGCCAAACAGATGTGGGATACACTTGCTGAGATGTGCGAAGGAAATGATTTGATTAAAGACAGCAGATTGCAAGCTGAACTGGTGAAGTTTGAGAAACTTAAGATGCTGCCAAATGAAACCATAAATCAGCTCGATGGAAGAATCACCATGTCTGTGAACAAGCTACGAGAACTAGGACGAGAAATGTTAGACAAAGACATTAACTACAAGATCTTGAGATCTCTGACAAAGAAGTGGGATATGAAAGTTACAGTGATAAAGGATTGTCAAGATATTGCGAAGATGAAGCCAAGCAACCTGTTTCTGAGTTTTAAAGCCCATGAGTTTGATCTGATCGAAAGAGGGCAAGAAGAAGATGATGAGTCGCCTGCCGAAGCCACACCTGCCACATCAAAAGCTGTTGCATTCAAAGCAACCGACAGCAACTCAAAGTGCACTGAACCAGTTGGAAATATTATAAGTCAGACGGAACAAATTGCCTTGCTGACCAGAAAGCTTGAAAAATCCAACATTCAACTTGGTAAATATCGAAGATTCTACAGAGATTATCAGAACAGCAGAGGAAGAGATAGGAGGCCAACTGGCAGATCATAAGAAAGAACCAGATTTGATGACTGAAGAGATGATCATAGGGAGGATCGCAGAGAAGATAAGAAAAGAGATGATCGATCTAACGAAAGGAGAGACAACAGATCAGAAAGAAAAAATTCAGATTACTGGCAAACAGGAAAGTCACCTGACAGATTCTACAAACGAAATAACTCACCTGGTAGAAGAAGTTCCGCGGAATGTGGAGCGTGTGTCAACTGTCAGAAATCAGGTCATTATAGTGCAGATTGCCCGGACCTGACACCGAAAGAAAGAGAAGACAAGCGGAACAGAAGAGAGCAACGATATAGAGACAGGAAAGCCATGGTTGCTGATACATCTGGGATTGATGGTTCTTATCTGCCTTCAGAGGATTCAGGTTACTCATCTGTAGAAGACTTCTGCCTTGTTATAGCCGGAATATATGTCGGCGTATGAACAATCACTCACACAGAACTCAATGAACACAAAGATAAACAAAGAGAGATTTGGTGACCCGGTTCGCCAAATATGACTACGTCCGGGGGCAATACCAAGTCAGGAATTATATTAATATTTCTGCCTAAGAACTAAATTTTTTTCTCTTCAATGAGTAATACAATGTGTATTTATAGGCTACAAGTAGGTTAGTTCTCTTCATGGGCCTAGATCAGGTTTTCTCCTTGCCAGATAACAAACTCCCTTTATCGGCGCCAGTCTTGTCCACAGCTGGACTTTCCCTTGTTACGCCCCGAATATCTGCCCGCTTAGGTATCACGAGATCTCATGCCATATTCTATCCAGTCTTCCGCGGGGAAGTCGTTGGGTAGGGGCAACCAGGCTGGGATTGTTGCCCCAGGGGGTTCGCTATAACTTGGTCGCCGCATCTGGTGGTCGCCCTGGAGTGGTCGCCTCGTCGTGGCCACAACAATTGCCCCCCCAGGTTGCCAGCGGAATGGTCGCTGGTCTACCTGAACCGTACCTTGCGGTACCTAGGGCTACGTCCATGTGTGGGCTTGGGTCAGTCCAACTGTTGCCTCGAGAAGGTACACGATGACGTAACCCCAGCAGGTAATGATGGCGCGTGACCGCCATGCACCCGTTATTTTTGCGATTTCGCGAATCTGACCCCATTTTTGAAAAACTTATTTGCATTCGAGCCCCCGCATTCCTCTTATAAATCAAACACTCTCATTCCCGTTGCAGACTTTCGTCCTCCTCGAGTAAATTCTGGCTAACTGCTTCCCGCTCCTTTCGTGTGATCTTTCCTTGGTAAGTGTGTTGTCTCTCTTCTTCTCTTTCTTGCTCAAAATGTCTACGCCTCCGCGCGGCCATTTGGTTCGGTTGGAAACACAGCGCGCTTTCACTGCATCAATAGAATCGGATTCCCCGGTGAGGGAGGTTGTTTTGACAGGCGACTCGAGCGGCATGGCCCATCCTAGCGGCGCGGGGTCTTCTCGTCCCGCCCAGGGGAATTCCCCAATTAACTTGGATGTATTCGGCCTTCTAGAGGACCTTGAAGTCCTTACGCCGGAGAAGGAAATGGGGAACCCTCGGGGCCATCTGGAGGAGCTGGAAACCTCTGCTCGACGTGACCAGGAACACCCCAATTTCTTCAATTATCGGTCCTATCGGGCTGGGTCCCACCACGGCCGACCGCTTCATTTCTCGATTCGTGTGGCATCCAGGTCTCGGTTCTTTATAAATGATAAGAAGTTCCGTTCCACTATGTCGGAGGCCGACCTGGACAAAGCTCACCGTCGATATGAGACTCCGAGAGATGTGTTTTTCTATCGTCTGGACGATTCCGAGAGGGCCGACCAGCCCCCAGAGGGTATGATCGCCATCCATGAAGCAACCATGGATGCGGGTCTTCGCTTCCCGCTACATCCTGCGATCTCTCACCTCTTGGCCGCTTGGCATCTCGCCCCTGCGCAGATAACGCCGAATGGATGGAGCTAGCTGTTGGCGACCTTGACGGTGCTTGGCCAGGCTGGTCTCTACCGTCTGCCCACTCCCATGGAAATGAACTACTTCTGGTCGCTGGTCGCCCAGCATGGCAAGGAGGGCCACTATGCCCTGAAGAACCGTACTGGTCGGCGGATTGTGTGGAGGATTGTAAATAAAATCAAGAACTGGCATCCTCAATGGTGGTTCGTGGGGGGGGGGGCATGGCAGAGTGCCTCCCCGGGCTCCATTTTGGAGATTCCCATCCCCACCGATTTCCAAGAGTGGACCCCTCGTAAGGCCCCTTCCTGAGGTGACATTGGGCATCTCCTGTACTGATCTAATTTTCTTTATCCCTTTTGCAGGTTTGCTTGTTGCCGACAAGAGTCAGCTGAACTGGGACTTCGAGACTACTCGCCGGGCCGCCTTTGATTACCCCTGGGAGCTACGTCACGTCGAGCTTTTTAACTCTCCCTCTGAGAGATTGTGGGGGGGTTTACAGACGTACCCTCGTGAGACCGGCCGCCTTCGTGAGTATTTCCCTTCTACAAAATAGCCGGCTTTACTTCGGATGTCACTAATTCTGACTTCATCGTTTTGTTTCCCTTCCAGCTTCCTCCGTGCCCGTACAGGCGACCGCTCCTTCAGCCGAATAGATGTCTTCACGCCAAAACCCCGCACTCAATTTCTCCCGAACCGGGTCTGTAGTGCGGCCCGCCCTTTTGTCCCGCAAGGGCGCATTCGAGGCGGGCGGATCTTCCCGGGGCGACCGCTCCAAAGAAAAAAGAAAGGCTAAGGAGGGGCGTGAAAGTGCTCACCTGCCCCGCTAAGACACCTCCCCCACTCGCAAACGTGGTCGCACTGGCGACCATCCCTGGAGGAGTAATGCAGGGGAGCGGGTGTCACTCCTGACTACCCGTCCCCCTCCGTTGACGTCGATGCCGCCCCCACCGCCTGGTCATCAGTTTTTGGGCGACCGTACCTTCGTGGGGTTCGATGTGGATCTCTCCGGGGTGTAAGTCTCGCCCCCTTTTTGCTTTCGTAGCATTGCCTCGGTACTTATACTAACCAATGATATGACCTTTCAGGTTCGTCAATTTCCCACCGCCCGTGGCCGACTACCTTCGCTCGAAGATGCCCCCGATCATCGGTATCGCGTCTGACTGGCCACGATACATTCGCCATTCCGTGCGGGATGTACCCAGGTGTTGGTCGATGGACGACAATCACGCCGCCTCCTCTAACAGCAAGGAGAACAATCTTTATACCGCCTTGATCTACTCTCAAAAGGTGGCCACGTTTCTTAAACGGGTGGTCGAGCAGAACGATCAAGATCTGGAGACCTCCTGTTTGGCTCTAGACGAGCAGAAGAAGAAGCTGAATGAGGCGATCGTGGCCATGTCCCAAATGGAGGCCGACTTGAAGGCTGCGCAGGAGCGGTCGGTTGAGTTGGCTTTGCAAGTGGCGGAGGTGAACACAAAATGTCGTACTGAGGTCGATTCCCACGGCCTTAAGCAGGTGATGCTCAGGGGCCAAGTCGACGAGCTCACCCGGTAGCTGGCTGAGTCCTATGCCTTAGCGGTGGACTATGAGGCCAAGGTTGGGGAGCTCGAGCTCCAGATTGCAAAAGATGCTTCCCTCCGGGCTGTCGATGACGCCGCGCTGGGGATCTTCTCCTACATCAGCACTTATGCTGATGTCCTCCAGGCCATCTTCCATCGCGACCCCTCTGCCGACCACTCCGTGCTTGTGGAAAACTTCAAAGCCTTTGTTGCTGAATGTCCCCCGGAGGTCGACGTGGTCCTCCCCGTGGCGGATTTGGCCGATTTTGGCATAGACCTGTCCTTTCTGGCCCCGGAGAGTCGGTTGGTGAGGCCGGGCGGGGGTTCTAACCACGAGGGGTCTCCTGAGGAGGCGCAAGTTGGCCCTGATGTGTCGCCCATGCCCCCAGCGGAGGCGGTTGGAGGTGACGATGCAGTGGTGGCCGATCCCGGCGGTGAGGCGGGCGATCAAGCGATGGTGGATAGGTCGGGGGAAAATGCTTAGGGCCCCCTTTTCTTTTTATGATCGATCTATGTATTTTTCTCTCTCTTTTTTTCCCTTTTAGTTTGTTCGGCCCTCCGGGGTCTTTCCATGTAATCGGCCTTAGTGCCAAGAACATCTTTATTTTAATGAAGGGTTTTTATCGTCTGCATTTGATACTCCCCGTATTTATGTATTTGTTGCCTCTACATTTCTTAGCAAGTTGGTCTTTGCGAGCTCATACACCAGCGGCTATGAATTCTTGCCTATGTTCTGATCGTCTTATCATATGCGATGTAATCGAACTATGTTTTAAACGTCTTATCTTATGCGGCATGACTAAACTTTGGCTTAGCTGTGTTACAGTGCTATCTCTCGAAAAACTTGCGAGGCAAAACCAAAAATAGAATCCAAAAATATCTTATTATAAACTGTTGAAAACTACCGAGCTATTACAGAATTTGGATAGTCAAGCTAAAAGGTAGGCTCTTAGTTGGCCCTTACTAATAGTACTTCTTTAGGTGGGCTGCATTCCACGGATATTGTGACGGTGTGTCGTCCGGGTCTTCGATCTCGTATGCCCCATTTCCTAAGCATTTGGATATTCTGAACGGGCCCTCCCAGGTGGGGCCAAAAGTCCCTTTGGGTACCCCGAGTACCTATTTTAGGACGAGATCACCTTTTTTGAACTGTCGGAGCTTGACCTTTGAGTTATAGTATTTTTCTGATTGTCGTTTATAATAGGCGTTTCTCAGGTTGGCCTCCATCATTTTTTCTTCCAGTAGGTCCAAACTAGTTGTCATAGCCATGTCGTTGCTGCTCGAGGCTTCGTTGCTTGTTCGGTGGCTTGGTACGGCAATTTCCGCTGGGATTACTGCCTCTGCTCCGAATGCGAGGGAGTAAGGTGTTTCTCCCGTGGAAGTTCTGCAAGTTTTCCTGTACGACCACAATGGCTCGGGCAGTTCACTTGCCCATTTGCCCTTCCCCCCTTCAAGTCGCGCTTTCAGCGTGTGTTTGATAATTTTGTTGATCGCTTCGACTTGCCCATTGGATTGGGGGTGGTAAGGGGTGGAGAAAAGCTTTGCTATCTTCCATTTCCCGAAGAATGCGTCGACCTTGAGCCCGTCAAACTGCTTTCCATTATCGGATACGATTACTTGTGGGAGACCGAAGTGACAGATGATGTTTTTCCATATGAACTTTATCACGCTGTCCTGGTCGATCTTAGCTAGGGCCTCGGCTTCTGCCCACTTTGTGAAGTAATCAACCGCAATGAGGGCAAAATGTACGGTCCCTGGGGCAGTGGGTAGGGGCCCAATGATGTCGATTCCCCATTTTGCGAACGGCCATGGGCTCAGGATGCTCCTTAATTCTTCTGGGGACACCTTGATTGAGGGGGCAAAGATTTGGCAGCGGTGACACACCCTCGCGTATTCGAGGGCGTCCCTTCTTAAAGTCGGCCAGAAGTATCCCTATTGGATGGTTTTATGGGCCAAAGATTGGCCTCCCGCGTGATTTCCGCAAGTACCCTCGTGGATTTCCTTCAAGATGGTTTGCCCCTCCATCTTTGTTACACATTTGAGTAAGGGGATGCTGAAGCCTCGCTTGTATAAATAATTATCGACCATCACATACCTCGCCGCTCTCATCTGCACTAGCCGGGTATTGAACTTGCTGTCAGGTAAGACCCCTGTTCTCAGAAATTTGATTATCGGAATCCTCCAGTCCTCGTGGTCGATATCCATTGGGTCTGTACTGGCGACCAGCGGATTCATAGTGGACGGGAAAGTTAGCTTTGTGATGGAGACATCTTTCATGTCCATCGGTCCTTCTGACGTTGCCAACCTGGACAAGACGTCTGCTTGGGAGTTTGCATTCCTTGGTACCAGTTCTACATAGACTTGATTGAACTTTTCGAGCAGGACGCGGACGACTTCCTAATAGGCGGTCATCCGATCGCATCGGGCCTCATACTCCCCCGATACTTGACATGCGACCAATTGCGAGTCCGTATGTATCTTTAGTCTTTTAACTCCCATTGCCATTGCCATCTCCAATTAAAGCTTCGTACTCGGCCTCATTATTAGTGGCCTGGAAGACGAACACGATGGTCATCTGGAAGGAATGTCCATCCGGGCTAGTCAGGACTATGCCCGCCCTGGCTTGGGTTTGGGTGGCTGACCCATCCACATAGAGTTCCCATGGTGGGCCTGTCGATGCTTTTTGCATGGTTGTCGGGATGGTGAGCTCCACAATGAAATCCGCTAAAGCCTGTGCCTTGATGGCCGTTCGCGGGGCGTATGTGACCCCGAACTGCCCGTTCTCGATTGCCCATTTCATGCAGTGACCAGCTATGTCGGGGCATTGTAGTGTGTTTCTTAAAGGTAGTGAGGTCAACACCTCCACCTGATGGTCGAAAAAATATGGTCGTAATTTTCTCACGCTCATTACTAGAGCGTATGCGAGCTTCTCTAGCGGCGGATACCTTTGCTCGGCTTCGTTCAATTCCTAGCTTACGTAATAGATTGGTAAGCAGTCCTATCCCTCTATCCAAACCAGGACCGAGCTTAGGGCTGTTTCAGATGCGGCTAAATAGAGGAAGAGCTTCTCCTTGGGGGCCGGCTTGGCCAATGTTTTAGGGTCAGCGAGGTATTTCTTGATCCCGTCTAAGGCTGCCTGGGCCTCTTCTGTCCACTGGAAATCATTTTTAGATCTCTTGAGTATGTCGAAGAAAGGTTTGCACCTATCTCCCATGCGCGAGATGAATCTACTGAGAGCTGCTAGGCTTCCCGCGAGCCTCTGGACCTCCTTTGGGTTTCGGGGGCTACCCATATCCAGTATTGCCCTGATCTTTTAGGGGTTAGCCTCTATCCCCCGTTTGCTGACCAAGTGGCCGAGGAACCTGCCTGACTCCACCCCGAAGTTGCACTTCTTTGGATTCAGTTTCATGTTGTATTTCCTCAATATGGTGAATGCTCTGGCGAGGTCGCCAAGGTGGTCTTCCTTCTTCAGACTTTTGACGACTATGTCATCTATGTACACCTCCATGGATTTTCCGATTTCCTCTGCAAACATTCGGTTTACCAAGTGCTGGTATGTTGCCCTGGTATTTTTGAGGCCGAAGGGCATTCTCTTCCAGTAGTATACATTATTCTCGGTGAGGAAAGAGGTATGTTGTTGGTCATCCTTGTATATGGATATTTGATGGTACCCTGCAAATGCATCCATAAAGGACATTATCTCGTGTCCGGCTGTGTTGTCGATCAGATGGTCGATATGAGACATAGGAAAAAAATCTTTGGGGCACGCCTCGTTCAGATCTGTGAAGTCGATGCATAGCCTCCATGCCCCGTTGGCTTTCATGACCACGATGGCATTGGAGACCCACTGGGGTTGGTCGGCTTGCATGATTAATTTGTTGTCGAGCAGCTTCACTTCTTCGGCCAGTGCGGCATATTTTTCTGGCCCGAACTTTCTCCTTTTTCGCGCGACTGGTTTCCTATTGGGGTCGATGTTAAGCCGGTGGCAGGCGACCTTGGGGTCGATTCCTACCACGTCCCTATGGGACCAGGCGAACATGTCCAAATTTTCTTTGAGGAAATTGACCAGCTGCCTTCTCAGTTCAGTGCAGATTTTAGAGCCGATTATAACTTCCAGGTCCTGTCGGATTGGGTCCACGTTGACCCTTTCAAGTTCCTCGTCTGGTGTCGCGCAATTTTGATCTTTCCTGGGGTAATCGATTGCACCTTGGATGATGAACTCACTTGGCTCGGGTCCAAGTCTTGGATCGAAATCCTCAATTATTTGTTCATTTTGGTCGATTTCCATTGGATCAGTTATGTTAGTTAGGTCTTTTGTGATTTTTTGTATGCTATAATTTAAATGGGGCCGGATATAAATAGAACATTCTCTTGCATCCAACTAATCGCCCTTAACGGTGCCAACCACCCCATCTAAAGTAGGGAATTTTACACATAAATAATAAGTGGAGGACGCAACCTCGAATTCATGTTGGAAAGGCCTGCCGAGGAACCCGTTGAAGTTCGACGGAAGGTCTATTACAAGGAAATCACAAAGTTTGGTGGCCCTAATGGCCTTGTCTACTGAGGAAATTAGTTCTACCGCCAAGCGTATGATCCCGAGTGGCCTCACGGTTGCATCACAGAATCCTTTCACCAGGTGCTCGCTCGACTCGAGGTAGCTGTGGTAATCGCCGAGCTCGTCAAAAGTCCTTTTGAATAGTATGTTGCAAAACGCCCCGCTATCTACGAGTAGTCACTTAACCATTACTCCCATGATCCTTTCCGATATGACCATGGGGTCGGAGTTCGGATAAACGACTCCCATCTTGTCCTGTTCGCCAAATTGGATTTGATTGTTCTCTTGTGCGGTCAAGTTAACGGGCAGACATGACTTTACTCCACTGATCATTTCTCTCCGCTCAGCCTTCTAACGTCTTTTTGATAGCGACGTTGATGCGGACAGGCTGCCCACTGTCCCGAGGGGCGACAAGGTGTGAATGACTCTTTCCCCGCCGTGCTCCGGCATGGGGGGCGCTTGTCGGCCATTCCTCCACCCCCCTTATTTTCCGTTGTCCTCGGGTAGGGGTGGCGCAGCGTCGTGAGCTTGTTTAACTTTGTGTTGAGGTCGCCTGATGTGCTCGTCCAGCATCCCGTCTTCATAGAGTTTCCAGAGCTACCTCAGGAGGTTGCGACACTCGCTAGTGTTGTGGCCGACTGCCTCATGGTAGTAGCAATACTTCCCCGGGCTCTGCCTGCTGTCACTTTTTCTGATCGGGCGAGGATCGCCGAGTAGTCTCTTATCCTTGATCTGAGTGAATATGTATCAAGGGGAGACACCGAAAGCCTCTATTAGTTTGACCGCCACCGATTCATCAAATGACATAAAATTGCCTGGGGTCTTATATTGTCCCAGCTTCTTGCCTGCTTTTGGTGGTATGGACTTTCTTTCCTCTCCCATTCTGGCCGCCAGTAGTTCCATAGTGTTGACGATGTCGCTTGCGCGGGTCCTGAACTCAGTGTAAGTCACCGGATAGTTGGCGATAGCGTTTCGCCACAATTTCGTACCCTTTTTTAGCCCGGCGATTGCCCCTAATAGCTTGGCTTCATTGCCCACCAGTTTGCCGTCCAGGATGAGCCAGTCAAACCTTTCGAGGTACGCCCTATCCATCTCGTCACTACCTTGCTCAATGTTCGCCAGCCGCTATTTTCCCGCGGGCCTGGGGGCCATGGCCGCGAAGTGTTCCATGAAGAGCTGGATTAGTTGCTTGAAGGAGTTGATGGATTGAGGGGCGATGGATGTGTACCACTTATGCGCGTGCTCCGTCAGGGTGAGGGGGAACAATCAGCATATGGTCGCATCAGATTCCCCTACGGATGTCATGTATGAATTACACTTGGCGAGGTACGTCCTTGGATCAGAATCCCCCCCATACCGATCGACAGAAGCGGTGTTGATCTTGGCCTGAGTGGGGGCGGCGGCTACGGCTACCCAGAGTGGTGACACCGAAATTGCCAAGTTGGCCCCCTATCCGCCTGGGGCCGGCTGGTTGTCCATTCTCTCCTGGAGGGCTCTGACAGTCTGCCTCAGGGCGGTGAGCTCAGCTTCGTGCTGGGCCACTCGAGCATGCTCAGCACGATGGTCGCTGGAGCTGAGCCGGCTTAACGCAGAGATGCGTGGTTCATTCCTGTATTTCTTTTGTTGGTCGCCTGCTTCGAACACGACCATCTGATGGGAACCGACCTCATCTTCTATGAGGGCGCGCTTATTCTGTGCCCAGTGCCTACCCAGGCGATCAAAGACTGAGTTCGGTGCCTGGTTATCTCCTAATTGGTGAAAAATTGAGACTTCTCGCCCATCTGTACGACAAACTTTGTTCATCGCTCCTTTCTAGGGAGGGTTGGCCTTTGCGGCCGAGACGGCCCGATTAAGGTCGAGCAGTCCTCCTAGTTGGACTTTATCCCTGGTGTTCCCTTCGGGGCTGGCGGCTTTGACGATAGGCTGCTGGTCATTGCCCTCGCCAAAGTCCAGGTTACGCTTGCGTAGATAGATCTAGGCGTTCTTCATCTCTTCGGGAGTCTTGAACACTTGAGCCCAGTTTTGCTCATCAGCAGTCTGCTCCTATAGGGGCCTTGATTCGGAGGATAGGGACGCCTCCGCCCTGTCACGTGGATCGGTTTTGAGGCCGGTCATTGGGATATCATTTTGCTCCATTGCTCCTCGTGAGTTCTTTATTTTTTCGTGGAACTGGTTGCGTTAGTTTCCCACAGACGGCTCCAAATTGTTATAGCCAGAATATATGTCGGCGTATGAACAATCACTCACACAGAACTCAATGAACACAAAGACAGACAAAGAGAGATTTGGTGACCCGGTTCGCCAAATATGACTACGTCCAGGGGCAATATTAAGCCAGGAATTATATTAATATTTTTGCCTAAAGACTAAATTTTTTTCCCTTCAATGAGTAATACAACGTGTATTTATAGGCTACAAGTAGGTTAGTTCTCTTCATGGGTCGGATGATCTCGGCCCTCTAGGTTTTCTCCTTGCCAGATAACAAACTCCTTTTTTATCGGCGTCAGTCTCGTCCACAGCTGTACTTTCCCTTGTTACGCCCCAAATATCCGCCCGCTTAGGTATCATGGGATCTCATGCCATATTATATCCCGTCTTCCGCGGGGAAGTCATTGGGTAGGGGCGATCAGGCTCGGATGGTCGCCCCAGGGGGTTCGCTCTAACTTGGTCGCCGCATCTGGTGGTCGCCCTGGAGTGGTCGCCTCGTCGTGGCGCGGCCACAACATGCCTGATGAGCAATGCTGATGATTTCTACAACTACGATGATCTGATGTTCTCTTCTGATGATGAAATCTGTCTTATGGCTAAGGAAGAAGACCAATCTGAGGTATCTTCTAAACCTTCCGTGTTTTCTGTTTCCACACCAGTTGTGCTGAGCACACCTGCTGGAGAGATTGACCTGCAGCTCTACAGTGAGCAATTGCTTGATGATCTCTCTAATGCAGTAGACATTTATACCATAGTGGAAGCTGAGAACGACAAGCTAAGGATAGAGAATATTCAGCTTGTTAAATAAAATGATATCAGAAAAGCTGCTGAACTGAAATCAGCTAAAACTGTTTAGAAGATGACTGCAGAGCTGGAAGTTCTGAATGTCAGTTCTTCTGATCAGGATAAACTGATTAAGGAACAGCTAGCTATTAACAAATAGCAAGCTGATGATCTCAAAATCCTTCAAGCTAAGTTTGATGAACTCTTCCGACTGCATGAGAGTCTAAAAACAACTGAGGATAGTTTGCTTAAGAAAATAGAGGTTTTCACGAAATCTTCTAAGACCGTTCAAGATCTGAACAACTATTTTCGTACGTCAACTAATAAGAAGGGAATTGGGTATGAAAACCCTTCTACATCCTCAAAAGTCCCGTCTGGTTCACTTCATAAAAGTGTAATCAAACGAGTTTCTGATCAAAATACACATAAAGCAAAATCTGTATCAGATAAGGGAAAGAGGCCTATTGAACAAGTAAGGCAAGTGTCTGATCAGAAAGGGAACAGAAATGGACCCCAACTGATCAAGCATCAGCCGAGGAATCAATAGAAGAATCATGTTCTTCTGAAGAGACCTCAACCTGATCAGCGGATTAGGAATCAGAAAAGACAACCTCTCAAAGGGAAATCTGATCTGAAACCTAATCAGGTCCAGCTGCCTAACAAGCAAGCTAAAGGTAAACTGCTAAGACCATCTATGCCAAAAAAATATGAATCTTTTAATGGTAGCAGTCGTACCTACCCTTACAATCAGAAACCTAGGGTTGCTGAGCCTGAGCCCTACTGGAATAAAAGAAGACAGATATCAATGAAAATGCCCAAGTCATCTGAGTCATCCAAGTCTCACACTCATGATCATACTAACCAGATTGCATATGAAGAGACATATGATTATGTAGATGTTTATGGGAGACAAATCGGGCCCTCTGTTTTCAACAAAGGTGCCAGATATGTTTGGATCCCGAAAGGTACTTCTAATCCCCCAGGACCCGATTCTACTGGGGTACCTAAAGCCTGAATTGATTGCAGATTTGTGTGGGTTTGGCCAATAAAGGAGGTGTACAAACAACTATCTGGTACATCGATAGTGGATGCTCAAGGAATATGACAGGAAGCAAACATCTCCTTAGCTCTTACACAGAACAAGAAGGCCCACGTGTACTCTTTGGTGATGATAACTTTGGTTTTACAAGAGGATTCAGAACCTTAGAGAATGATGATGTACAGGTTACAAGAGTCTCGTATGTCGAAGGCTTAAAGCACAACCTGTTATCAGTTTCACAATTCTGCGACAACGGATTCAGTGTTGAGTTCTCGACTGATCAGTGCACTATCAAGAATCGAGCTACTCAACAGATTTTTTTAACTGGTTCTAGAAAGGAACGATATATACAGCAGATTGGAACAGTTTTCCAAGAAATGCATGTCTGATTCTTAAGAGTTCCAAAAGCAGTAGTTGGCTCTGGCATAAGAGAATGAGTCATCTGAACTTTAAAACTCTTAACAAGATAGCAAGGATGTCTTTGGTTGAGGGTCTTCCGAATTAGGTATTCTCTAAGGATCAGACATGTGTCGCATGTCAGAAGGGAAAGCAGGTAAAAGCCTCATTCAAGGGAATCCCAGGACCATCATCCAGTAGAGTATTGTAACTGCTCCATATGGATTTATTTGGACCAATTACACCAGTTAGTCTCAGCGGACGCAAATATACTCTGGTAATCGTGGATGATTATTCCAAGTTTACCTGGGTTGTTTTCTTATATAAGAAGAATGAGACAACAACAAAGATACCCGAGCTGCTCAAGAAACTACAGAATGAGAAGGGTGTCAGTATTGTAAAAATCAGATCCGATAAAGGTACATAATTTCTGAACTCTTTTATTACTTACTTTTGCACTAAGTTTGGAATACAGCATGAGACATCAGCTGCAAGAACACCACAACAGAACAGAGTAGCAGAACGGAGAAACAGAACACTCAAAGAAGCTGCTTGAACTATGTTAGTTGAACATGCAACTCCAAGCCGTTTCTGGGCAGAAGCCATCAACACTGCTTGCCATACTCAGAACAGATTTTCTTTGACTAAGGCTCACTTCAAAACACCCTATGAACTAGGGAAGGGCAGAAAACCTCGTGTTTCTTACTTCTATGTTTTTGGGTGCAAGTGTTTCATACACAAAAATGGGAAGAGCCAGTTGAAAACTTTTGAGGCCAAGTCAGATGAGGGTATATTCTTAGGATATTCCTCAACCAGCAAGGCTTTCAGGGTATTCAACAGGCGAACCCTAGTTGTGGAAGAAACACCACATGTGGTCTTTGATGAGACATCTTCTGAACCAGAGAAACCTGCCTCAGAACAAGCAGTACCAGATCAACCTGTACCTGATGCACAGAAAATGGATCAGCTAAGTATCAAGGAAAAAGGATCAGATCAGATAACAGTGTATGTTCTAGAACTTGATCTTACTGATTCACCAGGTCAATCAGACCCTAAGGTACGTACAACTGTCAATGAAGAAGCTGGTACAGCTGAGACAGTAACAACTGAACCATCTGGTTCAGGGGGAATACCTGATGTTCCTACGGACAGACATCAGCACATGATGATTCCAACATCAGCTGAGACTTGTCCATGTCAAGTGGATCATATTTCTGCACCACTCCCAATCTCTAGTGATGAACTGCTATCAGAAGAGGATGATATTCTCCAAATTGATGCAAATCAGAAAAGAAGGACCTGGATAACCAGTCATCCTACTGATCTGATCATCAGAGACTCATCTGATAGAGTTAAAACTAGACATCAGATTGGTGAAAGTGTCATGTATTATTGTTATCTGTCCTTGAAGGAACCAACCGAAATAGAAGAAGCTCTACAGGATGTAAATTGGATTCTAGCCATGCAAGAAGAACTGGAGCAGTTTGAAAGGAATCAGGTTTGGAAATTGGTGGACAGACCAGCCCATCAAGATGTGATTGGCACAAAGTGGGTATTCAAGAACAAGAGAGATGAGAATAATGTCATAACCAGAAATAAGGCAAGACTTGTTGCTAAGGGGTATTCACAATCAGAAGGAATTGATTATGATAAGACCTTTGCACCAGTCACTCGCCTGGAAGCCATTCGGCTATTTCTGGCTTATGCTACCCACAGAGGGTTTATTGTGTATCAGATGGATGTAAAGAGTGCATTCTTAAACGGGGTACTAGATGAGGAAGTTTATGTTGAACAACCTCCTGGCTTTGAAAAAGGCGACCAGGTGTATCGTTTAAGAAAAGCTCTTTATGGCCTGAAACAAGCTCCTCGAGCTTGGTATGATACACTCTCTCAGTTCTTGATAGACAGTGGATTCACTAAAGGAATAGTGGACAAAACCTTATTCAGAATAGAAGATGGAGAAGATATTCTGATGGTTCAGATTTATGTGGACGATATCATCTTCGGATCTCCCAACAAGAGTTTATGTGATAAATTCAGCAAGCTGATGCAAGGGAAGTTCGAGATGTCCATGATGGGTCAGATGAATTACTTTCTAGGTCTACAAGTTAAGCAAAGTGCAGAAGGGATATTCATCTGCCAGACGAAGTACACTAGGACTTTGTTGGCTAAATTTGGAGTTCAAAACTGTAAGGAAGCAAGAATTCCTATGATGACTGGATTCAAGATGAATCCAGATGAGAATGGTCTGAAAACTAATCAGAAAGAATACATGGCTCTCATTGGATCTCTACTATACCTGGCTGCTAGCAGACCAGATATAACTTTTGCAGTAGGTGTATGTGCCAGATTTCAGGTAAATCCAATGCAAAGCCACCTGGAAGCAGCTAAGCGGATTCTTAAGTATCTGAAGGGGACAGTAAACCTTGGTTTATTTTACCTATCAGATGATAATCTAGAGCTTAGTGGGTATTCTGATTCTGATTATGGAGGTTGCGGAATAGACAGAAAGTCTACCTTAGGTACATGTCAGTTCTTAGATAGTAAACTGATCTCTTAGTTTTCAAAGAAACAGACATCAGTTGCAACGTCTACTACTGAGGCAGAATATATGGCTGCAGGAAGCTGTTGTTCCCAACTGCTCTGGCTAAGTCAGCAGCTGAGGGATTACAACATTGTAGCTAAGAACGTACCTATATTCTGTGACAGTAATAGTGCTATTGCAATCACTCAGAATCCTATTCTACATACAAGATGCAAGCATGTGGATGTCAGACACCATTTTATAAGATATCATGTTGAAAAGAAGAACATCAGAATGGAAAGATCCATACTGATAAACAGAAAGCTGATATTCTAACCAAGCCACTAGCTGAATTCAGATTCAGAGAATTATGCAATGAGCTAGGGCTTCTGGACGTTGGAGAAAGTGCACCAGAAATATTTGGTGGACTGGTCTCCATGACCAGTTGGTTAAGAGACTGACCAGATATAAATAATCAGTTGAGTAAGGTACCTCAACTGATCAGATCTGATCAGAAAAAGGAATATCAGATTAAAGGGGAACTGATCAGATTGAATGTTTGAACTTTGTAAGTCGATTGAGCACATGATTCAACAAGAAAATTGCATAAGTATTAAAGCTACAATCGCATAAGGTAAAAGAGTCAACACAACAAGGGTTCAAAGGAGGATTTCATTGATAAAGACCCAGAGGTCGAAATTTTCATTACAATTTCATTGTAATAGACCCGGAGGTCAAAAGATAAACCCTAAACCCTAAACTCTAAGCCCTTAGTCCTAAAATCAATGGGACTTTCCTCTTTAAATGAACACGAGTGTCATACACAAGTGGTATACACAAGTGTCAAACATGTAATTCAAGGGATTTAGTCCGATCAAGATCGTATAAACTAAATCCATATTACATGTCAGAAAGAGTCTATTGATGCTAATTTCGTCATCTCGATCGGCGCACAAGGCGTAAACGGCCAGGAGGAGCACCTCCATATTGCCGGAGGTAGATCCGTCACCTCGGTGGTGGTGAAGCATGACAATGGTCATATGATCATCCTTCGATGAAGACGAAAGCAGGAATGAGGGAAGCACATAATTTGACTGAGAATCAGAGATCCTCTGTGTAGTGTAGAAGAAGTTTTTTTTGCCGGAGGACTCGCCGGAATAAAGGGATCACCGGAATTTATTATGTGAAAGCTTGAAGATGATAAGTATGGCAAATGGGTTGTGTTGTGTGTTTAAATCGTTTGACCTATTTATAGAGGACAAGCGGGGGTGAAAATGCAAATTTGATTTCTCAAAGCCCTTCTGAGAAATTGGCACCGCAAGGACAGCGAGTAGGTGATACGCGACAAATGGTTGGATTAGTTTACGGCATGTGATATCACAAAGTGTCCAAACCATCATTGCAAGAATGTCACATCACACCGACTTAGGGAATCGAGGCGACTCTTCGATTTCCCGAGATTAAGTTTTGGCGGAGCACACATCCCAAGAATTGACTTGATCAGAGTGGATCAGATTGGATCCGCAGAAATCTGGTCAGATAAGAGACTGATCCGATAAGGAGGATCAGTTGAGTATGGTACCTCAACCGATAAGAAAGATCAGTCAAGAATTGATCAAAGATAACAGTTGAAGGGGGAACGTCAACTGATCAGATAGGATCAGAAGGAGACTAATCAGGTAAGTGGGACATTGTTGGGAAATACTAAGGGATAGGCTATCATCAGTAAGGTCAACAGTAATCATGCCAACCAGATCAGATCAACAGTTGTAACTAGCTGATTACAATATCAGTTAGTCAGATACGTTTTCTAATTTACCTTTATGTTTATTTTATGTTAGCTATAACTGTTCCCATTACTTTACGATGTCATGCCTGCAATCATTATATACGGGCATGGGATTTTTGTATTAAATGCATTTATTGCAAACTTTTAAGTCCAAAAGTCCGTCAGTTTAAAATCCCTGACCGCACGATTTAATTACTTTTCAACTGCCTCAATCTTGATCGTCCAATTAAATCAAGGACACTCAAGTATTTTTAAAAATAATCGTGCAAAATGTTTTCCTTCCCATCCTTTTAAAACCCTAATACCCCTTCTCTGAAAACCTTTCGCATTTCAAAACTTCTTAAAATGCAAATCAGTTCCAGAAAATTCTCTAACTCTCAAAATATTCAAGATATTAATCTGCCTTTTCAAATCCACATATCGCTTTTCTGGTAACTTTATCATCTTGTTGTTTTGATTCATGAATAGCATGTCATGATAAGATTATATAATTTGTGTGTACTACTCTTAATCATGTTCAAATGGGACTTGAACTGTTTATTTCTTTTCATGAACTATATGCACACTGGGGATAGATATACATATGAATGTTTCGCATAATTGCTCTTTTATGTATATAACTGGGTGATTAATTATGCTCTTTCACTTAGCTCTAAATTTGTGTAATTGTTTATGCCTTCAGAAAATGGATTCTTCATCTATAGTACCATCGGAAGGTTGTGATTATACTTTCATGATCAAAAATGTCATCGATGAAAAGTATGTCATATTCACTGTCACAAATGATCCAGAATCAAGGGAGATTTTGGAATGTCTAAGAGCCTGTGGACTCGAACAATTCTGCTATCGCCATTTGAGTAGTGTCCATATCATTGAATCACTAGAATTCCTGAGAAAGCTAAAAGAGACGGACAATAAGGAGCTTTTCTCATTCGTCGGTGGGAACATAATCGATGTCACCAACGAGGATCTCAGGAGGATTTTTGGTCTTCAAATGGGCAGGAACTACCCTGATGAGTTCACAGCTGGGATGTCAGATAAAGAGTATCTACAGAAAGTGCTATTGAGGCTGCTATTCGAGATTGTCTCGAAGGTAATTCTTGGAATATCATTCAACCCAGATGCTCTAACCCAACAAAAGCAGCATGTGATGACCGCAATCATTGAGAAGGCCCCAGACATGAACTGGATGGGGATGGGGTTATTCAAGCATCAGTTGCTGCAGGAAACTGAAAAGTTTGCCAAGGACAAGAACAATCAAGTGGTGCTGACCAAGAACATCTCCAACATTCACAAGGTCTCGATAATCCTTGCTGATAAGCTTCCCAACTATCCTTGGTCAGACATTGGGCAGAAGCAATACTTGGAGAAGTTCAAGGCATTGCTACACACGGACGAAGAACTGTCTGGGCTACCTGATGATGACTCAACACCATATGTGCCGAAATCTAAACACACATCATCTGTGCAGACAGAAGGAAGAGCCCCATCAAAGGCCAGAACTACAAAGAGAAAAAAGGCTGTGAGTAAGACTTCTGACGCAGGTAAGAAGCGTCAGAAGAAACTCACTTCTATGTTGTCAAAGGGGACTGGAATGCCTTCTGAAGGCCTTCATGACGAGGACAGTGATGTTGAAATTCTGGTGTCGGGAGGGTTACTGCAAATTGAGTTACCTGGTAAGGAGACTACTGTGAGTTCTGAACACAAAGTTAGTACAGATCGAGAGTTGACAATAATGGAGGAGTCTGATAAGATGGAGGTTGGTGATGCTGCAGAAGAAAATCTTGAAGAGGCTCAATCCGAACCATCTGACTCGGCACACCTGAGCACACTATTTTTTAGTCGTGAATCCCCTTACTTTCCCAGATCACCTACCCCACCATCACCTCAACATAATACACCCTTACCATCTCTCCCCAAACAACTCACTACCTACCCTCAACCTGACCAACCAGATCTTACTCAACCAGAAACAACACAAGCCCAGATACCTGATTCAACCCCAGTTGAGACAATACACCCTGATCAACCCTTATCTCAACTGGAAATTCCACTAATCCCACAACCTTCGGTCAACCCATCTGCACCTCAACCCACGGAACAACCAAATATTCCTACACCTCCTCAACCTCAATCAAATATAGCCATTGAACCACAAATACACCCATCTGAGCCAACTACCTCATCTGCACCTGGTACTGAAGCAGTTGAAGAATCTGCTGAGACTATGCCTAGAGATGATCTCTATGTTTCAATGTCTCACAACCCCTTCAACACCAGAACACTCATTGGATCTCCAGATGAAGAGAGCCCAGTGTTATACATTCTGAAGCAGCAGGTAAAGGAGTGTTTGCTTGAACTGTGCCCAGATTTGGTTAATCATCCTGGCCTTCAGCACAAGATTGAAGAGATTGTGTTCTGGAGGGATGTGAGGTTTAAAAGCATCGAGGAGTTTCTGATCCTCATGGAATCTATGGACTCAGACTACTTTGTGGATCTGGAGTTGAGATGTTTGGAGAATGCCGGAGTTGAAAGCGCTGCTGGATTGGCTTCTGATGATGATATCAGATGGCTAATTCATGACAGGTTTGGGATTACCAGGGACTTTGAAGAATCAGAAGAACCGCAAGCTGATGAAGACTTTGAGGAATCTGCCGATGAACCAGGTATGGGTGCTGCAGATGAGACCCAGCTTGGCAAGGCATCAACATCTGAACAGACTGTTGTGCAGAGTGATAATATTCTAGATCTTATGACATCGAAAGTACAAGATCTCACTGCAGATCTGATGAAGCAGTTCGAAGAAGAACAGAGGCACCTAGTTGACAGAGAGAGGATGCTAACTGTTGAAAAGATCACTCACATGCATGATGTTATCCTCGGCTCTGTAATGAAATAGGTTGATCCTCTAGCTGAGAAGCTAAAGATCCAGACTGATATGCTTAAAAAGACGCAGGTTCTCTTGGAAAGTGTCTGGGGATCTTTAGAAAGGACTGACTCCTGTATGGATATTGGCTGGAAACGATTTTAACGTTCTGTTGATCAGACCAGGAAGGCCATTGAATCAGGATTAAACAGGTTACTGGGTCCTGCACCTACTTCTGCAAATGTTCAGATCACTACTCTTGTTGTGGAGGAACTTAAGGAGGAGATGACGAGTCAATTTCGGGCTCTGAATCTTAGACTGTCACACCTTTTTGATCCAACCAAAAAGGGGAAAGGACAAGATCTAGAAAAACAGATGCAGATGGTAACTTTTGATGCAAAAATACCAGAAGCCACCTCATCTGATATACCTGATGTCACTCCGTCTGAAGCCAAGGTTATTCCTTCTGATGTCATTCCTTCTGAAGAACTGAAACAAACTGTGGAGCAACACAGCAAGGAGATCGAGTCAAGGAAAAGAAATCACAGAGCAGAAGTCAACTTTGTCAGAGGTTGTTGCCAGAGTTGACAAAATCGAAGATTTCTCTTCTTCTGTGCATAAAAGGATGGAATCTGATGATCAGGCTAAAAGCCTTGAACTGGCAAAGAAACTCACAGAAGAAGATAAACAGGCTCCTCTGATAAGAAAGAAAGGCAAGGGCAAAATGATAAAATCAACTGCTGGAGTTCAGGGACAAGGTCAGTTAACTGCTTCAGAACCCAGAAGCCAGATGTCTTCCGAACAAACTCAAGAGCAGAAAAGACAGAAGATAATAGAAGCTGCCATTAAGAAGCTGAAGATGGCAGAGGCTGAAGGACTTAACGTTACATACATCCGGAAGCAGAGAAAGAAGGAAGCTGCTGCAGAGGATATTAGCTGGGAAGAGAGAGCTTTTCCGGCGACCGTTAAAGACATCCTCGTTGCTCGGGAAGATATGTTTCCTGAGTGGGACCAAATCAGGGCGGAATGGCTTTGTGATGTTTACATCTTGGAGATGATTCCGATTCATCAAGACCAAGTTTCCAATGATGATGAATTCTGGAACTGGTTAGAAACAAAGTACCCTGATTTCTACCAGATTGTTATGAAGGAAGGAAAGATTATGTCACTAACACCTGAAGCTCCTCCCTTCGAACAAATTATTCCACCACTGCGTCCAGATAAGAATCTTGATCCTATTCAGTTTAAGAAAGCCTATTATGCATTTGCAAAGAAAGGAGGGATCATCGGGAGAGATAGATTGGATCAGCTAATGCAGAGGATGTAGACTTTTTGGTATCCCAGAACATCTTCAAAAATTCAGGCACAGTTGAAGACATCTTAGTATCAGATTGTTGGGAGATGAATTTAATAAAGAAGTTTTGATTAGATCCCAAAACCCCTGAGTATGGCATGTTCAGGATAATCTTGATAGATCGAGTCGGGGTTTCAAAGATAGATTGTTCAGAAGTTATCTCGCACCATGTATAGTCGTGAGATATAGATCGTTAGATCTTAAAGTTACTGAAGAACTCAGAAGGTACTGAGAATCAAGAATCGGAAGAATCAAGAATCAAGAGAACCTAATGTTCGAAAAGATATCAAGACATCAAGACTCGGTATGTCATCAAGACATCAAGACCCAAAGAGTTATCAAGACTCAATAAGATATCAATACTCAAAGATAACCTGAATGTTCAGAGGCACTGAATAATATCTATCTGAAGATTACAAAAACTGAGAAAAACGCAAATGTTCAGAAAAGTAGATATTACCCAAAACATTCATATGCAGACAAAAGGAACTAAGTCTAAGTGTTGCTTAAGGTTGTCTCATTCAGAGAGATTGACCAAAAAGAGCCATTTTGTTTGTCTACATTCACTGAAGACAAGAACCAATCAGAGGAAGACAACATCAGCATTTTTATCGACACCGAAAAGCGACAGACCTTGAATCATGTCAAGAGTACTAAGTTCCATTTCGCAAAAATTGGTGATTGGCTACATGACTGCATATTTCCTAAAACATGCAAGGGAGTGTTCAAACCCTAAATATAGTCGTTCATCATACACTAGAAGAGGAAACCCTTGATACTATCTCCTCCAACGAATAGTTTTTCAAGAGTGACCTTGGTGAAGGTTGCCTATAAATACCAGTGATCTTCTACATTGAGATTATGGGAAATTTCAAGCAACTCAAGAGCTCATTCGTATTATTGCAAATTGAAGCACTCGAAAACCCTAGAATTTCCCAAGTGTTTCACATTGGAGAGAGCTCACTATTCTAAGCCTAGATTGATAGAAATATGCAAAGATTAGAAGATATATCCTAGCCTTTGAATATGTTCTTATTGTAAAGGATATCTCACCCTAGTTGGAAACCAACCCAAAATCCAAACCCTTTGTTAAGGTAGTTTGTGTGTGATTTGTTGGTGAGTTAGAGTTGTAAAGAGTTAGTAAGCTACAGTGAGTTAGCCAGAAAACTCTAGAGAAGAAGTTAGTAAGCTACTTGTGGTAGTCTGAACACTTGTGTGTGTTTGAGTTAGTAAGTCTGCAAAGTGAGTCACCCGAAAAAACTCAAGGTAGAAAAGTGTGTAAGCTACAGTGAGTTAGCCTGAAAGCTTTATGAGGTGGTTAAGGAATTTCTCTGAAGATCAGAGAGAGTGGACGTAGGAGCTTGAGTCTCTGAACCACTATAATTGCTGTGTTGTTTTGTTTTCTGTACTGCATTATTATATGTTGCATGTTTTTCACTGAAAGCATATTTCAATCGATATTCAGTTGGAACCAATCCACTGAACTTGCATCAAATTGATCACAGCCTTAATCACTATTTTATTGAAGGGAAGTTTTTCAACAAAGCTAAAACGAGTATAAACTTAGGACCAACCATTCCGCACACTTGAGTAGCTAGAACAGATAGTTACCAAACTGAACTAACTCTACTGAGGGTTCAGTAAGATAATTATCTGAACCAAGCGCCTCAGGATCTCTGATAAACTTCGAGTTCATTGGGCTAATCTATAAACTTTCGAAGAGCTTCGATCATTGTCTCGATGAGACTTTGACTCGTGGCAATCCGTGCTTCTCGAGGTAAAAATCGTCGATAACTTGACCCATCCGACCTCGATGAAAAGAAAAGTTTTAAAAATCGCTGAACACGTGTAATTCCCCCCATACACGTGTGAGACTCGTTAGCACCGGTACCAACAAGTGGTATCAGAGCAGTGGTTCATTTTGACCACTTGCTTTGGTAGCCATAGTATATTTGCTGAAAAACTTTGGTGGTCTACTGAATAGATCTGTTTGCTGATATCTTACAAGGCTCAGTCATCATGCCTTCTAAGAAACTTCCTATGTTCTCTGTTGAGAGCTATGACCTATGGAGATTGAGAATGCAGCTCATCTCAGATTCAAAACATGAAAGAATGTGGAGAGTGGTTTCAAAGGACCATTCAAATTTCTTGTTGTGAATCCCAGAATCACTGATACTGAGAGGAATGATCCCAGAGATGAATTTCCAAAGCCTGATGATCAACTTACTCCTGATGAGAGAAAGTTAGTCAATCTGGACTACATTGCTAAAGATACTTTGTATAGCACTATTAATGATGGTGTTATGGGGATGATCTCTCACTGTGAAACTGTAAAAGAAATATGGGACACACTTGCTATTATGTGTCAAGGCACAAATCATATTAAAGAAAACAAACTTTCTGTTGTTATTGGAAAGTTTGATAGCTTTGAAATAGAAGATGGTGAATCCATTGACAAACTTGAGGTCAGATTCACTAGCATCAAGAATGATCTGAGTGCTCTTGGGAAAAGATACCCACAGAGAGAAGTGGCACTGAAAATTCTTAGAGGATTATCTAAGAAATGGGATATACATGCTGTGGTAATTGAAAACACCAAAAATATTGATTCCATGTCATACCAACAAGTTTTCTCTGAACTGAAAGCTTATGAGTTTGTGATTGACAAGAAAACTAAGAAATCTGACAGCAAAGATGATTCTTCATCTAGCAAGAATGTGGCTTTTAAAGCCAAAGAGAAACCCTCAGAAAGCTAGAGAGTTCGAAAACTCACTTGCCAAAAAATCGGATGAGCAAGAGGATAAGCTAAGATCGATGGCAAGGAGGTTTGAAAGACTCAATAGCAGATATGGAAAATATAAGAAATACTACAGAATCACAGTGTACAAGAGAAACTCGTGGTCGAGGACGATATAATCGAGAAAAGGAAGGACCACAAAGCTGAAGGATCCTCATCCAAAAAGAAGGACTCCAAGACCAAGGAGGAAATTGATCAGGATGATGATACCAACAGATGCTACAATTGTCAGAAGAAAGGTCACTTTCAATATGACCGCCTGAAATGAAAAGCTAAAGAAAGAAAGGAGAGACAAGCCAAGAGAGACAGAAGATCTCCAAAGAAGAAAGCTATGATTGCAGAAGAGGAAGAACATTCTGAAAAAGGTTCCAGTTCCTCAGATGAGATTTTCTCAGACAGTGACAGTGATGATGTATGTCTTATGGCTGTGGAGGAGGTAAATTCTTCTATCTCTGTTGTTGCTCCTACACAAGCACATGAGTTCTCAAGTTCAACTCAGATATCTGAATTTTTGACTGATGGATTCGTTTGAGAATCTTATGAAGGACTATTCGTGGTTACAAGAACTACTCATTTGAACTCAAGAGCGTAACAAGGAACCGATCACGAGAATCAAGTGGAAAGACTCTAAAAATGCCGAGATCACTTCTCAATTGATGGGAACTATTGATGAACTAGATGTTCGAAAAGTACAACTCTCGAAAAAGGAGAAGGTGATAGAGATCCCGAATGGAAAATTAGAGAAATCCACTAAAGAGATTCAAATTTTATCGTAATCGAGTTCAATGACCTCTTTGAGAAGCATAAAATTCTAAAGAAATGTGAGGATAGTCTTGTGAGAAAGTTAGCTCTATTGAATTCTCGCATCTAAAGTAATAGATGAAATTGAGTTATCAAAGACCTCAAAACTATAAAAAAAAAGTTTGGATTGGGATACATTCCAGGGAAACCTCACAAGGTCTTCTCTATCTTTGCTTCTAGTAGCACCAAGATCTGTCTTTGTTAAACCAAATGGCATCTAATCTTCTTCTTCAAGAAACGGCCGTAGTTTTAGACAAGGGTAAAGGACCTATGGTTTCGAGAAAAAATGGAAGGTTCAGGGAAGAAAGCCCAAACCTCGGAAAAGGCTAGAAAACCCAACACTCAAGAGGAAATTTTCAAAGCCAAGATTTCAAAGCCTCGTGCTAAGAATACCAACCTCAAGAGATCTGCAGATCAACCATCGAGAGGAATTTTCGTAAGAGAAACACTCAACAGAGATATTCTCAACCCCTAAAAAACCAAGTCCTCAGACATCGAAAGACCCCAATTTCAGTACAGGCAACCTAAACCCCACTTGCCTAGGTTTCCTGAACCCAAGTCAGCAGAGACAGAGACCAGCTGCACCAAAGCTAAGGCACTTGAACAAAAGGCTTGAACCCAAGAAGAACTCTAAGGCTCATGTTCATGCTAAGGCTGGCACTCATGCACGTGATATCTTGCCAAGGCTCTAGGGTGGTGAATGTGTATGTAGATGTTTATGAGAGACAAATCAGCCACTCTAAAGTAATTAGAGTTGTTAGGCAGATTTGGGTTCCAAAAGGTACAGCTAACCTGGTAGGACCCTACACCAAATGGGTACCTAAGAACTGATCTATTTTTTAGGTGAAGGAAAAGGGCACTAAAAATTTGAATGAAGACAAAGATACCCACGATGAGTGGAAATGAATTGGCTCTCTTTGTATGGTATCTCGACAAAGGATGTTCAAGACATATGACAGGATATAAGCAACTAATCACTGACTATGTTGAGCAAAAAGGCCCTCAGATCACATTTGGAGACAATTCCAACGGACAAACTGAAGGATATGGAACCCTTGAAGTTGACTCTGTTCATATCCATGGTGATCCATATGTGTCTGGTCTAAAGCATAATTTGCTTTCTATCAGCAAATTATGTGACAAAGGATTCAGTGTTAAGTTCTCAAAGAACTTATGTTATGTAAAAGACAATGCTTCACAAAAAATTTTACTAACTGGTACTAGAAAAGGAAATGTGTATCTTGCTGATTGGAGTTCAACTCCTAAAGATACATGTTTGGTTGCAAAAAGTTCCACTGATACCAGTTGGTTGTGGCACAAAAGACTGAATCACTTAAACTTCAAAACCCTGAACAAACTTGCAAGATTAGCACTTGTAAGGGGGTTACCCAATGAAGTGTTCAGTAAAGATCATGTATGTGATGCTTGTTAGAAAGGAAAACAGATCAGAGCATCTTTCAAAAGCAAAGTAGATGTTTCTACTGATAGTATACTACAACTGTTACATATGGATCTCTTTGGTCCAGTAACACCTGTGAGCACTAATGGCAGAAAATACACACTTGTGGTAGTTGATGACTACTCTAGATACACATGGGTCATATTCTTACTCAGTATGAAAGAGACTCGCACAAAAACCGGTGAACTCATCAAAAAAGGCTAAAATCTTGAAAAGAATCGAAGTGTGGTCAAAATCAGATCAGATAAAGGAACTGAGTTTATCAATCATATTATATCTGATTATTGTGCAGCAAATGGAATAACCCATGAAACATCACCGTTGCAAAGGACCCCACAATGTAAATGGTGTTCTTTGAAAAGAAGAAATAGGACTCAAAAAAAAAGTTCGAAGGACAATGATCAAGTAAGAAAATGATATTCCTAAGAGATTTTGGGTTGAAGCTATCAACACTGCATGCTACTCTCAGAACAGATCCATGCTGACCAAAAATCAAGGAAAAACTCCATATGAGTTGTGGAATGAAAGGAAGCCTCTTGTTTCTTTCTTTCGTGAGTTTGGTTGCAATTGTTTCATACACAATAATGGTAAAGATCAGTTGAAAACTTTTGATAGCAAAGCTGATGAAGGGATATTTTTAGGATATTCGAAGTCAAAAAGCCTTCGAGTTTACAACCAGTAGGACTCTTATTGTGGAGGAAACACCTCATGTTGTTTTTGATGAATCTACTTGTGTTCGGAAGAAAAGCAGAACATGACTTCAGAGAACCGATCAAGAGAATCACCGGACTTAGCTTTGAAAAAGAATGATAAAACATCCTCTCGAACTCGAAAAAGAAGAAGTCTCATCACTTTCTATGAATGGAGTGAATCGGACTCAAACAAAGCGATTCAGGATGGAAAAACTTCGGGATGGTGAGACTCGGGATGGAAATTCTCCAATCGAAGGAAAAGCTAACACATCGAAGTCGACCAATCTGAACATACACCGATTCGGACTCGGTATGTAATGCCGATGAAGATGTGGTCACAAATGAGGCAAACTCGAATCTATCAACCAATGAGGAACAAATGTCTCTGACAATGTTCTCAATGGAATTTCCTCCGAGGAAGATGATTCTCTTTCTCCTTTTCTATTGTTCCCTGAATTTAATGAATCGTCAGACCTAACATTTCGATGTTGAGGATACTCTTGAAGGGGGAACATCCAGAGAAAATGGTTGGATATTCATCCTACAAGTCGATTGTGGGTGATCTATCGGATGGTGTCAAAAACAAGAAGGTTCCATGGAGAAAGTGCTTTGTTCTCACGCTTCCTATCCTAAAAAAGAACCTCATCGAGATTGAAGAAGCTCTACAAGATTCATTTTGGATTATTCTTTATGCAAGAAGAGTTGAATCGGTTCTCAAGGAATGAAGTTTGGGAGCTAGTGGACGTGACTCCAAGAGGCACAATGTGATTGGAACTAAGTGGGTGTTCAAGAATAAGAGAGATAAAAACAACAACATTGTGAGAAACAAGGCAAGGCTAGTTGCACAAGGTTATTCCCAAGAAGAAGGCTTGGATTATGATGAAAACTTTGCACCTGTTGCAAGACTAGAAGTCATCAGATTGTTTCTTGCATATGCTGTCCACATGAAATTCACAGTCCATCAGATGGATGTGAAAGTGCATTTCTGAATGGTGTGCTTAAGGAAGAGGTTTATGTGGAACAACCTCCTGGTTTCAGACAGAATGACCAAGTTTACAGGCTCAGGAAAGCCTTGTATGGTCACCCAGAGCATGGTATGATACCCTTTCTCAGTTTCTTACTGACCATGGTTTTATCAAAGGAACTGTTGATAGAACTCGCTCGTGGATAGAAGATGGGAAAGACATCTTACTTGTTCAGATCTATGTAGATGACATCATATTTGGATCTCCAAATCATCAGTTGTGTGAAAAGTTTTCTACTCTGATGAAAGGAAAGTTTGAGATGCCAATGATGGGGGAGATGAATTTATTTCTTGGACTTCAGGTGAAACAAACTAAGGAAGGAATATTCATCAATCAAGCAAAATACACCAGAGATCTGATTGTAAATTATGGTGTACAGAATTGCAATGCAGTTAGAATTCCCATGAATACTAACTACAAGATGGATCCTGATCCTGAAGGCAAATCAGTAAATCACACTGATTATAGAGGGATCATTGGATCACCGCTATATCTCACAACAAGTAGACCTGATATAACATTTGCTGTTGGGATATGTGCCAGATACCAAGCTAATCCTAAGGCTAGTCACATGGAGGCTGCCAAAAAGATTCTGAAATATCTTAAAGGCACTGTGAATAGAGGATTATGGTATCCAACCGATGATAACCTTGAATTAACCGGGTTACTTTCGATGTCGACTATGGAGGATGTAGAATTGACAGAAAGTCTACCACAGAACTTGTCAATTTCTTGGAAGTAAACCGATATCATAGTTTTCAAAAGAAACAAACCTCAAGAGTAACCAAAGATTAAAGTTTAATACATGGCCGCGGGAAGTCAAGTTGTGCACATATTATTTGGCTCAGACAACAATTAGGGGATTATAAGATTATAGCTAATGAAGTACTAATATTTTGTGATAATAATAGTGCATTTGCCATTACACAAAATCCTGTATTGCACACCAGATGTAAGCATGTTGATATCAGACATCACTTCATATGAGATCATGTTGAAAAGAAAGACATCAGAATGGAGAAAATTCATACTGATAAACAGAGAGCTGATATCTTGACTAAACTTTTGGCTGAATCAAGATTTCAGGAACTATCGATTGAATTAGGTATGTTGGATCCAGTGAATAAATCAAATCAAAAAATTGAAGGTTTTTGGTGCATGAAGTTTTTCGTGTTTTCTTGAAAAACTCGAGATAAAATTGAGAGTCCCAACAACCGAAGTCTTGGGAAACTTCGGTAATCCCGAAGTTCAAGATTCAAGATATTATCGACATTTTATCAAGGTCAAAACTTAGTAAGACTAATGGAGAAAATTAGTCTGAAGAAGTTATTGACTCATGCACCACATTTATTGTCTATCTGAATCTCAGTAATCATTGGCAATAAATGACAAAACACCTGAAGAAATAATTGGGCGGGACCTTTGAAATCCACAAGGAAAGTCAATGGTCTGCAGGAACGGTAATTAAATGCACTGTTCATCACCAATAGGGATAAATTGGCTACTTAGTATTTGTGAAATCGTCCTTTCAAATACCCGTTTTAGCCAGTGTTTAATCTCAATAGTCGATTTCTTCATCTACGCGATTTTCCATAAATCAAAATCCTATATCCATTGAAAAATTTCATTCAAAGCCCTATTTCAAAAAGGCCTTCATCTTCACAAACACTCTGCTTCGAAACCTTCGATTGCCCATAAATTTTTACCTATCTCAAAACCCTTCACTCAAAAATCTCCAAAAATGACACTCTCTGTATACGACAAACTCGCCATTTCAAACAAACCATGGTACGAATATTTCATTTCTCTAGAAAGACTGGCTCCTCAGAAGCGCAGAAGGCTTCAATCTATTGCTGAGAAGGAGGCCAGTGAAACTGAAGAAACTCAACCTGAAGGCCAACAAGGGTTGAAATCTCCACTTCAGGTTCTTGCTCAGGTGGTAACAACTGTGCAGGAGCAAGAAACTGAGGATCGGGTTTTCTCTGAGGTACTCGAAACTTCTCTGAGCTCAGATAAAATCTCTCAGGAAATCTTCAAGGACCTCGATCCCTCATCGAAGAAAGACTGCTCGTACTCCAGATCACTCAACCTCGTGAATTGGTTTGAACTTGGATGCGCTTCTGAATGAACATTTCTAGATTCATCAGCTCTGGAACTCATACACTCTGAACCTAATGCTCCTGAAAGCCCAAGATTGAAGAAGGGAAAAGCCGAAGAGACTGAATGGCGAAGCAAGGGAACACGTTCATCTTGGATGATACTGAAATGAATGTTTATCCCGACCTTCGTGATATGTTCTTCGAGCTCGTAACGACAATGTATATTCTCAATCAAACACTCCGGGAGATGTTTGAACATTGCTTCATACAGAGAAGAAGAGTGGTGGAATGCTGAGACAGCTGCTCTGACTAAATTCTCAGGCTTCAGGAAAACCAAGCTGAGAATGAGAGCTGTTGATTTTGATGAATTGGTGAGAAATAAGCTAGCTGAAAAGAAAGCTACTGGAGGAGAAGATGCTTCCATCTCTCATGATCAAAACAAAAGATAAGGATAAGGGAGATGATGCAGAAAAGAAATCTGAGGGGGGAAAGGAACCTCAGACCGATGCTGAGAAAGAGAAGGAAACTGAGAGTCAGATGGTGACAGATAATGATGTTTGAACTAATCGATATCGATAACCTCGTATCGAAAGTTAGACTTTCTTGTGTACCTTTTTGGCACTGTTATACATTATGCCAAAGTTACTGAAGTACCTAGCTTTAAATCTGATGTTTATGATATGCAGACTGAGGCTCAGTTGGAGCACCCAGCTCAGTTGGAAAATATTGTACAAACTCCAGTGGTTGATTTCACATCAATCCTGGATGAGTTAAAGAAGATAGAGCCAAGAATGGAAGAGATACTGGCAAGTCAATCTCAAAAGATTGAGAATCTAAGCTCTTCATCAAGATGTCAAAAAACAATTCTCACGCACAAGATAACTTCCGATGGAGTTAGTCCCTCACTTCAAAATTAGAAATTGGAGAACCTGAGTTCATCATCCGATACGCTTCAAACAACTCTATCAAGTAAATTAGCTTCATTAGATGAAAAGATTGATGGAGTGCATACAGATCTTAATGCCAACATGAAGCAGATGTATCAAGAAAGAACTTCCTATCTTGAAGCCAAGCTGGTTGAGAAGAATGATCTGATGATCAAAACAGCTGTTGAGGAAATGGGCTCTTTGCTCATGACCAAGATGACAGAGATGATGCATGATGTCTTCTCAAAGCAGTTTGCTCCTCTTTCAGATGAATTCTCAATGGCCAAGAACTACATGATGAGGCTAGAAGATGAGCATGATCAGTTGGCAGGGGAAGTGCGTAGTATGGGCAAGAAGCAATAATATATGGATACTGCACTGACTCAACTACTCCCAAGGTATGGTGCCAAAAAGGGGGAAAGGCCTGGTGGCAAATTAAGTGAGTTGTTGGCACAAACCTTGGAGAGAAAGGCTTAAAAAGAAGCTGAAGGAAAGAAAATTATGGATGCCTTAAGAGAGATTGAAGCCACTGAGAAACTAAAGTTCAAAGAAGCTGAGAAACCTATCTTCACTCAAACATCTGAGCAAACCATTCAGGAAGTAATTACTGAAAAATTGAGTGATAGAAGGATGGTTGAAACAAGCAAGGCAGAAGAACAAGCCAGACCAGAAAAGAGAAAAGCAGTTGCCTTTGTTGAAACTGAAAAGAAGAAAAGAACAAAGGTAGCTAAACCTACTCAGAGGAAGCTGATTATGGATTTTGAAGAATCAGATGAAGGACCAGAAAAGGAAACTGAAACTCAACCAGAGACTTTTGATACCAAGAAGATTCTGAAGGCCCTGCAGGTTGAAAAGGAGAAAAGAACTGCTGCTTCAGTATCTGGTGCTCCTCTGATCAGAAAGAAGAAAGAAGAAGAACAGAAGAGAAGAGGTGGATTCAAAAAGTTTCTAAGCAAAAGGAGAGGTACATAAAAGACTCAGAAGTGGCCGCACATTGACAAGTGGATGCCTATTCAGTTCAATGATGCATGGGAAGAGATCAAGAGAACCTTCTGGTTCTATTATGAGATTTTGAGAGAATGGAGGGGGAGCAGCTCGGATAAGAATGAAGCCTTCATTGAGTACTTACTGACTTTCTATCCTAAGTACCGCAGTTGGATCAACATGGCAGATGAAGGAAACACTCAGATAGTAGCTCCTGGTCCATACATGTACCCAGCTCCTAGGTTTGAGAATGGCTATGTAAATGAGGCAGCCATTTCTCAGGAAATAGCCCAGTATGCCATCCAGCTAGGCCTAACAAGAAACAACCCCCAAAATCATCAAGGCAAGAGATGAATCAAGAAGAGATACTACGGGATGTTCAACCCGGAAGTGCAGAGAGGATGAAGGGAAGAAGATCAAGACTTTGTATACATTTTTTTTCATTGTAATCAGAACTCTTATCCTACATCAATGGAAATTTTATCTTTATGCTCAAAAGATAATATCTCATTATCTTTTTACATAGCTTGATATGCAAATTGAAGCACTCGAAAACCCTAGAATTTCCCAAGTGTTTCACATTGGAGAGAGCTCACTATTCTAAGCCTAGATTGATAGAAATATACAAAGCTTAGAAGAGATATCCTAGCCTTTGATCTGTTCTTATTGTAAAGGATATCTCACTTTTAGTTGGAAACCAACCCAAAACCCAAACCCTCTGTTAATGTAGTTTGTGTGTGATTTGTTGGTGAGTTAGAGTTGTAAAAAGTTAGTAAGCTACGATTGAGTTAGCGAGAAAACTCTAGAGAAGAAGTTAATAAGCTACTTGTGTAGTAGTCTAACACTTGTGTGTGTTTGAGTTAGTAAGTCTGCAGGTGGAGTCGGCCCGAAAACTCAAGGTAGAAAAGTGAGTAAGCTACAGTGAGTTAGCCTGAAAGCTTTAGAAAGTGGTTAAGGAATTTCTCTAAAGATCAGAGAGAGTGGACGTAGGAGCTTGAGTCTTTGAACCACTATAATTGCTTGTCTTTGTTTTTGCTTTATGTCTTTGCATTATTATTACATTGCATGTTTTTCATTTGAAAGCATATTTCATCGATATTCGGTTGGAACCAATCCATTTGAACTTGCATCAAATTGATCACAACCTTAATCAATGTTTTATCGAAGGGAAGTTTTTCAGCAAAGCTAAAACGAGTATAAACTTAGGCCAACCATTCCGCACACTTGAGTAGCTAGAACAGATAGTTACCAAACTGAACTAACTCTCTCGAGGGTTCAAAGAAGATAATTATCGATCCAAGCGCCCAGATCTCTCGATAAACTCAGTTCAATAATCTGAAGCTTCCGAAAGCAAACTTCGATCATTGTCTTAATAGACTTTGACTCGAGGCAATCCGTAGCTTCTCAGGCAAAAAATCATCGATAACTCGATCCATCCGACCTCGATGAAAAAAAAAGTTTTAAAAATCATTTGAACACGTGTATTCCCCCCCCATACACGTGTGAGACTCGTTAGCACCGGGACCAACACAAATGATAGGTATTTTCTGTAATCACGCATCTATCTTAATAAAATATCCTATCATTTTCTGATTCTAAGACAACGCCTCAGTGTCTTTTGATATGTGCATTTGAATTATTATCTGCATTTCATTCATGTTATCTGTTTTTCTGATTAAGTGTTTTGGTTCCATCAAAAAGGGGGAAATTGTTGGGAAATTTGTATTAAGTTTTGATGAAAGTTCCAAAACAGGTTGTAATAGGACCATTAGACACATTGGTGATCGATGATTTAGAATCGATAAGATGACCAAATTGAAATGTATAGACAACTGATGTATAAGATAGGTCACATATTGAGGGGGAACTCGATATGTATAGGTCAGGTCAGAAGACCAGACGAGTCAGAAGACAAGTATAAGTCAAAAGACCAGACAAGTCAGAATACAAGACAAGGTCAGAAGACCAGACGAGTTAGAAGACAAGTATAAGTCAGAAGACCAGACAAGTTAGAAAACAAGACAAGGTCAGAAGATCAGACGATCACATAGTCAGATGATCAGGTGAAGGCATGAAGCTCAAGTTCAGAAGACCTGAAGATCAGATGACTATCAGAAGATCAAGACCAGAAGACCTACATCAGCCAAGTCTGCTAGTTGAGCTAAGACAACTGGCACCAGAAGACTCTATTAGGTAGACTGATCAGTTTTATCTGATCGGTCATTCACCACACCAGTGTCAACTGATGTTACACCAGTCATATGTTGTTGATCTGAACAAGAAGAATGTCAACTTTAGTTGGTAGAACAAACACTGAAAAGTGTACTTGTTAACCAATGAGAACAAGACACGTATGCATGGAGCTGACAATGCGGGATTCGGCGCTGCATAGTCAAACGGCTATAAAGGACACTATTCACGCTTTCGGCCATGTAATTCCTGAAACACGTCACATCAATCCTACAAACCTACCAAATATAGCCGGAAATTCAAATTGCTCTCCAACGGCTCTTTGATTTCGAGGTCTATAAATATGGGATTGCTCTTCATAGTGAAGACACGGAAATTATCAAGAAGCTCATACTATAGCAAAATTTCCGCACGAAGAACACAAATTTGAAGAATATTTCTAAGTGTTCATCCCATTGTTCTTAGCATAGAAATCTCATCCTCTAGCTTTAGGCTATACAAACACTAGGATAGATTTCCAATTGGAACCACAACAAATCTTTACCCAAACCCAAAAGTTAGATTAAGTTTGTTTTGCAAGATTTCATACTAGGGTTTCTAGTTCTGATTTCTGGGATCGTTGAGTGAGAACTCTATAAATATCTGTTGGTTGTAATGTGTTGGACTAACACAATAAACTATGTCCAGTTGGTTAAGTTGGTGCACCTTGTGATAGGGAAGAGTGGACGTAGGACTGGTTGTCCGAACCACTATAAATCTTGTGTGCATTTATCTGCTCTTAACTGCTTTACACTATCGCACACGACTTTGCTTAAATCGCATACATATTCTGAGTTAGGATCAGGTTGCATCAAGCAACTGATCTGATCAGTTTGACTCTTTGGTCAACTGATTGAAAACAGACTTCAGAATCTGTTTTGATAAAACTGGTTTTTCACACGGGTATAAACTAGCTTCCGCACATCTGTTAAACTGATAGACACCGAACTGATCTGCCAACAGGCTATCAGTAAGTTGGATATCAGTCCAAACTGATTCACTCGCACTCTGATCAGAAAACCTGCTATCACACCTGATCTGCACAAAAAAAAAATGTCAGAAGTCTATTCACCCTTCCCCTCTAGACTTCTGCCCTCACGAAACCCGTTCGGGACCTACATCTCCAAACCAATTGCAAGACTGGAACTCCTAGTTTGTTGAACCCAGTTTGACTGATGCCACTTACCCTTTGTTCCTCGCAAGGGCTAGCGAAACAACGTTAAGTTGGTTTACAACCATCAAGCAGCGATATTTCATGTCCCTATAAAAGTCCCGTTAGATGTAGATCCGAGAAAAAGATGAGGGTCTTTAAGTACTCATTGTAACAAAATCTCCGGTTTACTTCTAACTTTGATGGAAGATATCTTATCAAATTAATGAGAAAACCATATTTTAGTGAGGAACGTTTTAAAGGCGGGGTATTAATTGCTTAATCGAGATCCGAACATGTTAATCTACATCAAATTTGAGCATCTATTGGGCGCCGCCTACCCAAACATTACATTACATGGACTAACATTTATATGGGCGCCGTCTACCAAAATAATTAATATTGTCCGACTTTTATTGGGCGCTGCCTACCCAAACAGTTATAATGCGGACTATAAAACGTTAACTAATTTAAATAAATAATTAACCAAGTGGGATTTAATAATTCCTTCAAAACGAATTTCAAAATCCAATTTTAAATTTGATTTTAAAATTATTAAATTTCAATAATTAATCCAATTAATTAATAAATAAAAGTCCAACTTTTATTACTAATTCTTAAAATTAATCTTATTAAATTTTAAAATTAGATTTTTATGTATTTGTTTGTCAAGGGCCCAAGTCAATTTCTAAAATTTATACGTAGGGGCCTGTTTTGAAATCAAATTTGCAAAACAGTCCCTCCCTCATCACAGCCCTAAAACTGCCTTCCAATCGGGACAACCGAAACCAACAATTCATCAACCGTTCATCAGTTTTAATCCAATTAATCATAAAACAGTCAATGAAAATTTCAGATCACCAGGTTAATCGAAATTAGTCCAACCAAATCAGATAAACCATAGTATCAAAAAAACAAAACCAATCTGTACAGATGTGAATAAAAGTACAGACTAGCATCGAATCAGGCGTGTGCACCCGAGTCGCCGCCGCCGCTAGGCACTCGTGGGCGACTCGATGCTGCAACCAGCACGATCGGGATCCAAGACCCCATTCAAAGTCAAACCAAAGAGGAAGGTAAGCAGATCGAGAGTGGTGCGGTGGCGCATCGCGAGACAGGGGAACGGCGGACGCAGAGACAAAACAATGCAGTGGCACTTCGCCGCGAATCGCACCGAACCAGGGGCTAAGTCAACGAATCGACATCGAAACAAAGATGTCGCCGCCATGGACGATGAGACATGACCAGCGCCGATCACAATCGCATCGAATCGAGCGAAGCCGTTGCGGGTCTAACCCGCTGGGTCGCGCTCCATCGCGGTATCCTGAGGGCGACGTGAGTCACGGAGTAGCACCGCCGACTCAAGTGAAGCCCCGGTACCAAGCTTTGGGTACGAAAATGATGAAGGACGAGGCAGACGGTGGCTGCGGGTTTTCTCAGAAAAACCTAACCGGGCGAAGAGGACGAAGCAGGCAAAACCAAAAGGGAGAAATTTGGGGATTTCTTATCTAATAAGCATATTACCCATAACATAACAATTTCAATTGGTGCGGTGTTGGTCAAACCGATCAGCCGCACCATTAGTTTTATAAAAAAAAAAAATTACAAAACCAATTCAATTAGCAATTAATCATGAGTCTGCGCTCTGATACCACTGTTGGAAATTATAGGCACGTAAACACGTAATACATGCGCAACGGAAATTAAAGTTCACCAACAACGAACAGTTAATTGCATAATTAAATACGAGTAAACGTAAATGAAATTCTTACAAGAATTGCACACGGATTCTCAACCATGGTATTCACGTAATAAATTCGTTTACTAATCGCAAGACATCTCGCCAAATTGAATCCCTGAGATGAATTTGCTAGGAAAATTCTAACTTAGAGATTTTATGGAGAAAATATGAACTCTCGTTTTATGGATTCTCAAAAGCTCATATATATATAGAGAGGTCTAAATTAAATCTCAAGCTAACTTGATTGAGAAATAAAATCCTAATCTTTATTTAAATAAATCTCTTAGATTTATTTCCTACATATAAAATCTCAACGGATTTAAATTCCATATATGACAAATCTCTACGATTTATTTCCATATATATTAAATCCTAAAATAATATTCCAAATATTATTATTGAGAATTCTTATTTAATTAAATCCAATTTAATTAAACATTAATAATAATTAATTCCAAATTAATCTATTATTAATTACTTCTCCATAAATTAAATATTAAATCTAATTTAACATTTAATCAACCAACTATAATTAGTAAACAATCACTACTTGTTGTGTGACCCATAGACCTTCATATATCGAAGCGATTAGTCAAACTAACGGTCTTAATTAAACCCTAGACAATAAATCAGACATTCTCAATATATGAGGTACGTTGCGACGAAATGTGCAACTACATGTAACTGAAACATGGGCTATTACGATTTCCTCCTTTCATTCGCTAATACTCGATTAAGTCTTGAACATGATGAAGTGTCTATTCAAATAACTTAATCAATTTATCTCTAATCACTAATTGATCACTTATGTCACACTTGGCCACAAAATCCAAGTTGACGTGAATTGGCCAATGACTTTGATCCAATTATAATGAGAAGATGAGTATTCTCTCTAAATCCACTTTGAGGAATGAATCATTTTCTTGGCACATGCACTTCGTGATGAACCCAATCCAAGCAGTATCTATCCATGGAAGGGTGCAAGCGTTGGTCATGGTCAAAGTTCATCACTCCACACATGTCATGCGTATTGACCTCAAGTCAAAGGAGTATCGCATCGCTCCCACTAACCGAGCATCTGTAGACACATATAGTGGAACTACATCAAACGGTTTCTCGGATGGGTATACCAATACCCTCTAAGGTATTTGTGCATCCATCATATGATACCTAGTATCTCGTAGTAAGTGAGATCTTACTACACTCTCTAAGAGTATGATGCATATCGCACACCAATCTCAATTGCAACATCAATATCTCATTCTTGATGATCCTTAATTGGGACCATTTGAGAATCATGCTTAAGTCATCTGAGTTCTCACAACCTCAATGATAGCAATGACTCATGGGAACACATATAAGAACAAATGCAAACAATTAAACACAATATTCTAATAAGTGCAACGCCATATATTTAATATTAAATAATAATATTAAACCAACATTGAATATTATCTGAAAATTATGTCCTTACAATAGATTGTCTCTAGGACACTAACACTAACAAGTGAAACTTAAGTACGACTAATCAACTAATACCTTTCATACTTCACAAGTGATACTCATTAGTGAAACTTAAGTGATACCAATCAACTAATACCTTTCATACTTCATAAGTGATACTCATTAGTGAAACTTAATACCACTAATCAACTAATACCTTTCATAGTTCACAAGTGATACTCATTAGTGAAACTTAAGTACCACTAATCAACTAATACCTTTCATACTTCACAAGTGATACTCATTAGTGAAACTTAAGTGATAACAATCAACTAATACCTTTCATACTTCACAAGTGATACACGTTAGTGAAACTTAAGTGATACCAATCAACTAATACCTTTCATACTTCATAAGTGATACTCATTAGTGAAACTTAAGTGATACCAATCACCTAATACCTTTCATACTTCATAAGTAATACTCATTAGTGAAACGTAAGTACGACTAATCAACTAATACCTTTCATACTTCACAAGTGATAGTCATTAGTGAAACTTAAGTGATACCAATCAACTAATACCTTTCATACGTCATAAGTGATACTCATTAGTGAAACTTAAGTACCACTAATCAACTAACACCTTTCATACTTCACAAGTGATACTCATTAGTGAAACTTAAGTGATACCAATCAATTAATACCTTTCATACTTCATAAGTGATACTCATTAGTGAAACTTAAGTACCACTAATCAACTAATACCTTTCATACTTCACAAGTGATACTCATTAGTGAAACTTAAGTGATACCAATAAACTAATACCTTTCATACTTCACAAGTGATACTCATTAGTGAAACTTAAGTACCACTAATCAACTAATACACATATTATCACGTATGTGTTACACAAGTGATACATATATTACCAAGTGATACCTTTCATACTTCACAAATAATACATATATTATCACGTATGTATTATGTGAAAAAAATACACATATTATCACGTATGTGTTACTCTAACCATATTAATTAACATTTCGACAATCATTTTGAAAACAGTACACATATTACCACCTATGTGTTACAATAACAGAACTCTTGTGTTACTATTGACCTATTCCTAACATTTCCACAATTGATTTTATATAAAACACAAATTATCACAACTAACATTTCCACATTTGCATGTTTCCACTTAGACACTCATCACTTATCCACTAATCAAGTTTGATTTTAATATCACTAATTTTTAATTAAAATTTAATAATTTGTTACATAAAAATTTGATTGATCGATTTTAATTAAAAATCAACTTATGATTCATTCTTCCCACAAACCTCCAGTCGTTCCACGTTAACATGTATGTTGGCAAGTTCACTCCAATTGTCTCCAACTATTCTCCCATTTCAACAATTTCAGCAAAATACATGTGTCACTCAATTAAACACTCTAATTTAATCCAATGGTTGGTTGTGGTCTCCCATTTCCCCATTCCGATTTGACAAGTCGCCGGCCTATGAGTCTAGAGTAAGTAAATGCCGATTTAACAAAGTCCTTGACCTCATCTACACGGTAACTTCCTCCTCACAACAACATTGGGTTTGAAAAATTCTTCCCAACTCATTTGCCTTCATTGCACTTCTTTTGCTATCGACGAAGTCCAAAACCAAATAAATTAAAGTAATAAATTAAGGGACAAAATTAAATATTCATTACATTATTTATTATCAGAAAATAAAAATTATGGTTGTTGTGCAAAACATAATTTTAAAAAAACATTTAAAAAAACTCCTAACATGTATAGCAATACAAAAGACATTAAAAAAAATTCATGAACTTACCAAGTAATTCCTTTGTGAAAAACCCTAATGACGCCTATATGTAAACATATATTGAAACTTCATATGAACACATAAAAACAAACTACAATGGTATATTTATAGGGGTCGAAAAACTTAAGGTTGTTGTGCCATAAATGTATGATGGCCAACCAATTCATTCAATGTTTTTTTGCATGGAATTTTTTATTTGTTAAACAGTCAGGGTCAAATTAAATAATATATTATTGCATTCAATTGTTCATCATTGGTATAACATGTAATTATTAAGATTGCCCACCGAATAATACTATCTGTACAGTAAATAAAACAATTGTGGACATGTAAACATAATACATCAACCAATAGGATAACATGCATTTCGATTGAAATTCATTTAATACTAATTAAATATTTTTGTTACACCAGTATTTTTTTTTATGAACATTAACCAAGTAAGCAAGTTAGTTGGTCAAGAATCATTACCCCGAAAATCTAACTTATCATACATGAGGAAGGAAGATAATGTGGGGAGTTGTGTTAGTGCTGATGATGATAGCATTTCACTCAATTCATTTTGTACATGTATGGATGTTAATGTTATGTATGATACACTTAAATTGTGGTACTCATTATTATTTATATGTTTCAAATTTGTAGTAATACAATTATAAATCAAATACATATATATGTAAATTATACAGTATACACCTATTAATTTATTATATGCACCATTTTAACTATGTTACACTTATTATATGTAAATTATATACCCCATTAAAAATCATTTCATCAGTAATAAGTTGTACACATACATGATACCTCTTACATACATACATTGGTATATACCTATATTGTTTTGGAGGGAAAATGCTCCATCATTCCCGCCTAAATCAGATGATTATTAAATTAATTTTAATAGTGTATCGTCCCATGCATGATGATCACTTCCATCTATATATTTGTTGTTCATTGTTCATATATTTCTACCCCAAAAAATGGCTCGTACCCCAACTAAATCTGTGAGTCCGGCTAAGGAGTGGGTTTCACCTCCATCTCCAAAAGCCCTAGAGGCACTGTATGTGAAGGTGAAGCAAGAATTAGTTTATTTGAAGGAGGAAATTCTTGAGTTCCACAAACGATTAATCTTGGCTTCTTCAAAAAGGCAGCTTCGTGATTTGGTTCTCGATGACGTTCCTCTTTTACAGATGTATGACATGAATCTCGAAGCTGATGAGATATTATACGCAGAGGCCGTCCCCATTGACATCTCTTCCGATGAGGAAGATGAACCCAGCGTCAATGGTGGTAACCCGTCCCAGCCCATCGAAATCTCGTCGGATGACTCTGATTTCGATTTCTCTAATGTTATCTAATACGTTACGTCTAGATCCAGTATTTTAGTATTTTATATGTTTATTCACTAGAAGTATGTCTATGTATTTTGTAATTGCAAGGAGAAATGTGAATGTGCAAGGAGATAGTGGACTCCGGAAAACCCTAGTCAACGTTATTTATAATTAATATTATATATATATATATATATATATATATGTGTGTGTGTGTGTGTGTGTGTGTTGGTTTATGTTCATCTAAATTTAAACTTATATTTGTTGTTATAATTGTTGCATTAACCGAACAAATCAAATACTTCAATAAGAATTCACCCTGCACATATATGCAACAATTGGTCTAAATAAAGTGTATAAGCGTATTTCAACCATTATTCCCACCGTCTCAACTCCTGAGAAAAAACCATATTTTACCTTCAAAACAAAATTCAGTCCCAATCCCAAATTATATCGGTCTCAATTATATCTAAGTTGAAAACTATGACCTTAATTTAATACTTGTCAACTCAGAAATAGGCAATAATTTATACTCAACTAAAAATGACGAATTAGGATGAAGTGGAATAGTGGATTCATACTCAATAATTTATAATGCATTCTGCGTTCAACAAAATATATTAATTAATAAACTATAAATAAAAAAAAAGAAATAAATTAGGTTACTTCCCCTAATCTAATTCAATAAATACGGGTCTTCATCTTCACCTTTTATAGTACAAAAAGGAGAACAATCAATAGGGTCAAATTACTTTCTCTCTTCGACAAGAAAAATTCCCATCTCAACATATTCGATATTCACAATTTCTTCAAACAAACCCTAATTTCACTCTTAGCCGAAAAATACTGAGAGATGGATGATATTTCGGGTTTTAGCCGAAGTTCTATGAGAAGTTGGTCACCATATGAGGAGTCTGTCTTGGTTATGCTATTGATTCGATTCATTGAGGGGATCGTTGAAACTGACGAAACAGAGATTCGAAGGATGCGTTTGGTTTTTGCAACACTTTCATGAATCCTATCTGGGAGAATTGGGCACGTTTCATACTCACAACTTGTGAGGAAAATTTATTCAATGAGGGAAAGGTTTTGCTCATTTCCGTAGTTTATTGGTGGTCGACATGTTCACTATATTCAAGAAACTAATACTGTTCAAGTTGATGCACAATATTTTCGCAGAATGGTGAGTCTCTTAATTTAGTTAAATATTTACATACATTTTTATTCGCAAAATTTTATCATTAAACAATACAAAATAACAAATTTTTAATTTACAGGAATCGGCACAAAACAGGTACTTCAGACATAATGGCGAACGTTACTTTAACGAGCTTGATGTATTTTTTCGTATGAGGCAGATGGATAAATTAGATTACGTATGGATTGCACAAAGTTATCAAAATAACAACACAAGTTGGATGAGACAACCAAGAATAGGGCAAGCATTTGGGTGGGATTAGTGTGGACTATCGAGGCAAGGGCTTGGTGTGATCCAGTAACATAAATATTTTGGCAATGAATGTGAATGTAATGAACTTATGTTGAACTGTTTGTATCATCTCATTTTGAGTATATAATATATAAATGTAGTTTGTATCTTAATTTCTTGTCATATTAAACTTATAACAATTTGTCTTAGTATTATTTATACTATTATATATGTATTTTAAATTATCAAATTGTACCAAATAGTACATATACATATAGTTTTAAATTTTGATCCGGAATTCTTAAGTACCACATGTTAATGTATATATTTATTATATTTAATTAATTGCCACATCACAAATGGGCATTTATTCAAAAATTTCTAACCATAAATATATTGGATATGATATGGGTCATGGGCCCACAACATATTTAACCATATACACATTTAGGCCCATTCATCTCTAAACATAATTCCTCCAAAAATTTCCTTTATTACCTTCTTTCCCCCTTCTACAAATCTTCTTTTGGAAGCTTCCGTCACATTCATCAATCTTCACTCTTTTTAGCAAAAGTCTATGGCATCCTCTTCAATGAAGTTCGACGAAGTTCCACATTTCATAAAGATTTGTTTACCGGAATACAGATCTCAACCATCGACGCTTGAAACTGTAGTAAGTCGTACCGTTCATTTCTACAGTTTCATTTAATTTTTTATCATTAGGTTATTTTAAAATCTTAATCTCGCATATAAATTTCTAAATGTTAGAGGGTACCGCGTGCATTTGTTTGAGAGGAGTTCTCTAATGGATTCCCCAAACTTGTATACGTAGAGAGAGGCCCTCAACAATTTCAAATTCGAATTGAAACTGAATCGGATCGGTGTGGTGGTTCGAGAATAAACCCACAAGTTGTGGCTAAAAGCGGAATAAGAATAGGTTATTTTATGGTGTTTAAACTGATGGATGTCAACCGATTCAATCTGGTAATATTCGACCTTTCTTGCACTCTATCAAGAGGGTTAAAGAGGAAGGAAATATATAATGATGTTGATTATTTACCTCCTTCCTCAAACCCTAATTCAGGTAACATAATCAATTATTACTATAAATGGGTGTACACTTTAGGACATTAAAAATTTCACTTTTACATTAACAAACTCATGTAGGACCAAGTTCACCCCAACAGGATAATGACAAGTTTGAGGGCGTAGAACAAATCACACCTGCTCAATTTGTCGCATGGCCCGGACCAACACAAATCTCTCCATTCTGCACAATCAACATTATCAGGACTTGTATCGTTAGAAATTATCTTGTAAATTTTTTTTCTCTATCATGTTTATTTTTAAGTTGAATACCCTTTTTACAACTATTACAACACATATTTTGTTGTTGCTATATGTCGTAACTGGTAATATTAACTGACTACATCCTGTTAATAGCTTAGTAGTGTAGAAACACTATGATTTGCATAAACATTCAAATCACTTAACAGAGTATACACTGTTTTATGTGGTGTTTTGAAACACTGTTTGTATTCAAGAAGCACACTATTAGTTGCATAAACATGAAATAACGACTTTTTACTGCAACAATAACTTAGTTTAGGGGTGTCTCCAATCTCATTATAATCCTGTACAAGTATTTATACCATTCTGGGAAACTTATATAAAGTCTTCCACTACTTGTTGCACACCAGCACATAAATGATTAGTACATGCATCAACCAGTTCCCATTTATTACAACTACTATTCACATGAATGGTTATTTTCGGTTTGAGTATGGGTTAGGAATATGAATGCGTTCTTTCTACTTTGTGTGATTGTTCTAAATCTGCTTCTGTGATTGTTCTAAATCTGAGGGGTGATTGTTCTAAATTTACTTCTGGGATTGTTCTAAATCTGCTTCTGTGATTGTTATCAATCTACTTCTGTGATTGTTCTCATTCTACTTATGCAATTGTTCTAATTTTACTTCTGAAATTTTTCTAATTCTACTTAATTGTAAAATTTTAGCGGTTTTGTGATTGTTCTAACTCTATTACTACTAAATGCACAACCAATTTATAAGAGTTTCTGGGACTCCATTACTGCATTTACAAACAAACGAATGAAACCCGACAAAGCAGTGCTTATCATGAATGGAAGATCTTGGAATGTAATATTCAAAGATGATGGTCTGAGATTGGTCTTGATCAGAGTGAGAGAGTTTATGGAGGAAAATTACCTCAAACCTGGAAAAATATAAAGTCAAAAAGCTTGGTTAAAGCTAAAGAACTTACTTTTAATGTTAGTTTGGTATAACTGGAGTACGTGGCCTACGTTTGTTTGTTGTTTTTCAGTATGAACACTTTTTTTTTTTTTTGCTTTTAAATGAACTATGATTTGTTTGCTTCCTAATGAACTGTTATCCACGTATGTTTATTTTATCAGTTAAATTAGTTTTTTGCTTTAAAAAATATGCAGATGTTGCTACCATACTTGCATCAATCATCATGCTGATCAAAACAACAATTTTTACCACTTACCCTGCTCATCATACATTTTGGGTCATACATTTTTGGCCTTATAATACAACTCTGCCTTTATGGGCTCATTAAGTTTCACTGAATAATGGGCTTACAATACAATTTATTCATTCTAGGCCCAAGCAAAACAATATAGATTTTGGGCTTTCATTCTTTTTATTTTTTTAATATAATTTAATTCCCGTTTTTAATTATATGATATTATAATCTCTTAAAAATCATTTAACTGGAAATAACATAATTTTGTACTTTACACCATTTTTCTTATACACACAAAACCATTATTTTACATGGATCTTAATCGAATGAACAACTTCAAATTACCAACAAATTAATTAATCAACTCAAACATGAAGAACATAATCAATGATTAATTCAACACAACTATTAGTTTTTAAAATTGATACACATACTACCAACATCACCAAAACAAAATACGTAAACATCATCTAAAACCTAAAATTTCGAATTCATCTCTCCCGACCATACCAAAAAAAACGAACATTGTTCAATAACAACTATACAACCCAATCGAAATGTTGGGTTATGGAGCCCCGAGTGAAATGGGGATGCAGGGAGGCGCCGAACCGGTCTTTCGAGGTCGAGCAGGTGTGCTCTTTTCGAGCGCCTCCCTTTGGCGGTGAGAAGGCGCTCGAGCAAGGTTGCTGATCGAGCAAAACCGCTTGACCAAGGGCTGAGGTCGAGCGGTTCCGAGGCCTGTACACGGCTTAGGGTTTTTGGCCCAGTTTCAATGCTCTTTTAGGGTTTCGGCCAGGATGGGCCAAATCTAGGTTTTTTGTATAAATAACCCCCTGACTCCCCCATTGTATCTTGCACTATCTTGTATGGTCATACAAGAAGACTAATAGATCTCTCCTGGCTTGGTAGTGCCCCCAGATGTAGTCAGTCTGACGAACTGGGTAACCAAATTTTTTGTTCCTTAATTCGTGTTTCCATCATTTTCTCCATAATTGCTTGCTTAAAATCCTAACAACTGGTATCAGAGCATCAGGCTCAAGGATCTGGTGGGGAGCAATTATGATGGCTAAAGGGTGATCACTGTTGAGAAGTTTGATGGAACGAATTTGGATTTGGCTTCGTTCGGAGATGAGGGCACAACCATCGAACGTCCGAGAACGCACAAGGCGCTCGAGCAAAACCGGTTGGTCGAAAGGTAAACCGCCAACCAAAGCCCCAAGTTGAGCGGGTTCGATGAGGGTCAAGTTCATGAGTATGGGACAATGCTTGGAGTAGGTGGTTGGTTCTTGCAAGATCAAGAAGGACGCTGACACGCGCACGAGATCGTCGTGAATTGGTGGACGAAAGAGCATTGAATCTGGGTGCGGGATGGGACTTGCTCGGTTATGCTTTTTTAGTCCGATCGATCTTGATCCGAAGGACATTGTGGAATGGTGCTCGATTCTTGTGTGAATCCGAGAGGATCATTGAGGGTTGTATCCAGGATCGTGGTCGGAAATCAATTAGGATCTAAGATGGGCGCTGTGGGATGTTGCTCGATCATGTGGGATCGAGGTGGGCGTTGAGGAGCGTTGCTTGGATCAAATTGATATGTGTGGGCGTGAGGGTCCAAGGTTGCGGTCTTGTGGGCCGTAGTGATGCAAGTTCGAGAAGGATGTTGTGGGACGTTGCTTGGATCAAGTGTGGTTCGAAGTCGAACGTTGAGGGACATTGCTCGAAGTGCATGGTTAACTGCCGATGAGAGAATGGGAAGACGAAGTTACGTTTTTGGATTCTGGTCTCCGGTGGGAGATTGTTGGGATTGTTGGAGTCGAGTTGCGGAATGAATCCAGGGAGGACAAGACTTGCGGAATGAGTCCAGGGAGGACAAGACGTTCGACCTAGTTGAGGTCGTGCACTTCCGCTCCAGTGTCAGTCTCCAGGTTCAGTCTCCAAGTGGGAGATTGTTGGGTTATGGAGCCTGAGTGAAACGGGGATGCAGGCGGGGAGGCGCCGACCAAGTTACTCGAGGTCGAGCAGGTGTGCTTTCGGTTGAGAGCTCCTTTTGCAAATGAGAAGAAGCGCGCCGAGCAAGATTGTCGATCGAGCGTAACCGCCGACCAAGGGCTAAGGTCAAGCGGTTCCGAGGCCTCAGATGCTGCTTAGGGTTTTTGGCCCGCTTCAATGCTTTTTTAGGGTTTCGCCGAGATGGGCCAAATCTAGGTTTTTTGTATAAATAACCCCGACTCCCCCATTGATCTTGACTATCTTGTATGGTCATACAAGAAGACTAATAGATCTCTCCCGGCTTGGTAAAGGCCCCCCATGTAGTCGGTCTTTAACCTGGGTAACCAAATTGTTTGTTTCTAAATTCATGCTTTCATCATTTTCTCCATAATTGCTTGTTTAAAATCCCAACATGAAAAAAAAACCACCAAGAACAAATCAATTCCAACAAACACCAACCATACCCATATCGAAACTCAAGATTTAATTTCTGGTGGCGAAACTATTTCCGCAGTCGGAATAATTTCCAGTGTCGAAATAATATCCGCAATCGGAACTTCCTCTGTGTCATTGTCTGAAACGATTGTACACATATTGTTCTTGTTTGATGTCGAACTAATGTAGGTGAAGTAAGCATCATAAGCTTCATCTTCATTTAGAAATTTACGGACAAAAACTAATCAAAACCCAATTCGTTTTGTTCACAATCTTCCCAAGTATGGTATATCCCCGAGTTTGACTCCCGAAAATCACGTAATATTCTTCTCTCAGTAGTATTTCACGACGATGCATTTTTTTTCCTCGAATGAAACGGTGGGGAAAAAGTGAGAGAGAAGGAACACATTTCAGATAAAAAGTGAGATGAGAGAGAAATCAGATTCAAAATTTGAATTTGCATTTTGAAATGAAATTTTGAAATCCAATATTTCGCTTGGAGGGAAGGTGGGCCGAAAATTTAATCGAACATTTCATGCAATTTCTGCAAAATTTCATTAAGGGCATTTTAGACTTTTCACCCATAATAAATATTAAAAAGGTGTCACCCATCACCCCGCAGAGCATTCCTCCAAACACATATAGGGTAGACAAACACATATAGATATACTAGTGGGGGATGCACCTCAATCCTTGAGGTGCTAGCCCAGGGAATATGCTGGAGAAATTTGCAAACCTCTGTATAGCTATATATAAATTCCACCATAAATCATTATCAACTCACATATTTAATAGAATATCAATTATGGAGAATGTGTAACTGTTTATTTGGTGATAAAATGAATCATGAGAATATCATTTATTGACAACTTCAATGTATGTCAAGTGGAAAGAAAACCGCAATACCAAATCCTTTCGGATTAATGAAATGAGCTCAAGATTCTCATCAAATGCACAAAGCAAAGTATGTTCTATGATCTATTCATCATTTCCACAACCCTGAATCTTATTTATGAGCAGTAACGAAAAATTAACCCACTCGGAAATCAAGTTACAAGTAAGCAAAGAAATAAATTACATTTTACAAGATAGTGTAGAACTTAAAACGGCATCTCCAATTACATATAAGCCACATATTATGGATTTAATTGTGCGTACAGAATTAAATAGTTCCATCATCTGTGAATTGCATTCGTACATATTCCTGCCAAATACAGTGAAGATATTCTCCAGCCAAACTAAATACAATACGACACAAAGCTTATATCCCCAGAGCCGTGAAACACAAATAATCTATATAGTTTCCTGCACATAATTATGTACCCTCAATACTGTTAAATCATCATTCAATTATCTCATCTACTTTGAAGCTCTTTGTTTCAGAATTTCCAGATTCACCAAAAATTTAGAGTAAAATATGAAAAGAAATGTTACACATTTAAGCATGCAATTGATAGGGAAGAAAGGTACACAAAACTGACGACTAAAGTGGTGGAGCACTATGAGAAAAAAAAGACTATAACTTCAAATAAATCTAAATTTCGTTCTAACACTTTTGACTATACATTTTAATGCTACTAATTTTATTTGAAGCAACAACAAAATGCTTACCTCACCCAGAATGAGCTGCGTAGCTAACTATGTTCAGAAATCTATAAATACAAAGGAAAAAAACCTATCATATAGAGACTTTAGTAGTTCTGAACACCTTATATATTAGTGTACCCAAGTAAAGAAACCAGTGCGAATGAAACACTTGATTTCAGAATAAATGGACTATTTCACCCAGAATTTTGACCCAACCGTAATTAGATCAAAAGATCATACTAATGATTTGTATAATTGAGATATTCAATTGAGTTGCAATAATTTTGAGATATTCTCTTCTTCATTCATAAGTCAAATTCGAATTGTGGATTAACTTCACCCAACTTATAATTTCCAAGTCAATATCCATTTAGGATAAGGCTGACCATCTTTTGCTAAATAAATAGATAAAACATATTAAAAAATTAAATAGAAGACTTAATTTCAATGAACACGTGTTGTTTGCGTTTGTACCTGGAACGAAAGTTGGAGAAACTCCCCGGAAAAAATTGATGGCAATCCTGGATTTCAGTGCAGACGAGGGAGAAAGACGGAGAAATCAATAAATTAATTAAGAAGGGAAAGAAGAAGTAAACTCAATTTCAACAAATAATTGTAACCTTCTTTTGTAATAGAAACTCGAGAAACATCAATTGAAATTAACAACAGATGTTGAAGGCAAATAAAAACCCTGGATATGGCGGAAAATAGGGAGGAGATTATAAAAGGTTGCAGCCCCACGTTTTCTCAGCGATCGTGGGCAGAATTAGAGGGAAGACAATCGTAAATTACAAAGGGATAGAAGACGTTGGAAAACTTGGTGGGAGAAGACGGTAAATAAAAAGAAAAAATACATAAATTAACAAAAAGCAGTAACATGTGTCTCCTTACCTTTAACCGGCTGAAAATTGGTTAACCCTATTCAAAATATACGTATGTATCAGGCTGAAGCTTCCCTCGTTTAGGTTGAAGAATTATATGAAATGCAAAAATGAGGCTCGTGAGAAATTCCTTGCATAAGTTCTGCAATAAATATCATGTTCACAAAATTTCACCTACAATAAAACAATACAATGCACAAATATGACCAAAGAAAAGTTAAGAGAGAACAAAGTTTATACTACATCAATAGTAGCAACTTCAAACCAATGCTCTACTTAAGATCAGGATCTGCACTACCGTAGGGTCAATATAGAGCAAATCACAACCCACGCCCAACACAGTGCTATACATTTTGGTCTACGTGAAATGTTCTTTGTTTCCTTTATATTAAATCAATCTCACTGTAAACATAAGTTACATAATGAATTAAACATTTGCATGACAATAACAACAATAACTTTACAAAGTGTTACAAGTGTCCAAGAAAGAAAGTGAAAGATATTTACCTAGATGGTCACCCTGAACTTGCGAAAGTGTTGCCTTGTCCAGAAATTTTTAATTGAGCATGCAACTTCTGTTGTTCTATTGCACACTCTTTCTTAATTTTTTTTTTTTTTAATGCTATTTCCAACTTGAAACTGAACGTGTAAATGTAGAGTTAGTTAAGCAAAATGTTTAAAACAGTATAATGAACATGAAATAAGAAATAATGAATTAATTGCTTTCCATCCATAATGTAATGAAATGGACTTAATTTATGGTAAGTGATCTACTGTAAAACTAGTTTTTTCACATAAATATTTCAACGGAATGAGCGGTCCTTCAAGATCAAGGTGGCATATTAAGGTTGGTACATAAGCAACATTTTGACACGTATGACTTAAATGCAAGGGCATTTCAAAGTCTCACTACTTTGATGCTAAACGAGGGTTTTTTTGATCCAATAATACGCAAGATTATATGGCAAGGAATTGTCCTACTTTTGCAACTAAAGTTAATGGGCAAGATTTTTCAAGATATATTCCGAGATTTGACAAGATTCACAAGGAAGATCAAGATTATCATATATTTACTATTTTTATTTATTTAATAGGCTAGATTTCGTTTTTTGTCCTTTAATTTTCGTTCAAGTATATCACTTATAGATTTAGGGTGAGATTTAGTCCTTTTTTGAGCAGATTTGGTCCTGTTTTTGTCCTATAAATACTTAGGACGTTTTTCATTGTTTTTTCAAGCATAAAATTAATAAAAACCCTTGGCAACTTTGTCAAAACCTAATTGTTTCTTGCCAACCTGAGTTGGGCAACAATTATTATCGTTCTTTGTGTATTATTTGTGTTTTTCGCATCGTGGTTCTCATCAAATTGGTGCTTTTCGTTGAGAGTAGACGAGAATTGTGAAAGGAATACGAGCAATGGCGGAACTCACAAGGAGAAGAAGAAAGGCGGATTCTTCATCCTGAAGGAAGAGTGATGAGGATTCTTTGTTTGAAGAATCGATTCGAAAATCAACCCTACTCGGCGCCGGGATAGGAAGATTTGAACGGGGAGACCGGAGAAGGGGAAGGCCCAAATTAACTTGCCCTACGTTCAACGGTAACAACCCAAAATCATGACTATGCTGGCGAACCTGTACTTTACGCTGAACGACATCAGACGTAGCAAAAGGGTGAAGTATGCGGCATACTACATGGAAGGAGAGGAGAACGATTGGTGGCAATTAATTAGCAGGTTATATCGGAAGCAAGGACGGATCGTTCGGTGGAAGGATTTCAAAAAGGCACTAATGGCTAGATTTGGGCCATCCGATTACACTGATTACGACGACGGCCATTGTTGTACTGTTCTTCATACTGCTGCTGTACTGCCGCCGTGCCGCACCGATCGAACCATGGCTGCACCCGCTAGTGAAGAAAATGATCTTGCGACCGTTGAAGATGACATTGTTGCTGCTGAAAGTGATTTTCACGCTGCTGTCCTAGGCCGAAATGGGCCTACTACAGGGTATGAGTTTCTTGGGCCATTCAATGTACCTAATGCAGATTGTAAGCTTCTACCAGGTAATGAGACATTTAATTTTAAAAGGCAGCTCGAGCCCAAGTTAAATTCTGTGGATTATGTTGACTATGAGGATGAACCGATATTTTTAAATGAATTAGAGGGTACTGACCGAATGGGGCATTTGGGTAAATTGGAAAATGAATTGCTTGGGTCAACTGAATTTTTATATGAAAAGGGGTCTTCTAATTTAAGTAGTAGTTGTGTTGGGCCTAGGAGTAGTATGTACCAAGTTGAACCTTGTGATTCTAATTACAGTTTGGAGCCGATGCGTGTTGAACAAAATGGGCAGCCTGGGCCAGCGAATTATTTTAATGGAAATGGGCCTGGGAATTTTGTTGATGAAATTAGTCAGTTTGAGATTGGAAATTCGTTTGATGATTTTTTGTGAAGATGGGTTAATTAGTTTTTGGAAGGGTTTGAGCTTTGGAAAAATAAGGAGAACTTCGGGCCTTTTACTTTTGATGAGATGGACCGTTTTACTGAATCTCCATATTATGATGGACCACCTCTTTATGATGAAGAGCAGCCCGTAATTAATTCTATGTCTACCATTTGTGATGTCGAGCTCGAAGACGAGACATACCAAGTTGTTGATACGGAAGTTGATAACGTTGCCAATTTTTCGGGCCTTGATACGGCATTTGACGAAATTCGCCTAAATGATGATGAAGGTTATATCTCACATAATAATAATTATTATTTTATAGTTAATGATAGTTATTTTGTTGGTAGTACTATGAAAAGATCGCACTATCGCTTAAAGATTTTTGGCCACACTCGAACAGCTGATAATTTTGAGCTCAATTATTTGGTGGCAAGCAAACAACGATTAGATGAAGGAGAGCTTTTAGGCTCGATAAGAGAGTGTTCCCATAATTGGTCCTTGAGTACAAGGACGATCTTGAAGGGAACGGGAATGATGCGAACGAGGGTTTTTGGATCCAATAATACGCGCAAGATTATATGGCAAGGAATTGTTCTACTTTTGCAACTAAAGTTAATGGGCAAGATTTTTCAAGATATATTCCAAGATTTGACAAGATTCACAAGGAAGATCAAGATTATCATATCTTTACTATTTTTATTTATTTAATAGGCAAGATTTCGTTTTTTGTCCTTTAATTTTCGTTCAAGTATATCACTTATAGATTTAGGGTGAGATTTAGTCCTTTTTTGGGCAGATTTGGTCCTATTTTTGTCCTATAAATACTTAGGACGTTTTTCATTGTTTTTTCAAGCAGAAAATTAATAAAAAACCCTTGGCAACTTTGTCAAAACCTAATTGTTTTTTGCCAACCTGAGTTAGGGCAACAATTATTATCGTTCTTTGCGTATTATTTGTGTTTTGCGATCGCGGTTCTCATCACACTTCTCTAGCATGTCATATACAATCGTAGCCACATCATGTTTAAGAGTTTAAAACTCCTCAAGAATACATGCTAGAAAATTTGGTAAGGATTCAACAAAGTAATGATCCCTTTTGATAATTGTATATGATGGAGCATGAGATTCATACTTTAACTAACAGAAACACAATGATGGTGCATTACATTATACTTCAAATTTAGAAGAACAAAGCTACCAGAAAAGGACAAGGAAAATCATACGGTTTAGTCCAGAAAACCATACAACTGGTACGGTTTTTGTGTGAGGCAAATTATCAAGCAGCTGAGATTGTCCGGAGAAAAAAATTCAATCATAGTTGGGGCAATTTCAAGAAATTGAAGATACTCATTCTGCATATTACCTAATCTAAATTAAATATATAGAAAATAATAGGTAAAGAGAACAGTATGGAAAAAAGAGAAATATATCGGTAGCTAAATTAACAAATTAAGAAAGCATATGCAAACCAGTACGCCGAAGAGGACGCGGACCCTCAATTCCGGTGATGCCCATAAAAACGGCTTGGAAACGCAGCTCATGGCGGTGGATACAAACGTTTTTCTTGGCGGACGTGGCTGGAAAGTGGCCGTTTGAGATTTAGCAACCTTCAGCGGTGGTGACAGAGAGAAAATACAGGGGAGAAAGAATTGTGATGAAGGAAACTAGTATTAATTCATTAAAAAGGAGAAAATTACAGAAAGTTAAAGATAGATATGGTAGCGACACGTATGTTAGCTTGTTGGACAGTTGGAGGGTTTGATACCGGTGACTGGCCAAATTCACGGCACCCACTCTTGTCATAAGTCATAGAAATAGATATATATCGTCCACCTGGCCACTGGGCTCCTCAATTGAGTGAGAGACCATGGTCGATTTCCTTTGGGAACAAATTGGAGTTATGGGAGTTATAAGGTGGCTTGTAAATTTGTGGAGTGTTCTGACGATCTTGCTGTGTCTTAACAACTAATCTTTGTCCGATAAATATTAAAAAAAAAAATATATATATATATACCTAATTAACCTATATGTGGATATATATGTCTTCACGTGTTCATCACTCATAGTCATATATAAAACGGATTCCCAATAGGGAACGGATCCTCTCCCGTCAGAGACAAAACTTGCTGGTTTTTGAGGAAGATGGAGGCACCGTGATAGAGGAAAGTGCTGGTTTTGACTTTTGAGAGAAAACAAGTGGGGTTCAAACAATAAAAAATGAGTTTTGATTACGTAGCATGTTTTGGACCCTAGATTTTAATTAACGGTTGTAATATGCTGAAATTTAGGAAATGGAGGAAAAGGACGGAGAGGATCCGTTCCCATTCTGAATAACTACGGGTATGTTTGTTTCGTGACTCATCCGAATGGAGTTAGAACTTTGAAAATCACATTCCATTATAGTTTGAGATTTAAAATTGAAATCAAAAATCTCTTTATAAAAGACACTTACACCCCTATTTTTCACAAAATTCAATACAATCACATCACTATTTTTCTCACTCTCAATACAATATAATAATATTATATCAATCATTATTAAATATTGATTTGACATAAAGTAAAATCATATCCTATCAAAAATCTCAAACAAACACATATTTTTTTTACTATTCACCAAGACTTTCAAATCCATAGGATTTTTCATGACTTCCATCGCACACCTAAATCCCGAAACAAACATACCCTACGTAATTTTAATTAGATATAAATGATAAAGACAAATACAAAAAAAATAAAAAATGCATTCATTATATATAAATAGGGGCAATAACACCCTACTACAATCGAAAAATGGAAATAGCACTAACTACAAAACACCGCTTTGAGATAATGAGAAAATGCTAATATACTCCTTACTTTTGATGTATTTTGACTCATAAACCCTCAAATTACCTCCAAATTCTCTCTTACTTCATTTCAAAATCCCCAACACGGCACCCATCTTTTCCTACCTTTTTTTTTTTGTCTTGTCCAATTGCCTCATCAACTCCCAAAATTTGTTTTCTTGTTTCATTTGTCAATTTATTTTAATTTGTCAAAATTTGTTTCCCTTTATCCTTTTTATTATTAATTATTTTATTTTATTGTAATCTTAATCTTATTTTTCCCATCTAATTTTTAAATTTTTTTTTTTCATTTCATATATATCATCTCCATTTTAATTGAAAAAAAAATGCTTCTTTATATTAGAAATTAATAAAATAATTTGATTAGAATTTCATTATTTTTTATTTTTAATGTCAAAATAAAAAATGCATATACCTATAAAAACGCATTGTTCGTAAAAAAAGAAGTTGCATATACTTAAATTACATTATGTACACTAAAAAAAATATTACATATACAAAAAAAAATATTGTATACACGCCAGAAACATTGCATACATGCGTAAAAAAAATATTGCATATATGTGAAAAAAAATGTTGCATACACTTGAAAAGAGTTGCATATACACACAATCAATTTGAATCTTCAATTCTACCAAGATTCCGCTTTTGCATCGTCTTCACGCAAATGGAATCAACAAGAACTACCAAAAATGCATTACATATAAACATAGATTTTGTACATATACAAAATCAAAATCTAAAAAAATCAATCAAACGTTTTTCCCCATACCAAAAGCTTTCCTGCACACTAAATTTTTTTTCACCATTAACACCAAAAAAAAAAAAAACACAGGAAAAAAAGGAGAAAAATATAAACAACACAAGCTTAATGTAAAATTTCAACAAAAAATCAATCATTTTTTTCTCAAAAATTCAAACCTTTCCCATTTCAATCTAAACACCTACATAGTCAGCCCTAACTTACAAAACATCATTAAACCAAATAAACACCCCCTAATTCAAACCTTTTGCTATTTCAATCTAAAACACCCCCAATCTAAACATTTTGACCAGAAAACATCATTGACCAAATAAAGAACACCCAAATTTCAGCCCACTTCAAAATCTGCCCACAACCCTTTTCTGAATTTAACCCACATTTCGATAAAGACACCCCAACGATTTAATTATACTAAATGAGCAATTGAAAAAAGAAAAATGAAATTTACAAAAACACAAAGCTTTAACACTCAAGTAGCAAGAAAAATCAATTTGTAACCAACAAATTTAGAAAAAATAAAAAGGAAATGGATGTATGGGGAGAAGAGAAAATTGGGGATCAAGATGTTGAGAGCATCTTTCGCAATATTCTCCAACCGTCATCCCCATGCCCCAAAAATCTGCCACCATCGCCAAGAGAACCTCCGTCCCAAACACACAACGCCACCTCCGCAAAAAAAACACCGCCCCACCTCTAAGAAACACACCGCCTCCACCTCTAAAAAATCGCCAAACAAACACCGCCAAAATTTCCACCATCGCCAAGCCGTGGTACCCTCCCTCTCACCAACATTCAGACGAGACCGATCCGCTTCAGATCCGACCGGGCCCGGATGTTAGCGGCCGCGTGAGCCGCAGATTCGACACATACAATAAGTGGGCGTGAGCGTGGACGCTTGGGTTCGAGAAACTCTAACCATCGGTATTTTTAGAGAGAGAGGGGAGAGGAGTAGAGAGAGAGAGATATGGGGGATTCACATAGAGAGAAGAGAGGACGGTTTTGACTAATTGGAAAGAGAAAGTAGATCTGAGGGATTGGAGAGAAAGGGAGACGATATATGAGATATTTTAATTAAAAAAATCACTACTTCACATCAGGGCTATTTTAGAAAATCTGTCAATAAAAATTGTAGTGATTGCCTATTTTAAAAGTGGTTTGTATCTATTAGCTAGAGGGGATATTTTTTTGTATCTCCAAACAATTACCCCTATATAAATATAGTATTCTTAACATATTTAGAAATTTGTAAGTGAATATACATCATTAGAAATATTCCATAATTGGTAGTATTTTATAATATAGATGGATGACACGTGAATAATATCCAACTAACCATCATAATGCATAATCGGGTCCATGCTAAAGATCCATCATTTATGGTGTGTCAAGCACGGTGTGTATAACAAAGGATATCGAAGAAAAAAAATTTACATGAACCGAGTTCACAAGAGAACTACTTACATATATAATTCGGGGACAAAGTCTTTTTTTGCCATATATTGATTATTCAAACTGTTTTTTGCTCTCTTGATAAAACAACTTTTTTGCCATTCTATAATGTATTTACCATTGTTAAATTAATGTTTATCCTCATTAATAGGTCGCGCATGGGTCATGCGACCCATGCACTACCCTCATGTCTGCTAATTTTTTAGTAAAGATAAATGTGTCATCAAAGGGTAAAAGAAATTTTTGAAGAGAGGCACAAAAAAATTTGAAGTATTGACATTTTGCTAATTTTCTGTATAATTAGTTTCGATAGATGTAGCGCGGGTTTAATTAATTGATCTAAATGCCTAGAAACGGCTGTGAAGTCTCCATCAAATTCAAGTTGTTTGGTAGCGCATGTCAAATTTGGCAAAATCGAGGATCGCGTGACATCTTGTAAATTTAATACCTATAGGTATAATTATTAAACCACGGTTAAATGCTAGGGATCTCCTATTACACAACGTTTATATATTTCCTTTTACATCCTTTTTTTTTTTAAATTTACGCTATTTGTCAATTTCAGAACATCTACAAATATATGAATAACATCATAACATAACCCTTTTTCTATTTAGGAAATTATATTTATTTTAGCAAAAAATTAATTACTTTCAAATCTCATTCCAAAAAATCTTATCAACATATTTATAATTAATTAGTTTAAACTGTATATGTAAAAATTAACTAATAATTAATTTTTTTTATTATGTAATTAAAGTGCCTATATTATAATCTTAATCTATCAAATAACTTTAAAATTCAATAAAAAAATGGGAAAAATAATCGACAACATATGTAATAAAAATAAAATTTTTAATATTTAAAAGTATTATAAATTTTTAAAAGCAAACTCAAAAATTAATATATATAAAATTTCTATGTATTAATATAAAATTTATATGTACTTATAAATAAAGTTGATGTAATTAATATAATATTTATATGTAAATAATAACGGTTGTTTTTTTCTAAGAGTAGAGTGGGAGGTTAAATTTTTAAAAGACTTAAATCTCAAGCAATTTTTAATATATTTTTTATAACTTGGAGAAAAAAAAATAATGAAATGACATCAATCACGACAATCACGACAATCACATTTGTAGTACATACATTTAATAAAATATTTATATGTAACTAATAATCGAAAAAACATTATAAAATTTGTAAAATATATAATATTTTATATGTTGTATAACTTTTAACAATTATTAATTACATATAAATATTATATTAATTACATTAAATTTTTTATAAGTACATACAAATTTTATATTCATACGTAGAAATTTTACATATATTATTTATTGAGTTTGGTGGTAAAGTTTTATAGTATTTTTAAATATTGAAATTTCATTTTATTATAACATATGTTGTCAATTTTCTCTTCTAATAAATTACCATTTTCTTATTGAAATTTTAAATTTATATGATAAATTAAGATTATAATATACACACTTTAATTAAATAATTAAAATTTTAATTATTGGTTAATATATATATATATATATATATAATTTAAACTAATTAATTATAAATATGTTTATAAGATTTTTTAGAATACAATTTGGAAGAAATTAATTTTTTGCTAAAAATAAATATAATTTCCTAAATAAAAAAAATGGATTATGTTAGGATGTTATTCTTATATTTGTAGAGATTATAAGATTGACACATGTCACAAATATAAATGGTGTAACAGAGATGTAACGTCGTTGTGTAACGGGAGATCCCAATAAGAGTTAAATGGGACTGGATGGACTAATATGCATATATTAGATATTTGATATGATAATTAATTAATAAACGGAGGGAGTAATAGGGTATATATGTAGATAATATTTTTTAGAAAAATATTTTTTAAATCAATTTTATTAATTTTCTTAAAAAAAATTAGAGGGACATTTTATAAAACCGGTCTCCCACGGTAAGACGGGCATAAGTTGGACATTAACATCGCTTAACACTTTGGAAGAGGTGGATGTAATTTGTGCTAAGTTATACACCGCCTCATGTATGAGACCGTCTCATATAATTTTTGTCAAAAAATTATACTTTTAAAAAATGAAGATAATTTTTTTATATTTTTTAGAGAGATGTAAGAGGGGGAGGATGAGAAATTGTAACTTTATTATTTATTAAATAATAAATAAAAATTCTTAAATCAATGGATTTAATAAATTCTTTCATAAATCCAAGATGGATCCAAACAAGTGATTTGAAATCGATGAATTTATAAAAAAATCATTTCAAATTCATTCTCAAATCAAATCTCTCAAATTGCATAGAATGTTTCATACAATCTCCCTCCTTGGCTATATAATTATTCCTCAAAGTGCTGATAGAGTTCTTCCTCAAATTGCTGATAGAGTTTTATTTTATTTTTTGACAGGATAAATTGCTGATAGAGTTTCAACAGTAATTTGTAGAATGGTTTGATGTACTCGGGGAGTCCATCAATTTCTTTTATATCCCACCCAATTGAGTAGGCAAGAAGCAATTAAATAAACATGTCATTACTCTAATTAGCGGCATCTCCACCTTTGAATTATTGCTAAATGCATCCACTACTGGTCAAACTTGCAAATTTACTCGAATGAGACGAAAGTGTCCCCAAATTACATTATAAGGTTGGATGGTCTCCCATGAACAAGTTTCATATTATGAACTTGGATTATTTGACTCATGTCACCAATTCCAAAAATATTTTTCTAACTCACTAAATTTTACCCAGATCATATCTTGATAGATTCACAAGCCCATGAATTAAAGACAAGTTTCATAAAAAGTGGTGAGACTACTGTAGTCAGTGGCGGATGTAGTATAGTCAAAGGGTATGCATATATGATCAAAGAGAGAATGAGAGGTAGAGAGAGAGAGAGAGAAATGGAAAGCGAGCAGGGGGTAGATCATAGGACTCACTTCTTCCGACCTCCTTCCTGAGTGGCAACCGTGAGGCAAATACCTAGCCTTAGGAACCCTAACTGTTAGATAGGCGATAGATCGGGTACAAAGGAAGAACAACTGGAGCAGTGTTTGGGAAAATAGTAACAGGTGTGTGACCTTCTTTGTGCAGAACTTCCCCTGATTCGTACATGGAAATATTTGTACGAGAAACTGGCAACGGTAGAGAAGATTAGAGATCTCTTGATCCCTCAGAGAAGAGATAGACGTGGCCGAAGATATGGATTCGTCAGGTTCGGGCCAGATATCAACAAAAATGAAGCTGAAACTAAACTGAACAATATCTGGTTCGACTCCTACAAACTGAGGGCAAACCTTTCTAAATTTTCTAGGGGGTCCGAGAACAGGGGAAAAGCTGATACCAAAACTGCCAGATATGCAATACACCAGGCAGCATACAGGAATGAAGATACTTCTTATGCAGAAGCTGTAGAAGGAACTCCGAAGAAACCGGAACCTTTGGTGGGAATGAGATCCTTGGCGGAAACCTTCCGCAACAAACCCCATGAGCGTACCTTTAAATCTACGGGTATGCAATTCTCAACCACGGAGGAAGATAGGGAATGGCTACGAGCATGCTGGATTGGTAAACTTAGAGACGATCAACCATGGACGGAAGTAGGGCATAATATTAATGAAGTCATGGCGGAAACGGCGGCGGTTAAGTTCCTTGAGGGAGACATGGTTCTTTTTCAGACGTGGTCTATGGATATTGAGGATGGCACCTGGGATGGCCTCACCAAATGGTTCGACTATATTGAACCATGGAATGAAGATTGCTCAAACAACAGAAGAATAGTATGGACGGATTGGTATGGAGTTCCCCTCCATGCTTGGTCATTGCGCTTCTTCAAAATGATCTCGTCAAGGTTTGGTTCACTGGTTCGGGTCAATGACGATACGATTCATAAAAGGAAACTTCAATATGCGAGAATGCTGATTCGTACTTCCTTCCCAAAATCCCCAAAAACCCTTTGGAGATAGAAGTTGACTGAAAGATGTTTTTACTTAAGGTTCAAAGAAGAAGACGAAGATCTGATGGAGGAGGATGATGGAGAGATTTCAGTCAGGGTCCTTGAAGATGGCGATACATCAGATTTTGAATCGAAAACCGACTCCATCGTTGGCAGATGGAACGTCCAATTGCCCTAACATAAACCTCGTAGAACGAAAACGAGGGGGGGGCTATACGCGTGATGTGGACACATTTCCAGAAAACAACATGGGCCCCGATGGGGGAGATCTTTACGCCTGAGTCTCGCGCCTTCATCAATCACGCTTGGTTCCAGGATCTTCTCCGCATAATGCTGATTTGGGTCCGTCTTCGTGGGCCCCAGTTGTTAATGTCGTTATTGGGCCTCCACCAACTACTTTGGCCCAGGACAATGTGGACAGGGATTTAAATTGGCATGCAGGCCAATCTGCAGTACCAGACGTACTGTGTGGCCCATCTTTGGGATTACAATGGAACCAGACTTCTTATTTTTGGGAACGACCACTTCTCACTTAACTCGGCCCAACAGGTGGTCTCCATTGAAGTGGACGCCCTCAGCCAAAAGCTCTCCCAGACCTAGCCGCTCCCCATCCCCGTGCTCGGCGACTCAGCACAAAAATCAGTCACCACCACTGACATCTCCGCCCCTAGAAAGAATTCCTGTTAGAGCAAGAAGGAAAAGAAGAAAATCATAGAGAAATAAGTTTCGAGGAAACAAGGTTAGGAGAAACTTATCAAAGATGAGGAAACAAGGAAAGAGATAGACAATACGATGGAGTTCGGGGGAAGTTTGGGTCTCAAACTGAAGAATTCGGAGGAAATGGTTCGAAATCAGCTGGAACAACTGGAAAAGAGGGACCGCGGTAACAAGAAAGGCAAATCTAAGAAGGTAAAGAAAGGAGGCAAAGACATCATCCAATGAAATTTTTTGAGTTTCAATGCTAGAGGAATTGGGAAGAGAGCAAAGGAGGAAATTAGAGAAATGATCCGAAAACATCATATAGATATTGTGTGCTTACAGGAAACAAAAAATGACATCAATGCGACCAGGGATTTGCAGATCGGTGTGGGGAGGATCGAAGTTCGATTGGGTGTGCAAAGATTCAGACTGTCAATCGGGAGGTATGCTTATTTTATGGAATTGTGATGCCTTTAATAAATTAGCTCCTGGTACGGAAGGATTTTTGGTATTGAATGGTATTTGGAAAAATGACGGTGTACAATGTTGCATTATTAATATTTATGCACCTTGTAACCATGATGAAAAGATTGAATTATGGGATAAGATTGTGTCTGTGGTGAAACAACAAGAGGATGTTTGTGTATGTGTCCTCGATGATTACAAAGCTATCAGGAGCCCATGTGAAAGAGTTGGGAGAGGGGATACTTTGGATAACAGAGACATAGCCGTGTTTGACGACTTCATTATTAGTAGTCAGCTGATCGATTTGCCACTATTGGTCGATCCTTCACGTGCTATAGGCCCGATGGAACTTATAAAGCCGACTGGATAGGCGCTTGTCAACAACACATGGCTCAACAAATGGCCAAACGTGTCCTTGAAAGGATTGGGGAGGGGCGATTTCAGATCATTGCCCTATCTACTCAGATTTTCCATGCAAAGATTGGGGCCCTAAACCCTTTAAATTCTTCAATAGTTGGCTGTCACATCCCAACTTTAAAAAATTTATCCAGCAAAATGGAATTCATACTCGATCTCGGGTTGGACGGGATACGTGTTGAAGGAGAAGCTTAAGCTGCTAAAGGCCCGACATCAAAACATGGAGCAAAGAAGTTTTTGGTACAGTGAAACAACCATCAATAAGAAGAAATCAGAGATTGAATGCCTCGATAGGGTCAATGATGTTCTTGTCTGGATGAAACCGAGACCATCCACAGGAACCAGCTTACTGCAGAATTGCTCAGATCACTCATTTGGCAGGAAAAGAACTTGTACCAAAAAATCCAAGGCCCATTGGTTGAAAGAAGGTGACGTTAATTCTAGCTTCTTCCATGGGTGGATAAACCGGAGATACAAGTGCAACGAAATTTCAGGCTTGTTGATCAATAACGTTTGGACTGAGTCGGTTGATGGGTTAAGAATGGAATCTTCCAGTTTTTAGAAACTCACTTCAAAGAAAAAGCAGCTCCCTGCCTTTCTCTTCCACCTAATCTCTTCTCCAAGAAATTAGACGACTGTGACAACGAGTTCCTTACTGCTGCTTTCTCTAAAGACAAGGTTAAACAAGCAATCTGGTCTTGTAATTCTTCCAAGAGCCCGGGCCCAGAGCGGGTTCTCTTTAGGGTTTCTTCAAGGCTAATTGGGACCCCTCTTGAAAACTGATCTCCTTCATTATGATGGACGAATTCCATAAATCGGCAGGATTGTGAAAGGATTAAACCCAACTTTCATTGTCCTTATCGCTAAGAAAAAGATCTATACTTTTCGGGCTACAGGACTTTGGCCCATATCTCTCATTGGGTCTCTTTTTACAAGATCATCTCAAGACTTTGGCAATCCGCCTTTAGTAAAATCATGAACCCAATTATTTCGGAGACCGAGTTGGCGTTCATTGGAGGAAGGCAATTGCGGATGGGATTGCTACTTTGAATGAAATAGTTGATGAAGCAAGAAGAAAGAAGAAGATGGGCTGTGTTCAAAGTCGACTTTGCAAGGCTTCACGACTCATTAAGCTGGTCCTTCAAAACGAGATGATGGTAGGCCTCAATTTCTGTCCTATATGGAGATCATGGATTCTTGAATGTGTCTCATCGCCCTTTACAGTTACAGTTAACGGCAGCCCGTCTGGGGGAATTCAAAATGGGAAGAGGCCTTGAAGGGGGTGATCCCCCATCACCATTTCTATACTTAATAAATCACGGAGGTTTGAGTCTTCCTGTCAATAGAGCAATTCAGTTGGGGATGTTGGAACCCCGATCGAAGTAGGGCAAGAAAAGGTAAAAAAAAAAAAATCCCATCTACAATATGCATACGATATGATTTTCATTTGCCCAAGTAAAATAGCAAATGTCAGGCGATCAAATACACTTTGAAACTTTGAGGCTCCTCTCGGCCCTTGGTGTGAACTTTAATAAATGTTGTCTATGGGGGATACAATGTAGATGCAGAATCAATTGATGACATGGCTATGGTCCTTGGGTGTGAAGTTGGAGCTGTAAAATTGGGTATTTGGGGTTTAACGCCGGCATTAATCATAAGACAGATTCATGGAGTACATTGGTGGATAAAATCGAAAGGTGAAGAAATGGGAGGATAAACAAAAGCGGTCTTTTTGGTGGGAGAATGACACTCATTCAAGCCGTTCTTCGGCCATACCGCTCTATTGTCTATCTTTCTATCGAGTTCCTAAGAAAATCCTTAAGAAATTGTGTCTTACAAAGAACCTTTCTCGGGGGGAGTGATAATAAAAAAAAATTCCATGGGTCAAAATGGGAGGATGTGTAAAGAAAAAAAACATGGGGTCTTGGGCTTAGGGATCTCGAGAATTTTTAATAGAGCTTTATTGGGGAAATGGATTTGGCGGTACCTTAATGAACCCTAGTAGACTATGGGCAAGGGTTGTTAAGTCCAAAGTATGGGGGGTTAGTGGAGTTGAATCGAGGGAACAATCGGGTAGTGAGGTGAGAGGGAGCGGAGTAGTATAAAATTGTCGGGATGGTGGAAAGATGTGTGTGGGTTGTATGGACATCCGGAGGGAGAAGGAATGGGGGAGACTTTCAAAGAATAATAGGGATGGGAGGGGTTCTTTTTTGGGAGGATAGGTGGGTTGATAATGAGAGATTGAGTGATAAATTTCACAGATTATATAGGTTAAGTTCACAAAAGAATGAATGTGTGAGTAACATGGGGTTTTGGGGGACTGGGGGGGTGGGAATGGAATTTTAGGTTGAGTCATGAATTACGTCATAGGGAGTTAACATCATTGAATCAACTGATGTCTTTATCAAACAAAGCCCTTCAACAAAACTTGGAGAGCAGGTGGGAATGGAAAGCTTCAAAAATGGTTTGTGCTCAACAAGTTCGGCTTACAATCATCTTATCAAAGCGGATATTTAGACAACAATCGGAAAAACTGAAGAGAAGGCATTCTTGAGACTATGGAAAAGTTATGCCCCAAAGGCGACAACAAGCGATAGTGTAGAAAAAATCTTAGAGGACGAAAAGTGGCAACAAAAAAGATAACCTCTAACCCGCAATCTTATTTCAGCAATGGGTGATTTGCGGTAAATGCTCTGTAACTTTTGAAAAAGAAAGCGTATCACATCTATTTTTCTGCTGTCCTATCTCGTCAGAAATCTGGGCCCGTTTGTATCAGTGGATGGGCGTCTTGACAGCGACATTGCTGCCCAATTCAACATTTTATTCAACACAGTTCATCTCTCGGTCTCAACAAGGCGTCTAAATTGGCGGATATACTATTTGGATTGCGACTACGGGTTCGATTTGGAGTCTCAGAAATGACATCATCTTCAACGGTGCAACATTGGATATAGAAGCTCTCTGGACGAAACAAGAGCTCGCATTTGATCATGGTTATCAGTAAACTCAGAAAAGGTGCGTCTCATCTCCTTCGGCGCATGGCGGCAAAAAACCCAAGATTCGCTGCATAAAGTTGGATTGCTTTGGCTAGGTGTATATCTGTTTCATTCTAGCTGTATGGTGTAACCTTCTTCTTTCGTCACATCTGTATCTGAGTTGTTCTTTAACTATGGCTAGTCCAATAATACTATATTCAGGCTGTAATTGGAGTGATTAATGAAAAATAAATTTTACTGTTCAAAAAAAAAAAAAAATCAAAAGGTATGCACTTGCATACCCTCTTTTTTCCAAAAGTTTACTATCGTATTATACATAATATTTAATTTAAATAATAAAATAAATATATTAAGTAAACAATAAATTAAAAATATTAAATAAAATTGTGAAAACTTTAAGTGAAGTAAATGTTGTAGTCAAAATTTTCTTTTCTCTTTTGACACTTAGACCACGAGGTGCGTATAAAAAATAAATACCCTATTCTACCTATTAACTTCCATTAGTAGTGGCAAGCCGAATGTATCCACCGAGAACGTTAGAATAATCTTATTAATTTAATGAATTTATAAGAATGAACCGTAACAAAAAAAAGGGGTTGGATGGATTTCATAACTAAAATCAAAGAATAAATTATTATGAAAATTAACAATTAATCTACTAAGAAAAAAATTCAATAAATAAAAAGGTATTCCAATTAACAATTCATTTCGTTCCTCGACTTTAATGTTGTTAATCGACAAGCGTTTACTCTGTTGCTTTAGGATTAATGTCTCGGTAGTCAAAAAACTCGCCAATTTATCGGTTATTATCCTCAATTATACCACCAAAAACAAGCTCTTAGCGATTAACTTTCAACCCGAGCAGTCTGAATACGATCTGAATTTAATCCGGTCAAAAGCATTAAACTCTGGATAAGGACAAACAAATTCCCGAATCATAAGCTCGATTAAGAAAGAATCCGACGAACCACCCTAGCAAAATACTAGTTGCTACCAATTCGCTAAATCGGCAATAATTACGGATTACAAATTTATGAACTAAAGGACATGCAAGAACAATCTAACCCTAGGTGATCGATCCAAATTAAATATTCAGGTATGTTGAAAGTTAAAATAAACAATCCCAAAATAAATATTATAAACGTCTCCGTCGATTAATGACGTTAAAATATGAGTTGAAATCCTCGAATTGGGCCAATATTAACTAAATAAGACTCTCAAAACCCGCTTCTCGCGTACGCCTCTCTGCTTGATAATGGGCCTTGTTTTTCATTCGGTAGCTGTTGACCCAATTTAATTGTATATTCATCCATGACTCTCTTCGAGCTTCAATAACATATTTCAAATAATATGAAATTCATCAAAAAAATATAAAATCAATAGCCCGAGACCCAGAATAAAATAAATCAAGTAAATGCAAAAAAGGATAGTGAATTAATAACTATAAAATTATCACAATAAGACATAAATAACACACTAAACTACGACTTATCATGCTCTCTTCTTTTGACAAATTAAATTATTTAGACAGATTGAGTTGTATCTTAATGAATTTTTCAAGCCTTTTACATTTGTTGTGTTTTAAGGATGGGTTTGATAATTCATATATGATAAGAATATTTAGATGATAGATTTTTAGGGCTTGAAAGATATTAGAGAAATTCTTCATAGAACTTGTTGAAACAAATAAAGCATGAAATATATCATCTTGTCTACTTGCTTAATAAGATGTTGATCCTTCCTATATCAATTTGCAAGTGTGGAAAGAACATTCATAGTAATGACTAATTGTGTGAAGAAAAACTAAATAATAACTTCATAATTAATTTTGAATGATTGCTTAGTTACTTATATAGAGAAATAGATGTGCTTGTAAAAATATCTGATGATATTTTGTACCACTTTCAAAATATGAGAACTTATAGAGAAAAATGTGATTTTCTTGGCGAAACTCATATGAGTGGGTCTTATATATGAAGACGGGATATAAATTAACACAAATCAAAACCTATACTCCCCAAAGAGTGTTAAAGTGTCATGCCCAAATTATACTTCGTCTCCTTGTGAGACCGGCATGCAAATGTGACTCATTTTCTCTAGATAAATAATTTTTTTATTTGTAATTTTTAGTATTATACATTTTCAAGTTCTAGATTACCTATATTTTTTTTTTTTTTTTTTCATGTTAATCATTTTTTGGGACTTGCTTTCCAGTTTGAATGGTATGATTTTGATTTTTTATTTCAATATTTTATAATTGTTGCATACTTTCTATTTAAATTTACTAGATTAAGCCCACGAGTGTAGTAACCTTTTAATCTCAACCGCATTCAACCCTAAAAGTGTTGAGAGTGTAGTAAAAGCACAATCCACGTGCATTCATTTGTAGTCATTGATAACCAATGTAACCTTTTAATCTCAACCATGCATTCAAATCGAAAGTGGTTGAGAGTGTGGTAAAGCACAATCCATGTGCATTTATTTGTAGCCATTGATAACCAATGTAACCTTTTAATCTCAAATCGTGTATTCAAATCAAAAGTGGTGAGAGTGTAGTATAACACAATCCATGTGCATTCATTTGTAATCGTTGATAACCAATGTAACCTTTAATCTCAACCGTATTCAAATACGAAAAGTGGTGAGAGTGTAATAAATTACAATCCATGTGCATTCATTTGTAGCCATTGATAACAATGTAACCTTTTAATCTCAACCATACATTCAATCTGAAAAAAAGTGTTGAGTGTAGGATAACATAATATATTTCATATTTTCCTATATTTAGATGACATACCATAATTTTTCATATATATCTTCTCCAAATGCCTAAGCTTACCTATAACTACTCATTTGTTGAAGATCAACACATTGCTCGATATGTGGCTTGATGTTTCGCAGATCCAATAATGGGCAATAACTAGCCTAGTTCTCCAATTTTTTGCAGCGACATTGATAAATACAACTCTTCAAAACCAAACTCGAGTGCATTGGAGTTTAGCTTTGCTGTTAGGTCGCAAGTTGCATGCAACTTCGTTCCAAAATATTGCAAAATTCAATGGATGTCTCATTATAAATTGAACTCTTGCAAATAAGTGGTGCAAATGAACAAATTGTTGTAAGTAGTATTCTTTGGTGAATATTTTCTTTATATATCAATTGCCTTCTAACTTCAACTTTTGCTTATATCTTATGTAGATCCAACGCAACATGAGTTGTTCGTGCAACAAAAGGATATCATGAAGAAGGTTTCAAATTTGATTATGTTTGGCCAAAAATTAAAGATTTTTTTGCGAGCCTGCATCAAATGCATGTTGAATCTCTTCGAATCTTGACTTAAAATACAATGGAGCCTCACAACTCTCCAAATCCTTCACCCTCCTTCCTTTGTTAATTTAAGTGATTTAAATGATTCTCGGCAAAGAAGTTCTCAATCACAATACCAAAAGGGGTAAAAGGTCCAAATTCGAAGAGTAAAACAAGGCGCAGGACATGCCTAATGTTTTACAAATGATCAAAGGGCAATGAGAAATTG